>CM077196.1:9117826-9717826 GCA_039654625.1 Rhinogobio ventralis
CCATCAAGTGTTAGACAGTATTCTAGGTTACTACATGTGGAGTTTTTTTGTCCAATAATTAAAAATTCAGTTTTTTCTGAATTAAGTTGCAGGAAATTACTAGTCATCCAATTTTTTATATCAGCTATGCATTCCGTTAATCTTGTGAATTGGTAAGTTTCGTCAGGGTGTGAAGAAATATAGAGCTGAGTATCATCAGCATAACAATGAAAACTAACGCCATGCTTCCTAATGATATCTCCTAGTGGTAGCATGTACAGGGTGAAAAGCAACGGTCCTAGCACTGAGCCCTGCGGTACTCCATATTGATTTTGTGATCGGTGTGACATCTCTTCAGTTACTGCTACAAACTGAAAACGGTCAGATAAGTATGATTTAAACCATGCCAATGCAATTCCACTAATGCCAACATAATTTTCGAGTCTATTCAAAAGAATGTTGTGGTCGATGGTATCGAATGCAGCGCTAAGATCGAGTAACACTAACAGAGAGATACAACCATGATCGGATGATAAGAGTAAATCATTTGTAACTCTAATGAGAGCAGTCTCAGTACTATGATGCGGTCTAAATCCTGACTGGAAAACCTCACAGATACCATTTCTTTCTAAAAAGGAGCATAATTGTGAGGACACTGCCTTTTCTAGTATTTTTGACAGAAAGGGTAGATTTGAGATTGGCCTGTAATTGACTAATTCTGTAGGGTAAAGTTGCGTTTTTTTAATAGGTGGTTTAATAATAGCCAACTTAAAAGTTTTCGGTACATATCCTAAAGTCAAGGATGAGTTAATGATATTAAGAAGAGGATCTATGACCTCTGGAAGCATCTCTTTTAGTAGTTTAGTCGGTATAGGGTCGAGCATACATGTTGTTTTAGATGATTTAACGAGTTTAGCCAATTCTTCTTCTCCTATAGCAGTGAATGAATGTAATTTTTCCTCAGTGACACTACAATGCTCTGTCTGATGTGGTAATGTAGTAGATGGCTGCATGGTTATATTTTTTTCCTAATATTATCAATCTTACAAGTAAAGAAGTTCATAAAGTCATTACTGCTGTGCTGTTGGCAGACATCAGAAGTTGAAGCTTTATTTTTGGTTAATTTAGCCACTGTATCGAATAAATACCTAGGGTTGTGTTTGTTTTCTTCTAACAGAGTCGAGAAATAAGCAGATCTAGCAGTTTTTACGGCCTTTCTGTATGAAATCATGCTCTCTTTCCACGAAATGCGAAAAACTTCCAGTTTTGTTTTCTTCCAACAGCGCTCCATTTTTCTGGCTGCTGTTTTAAGGGCCCGGGTGTACTCGTTGTACCATGGCATTGGACTATTTTCTTTAATCTTCTTTAAGCGCAAAGGAGCAACTGTGTCTAAAGTGCTTGAAAAGAGAGAGTCAATAGTTTCTGTTGCAACATCAAGTTCCTCTGGGCTATCTGGGATGCTGAGGAGATGAAACTGATGAGGAAGTTTATTTATAAAGAAATCTTTAGTCTCAGCAGTGATAGTCCTGCCATATTTGAAGCGAGGGCACGGCTTTGCAGCCTTTGCTAAATTAAGTATACATGATACTAGGTAATGATCTGAGATGTCATCGCTCTGCTGCAGAATTTCAACGGTATCAACATTTATTCCATGTGACAATATTAGGTCTAGAGTATGATTACGGTATGATTTTTCATTGTCTACATGGATATTAAAATCACCAACAATTAGGACTTTATCTGTAGCCAGTACTAACTCTGATAAAAAATCTGCAAATTCTCTGATAAAGTGTGTATTGTGCCCTAGGTGGCCTATATACAGTAGCCAACACAAATGTTAAACAGGATTTATCAATTTCACTACATAACGTTATGTAAGGCACCAAAACTTCAAAATAATTATATTTGAAACTACACTTCTGAGTAATACTGAAGATATTATTATAAATTACACCTTTCAGACGCGGCTCGTGTTTATAACAATAATCTTGTGGGGTGGACTCATTTAAAGTAATGTAGTCGTCAGGTTTTAGCCAGGTTTCTGTCAAACACAGCACATCTAGATTATTATCTGTAATCATATCATTAACAATAAGCGTTTTAGAGGAAAGGGATCGAATATTCAACAGCCCGAGCTTTATCATTTGATCATCTGTATTATATCTGTTGTTTATTTATTGGACATCAATAAAAATTTTACCGTTGAATAGTTTTGGTGTTTTTTTGTATTTACTAATTCGTGTAACAGACACAGTCTCTATGTGATAATAGCTAGGTGAAAGAGTCTCTATGTGCTGGGATTTATCTGACTTCTGTGACGTGAGACAGCTAGCAGATGGTCGGGTAAGCCAGTCCGTCTGCTTCCTGACCTGGGCCCTAGTTAGTCAAGGTTTAGCTTTAAGACTATGTGCCAAATTACTAGAGAGAAGAGCGGCACCACCCCAGGAGGGATGGATACCATCTCTTTTCAACAGGTCAGGTCTGCCCCAAAAGCTTTTCCAATTGTCTATGAACCCTATGTTATTTTGCGGACACCACTTAGACAACCAGCCATTGAGTGATGATAGTCTGCTAAGTATCTCATCACTCCTTTTAATGGGGAGGGGACCAGAGCAAAAAATACGATTTGCCATCGTACTTGTGAGTTCACACACCTCTTTAATGTTAATTTTGGTGATCTCCGACTGGCGAAGTCGAACATCATTTGTGCCAACATGAATAATAATGTTAGAGAATTTACGATTAGCATTAGCCAGCACTTTTAAATTTGCTTTGATGTCGGTATGTGTGTGTATGTATGTATGTATGTATGTGTGTATGTGTGTGTGTGTATGTATGTATTTATGTATGTATGTATGTATGTGTGTATGTATGTATGTGTGTATGTGTGTGTATGTATGTGTGTGTACGTATGTGTGTGTGTGTGTGTATGTATGTGTGTATTTATGTATGTGTGTATGTATGTATGTATGTATGTATGTACTGTACATACATACACACATTCCTACATACATGATATTTACCTTTCATTTTGAGACCTCTCCTGTCAAAGAAAGTCTCTGATGCGGAAGATATCTGTTGAAACCTAGTTGTTGAAATGCAGAGGGAATATTATTTAAAAGTTTTCTGTTTCAATAAACATAAGCTAAATGAATGTGTGCATGTTGTGAATGAATGTAAGGAACTTGTTTACCTGGCTCTCCTGGAAGCCTTTCAATTCACTTCGAAATGGGAGAGTTATCGACTAGAACAATGTGAAATGTGTGGATTAGGATTAATACTTTTTGACTAATTTTCTAATAAAATCTTTTGCTTAAAACAATGAAAAAGGCCCTTATAGTGTTTGAATAGGAACCCCACTGCAAAGAAAGCAAGCATGTTGTGTTCAAATCCCCATAAAAAGCTAATTCTGTGTGATTAATGCTACTCGTTTGAAGGGATCAGCAACCTGAGATCTAATGAAGCAGAAGGAGAGCGGATGAATCAGCTGAGAGTGTCCTCATCTGATTGACATGTGTCATTCACTCTGTATTGAGATGCAGGCTCCAGCTGTGCAGGCCTCTGTTGAGTCTCTCATTAGGACATCAGTGAAGACAATAGAAACACTATAGGAGCTGAAGAGTTACGCTTTAAACCACTTTTAAACCACTCTCATTTGGCCACAGGTAACTAAAGGAATAAGGGATCATCTGTTGTTAGGCTTGGTGAAGTTGCTACTTCCTAAAATGACCACTAGAAGACACAATTTCACTACAATGATTCAGTATGTAGTAGAAGACTGTTGGTCTATAGTCAATACCATGATGTATACTCGTATAAAAAAATAAAAAAATAAATACTAAAGATGGTTGTAAAAATAAATCTGCATTGTTTATCCTTTTGATCTTTAGATAAAAATTCTCATTATGAAATAAATGCTTTTATCCAAAACACGGGCACAATTATTATCACCCCTAGAATGTTTTATGAGTGAAATATCTCTGGAGTAGGCTACACTATGTGGCGAGGTGGACGAGCGAGAGATGTATTAGGACGAGGGACACCAGTGAAGGACGAGAGAGGACCAGGCCTGGACTTTACGTTGAGTTTTGTTTATGTTTTATTATGTGTGTGCGTGGCAGCTGTCCGTGAGGGACGTTACTTCAGTTTTGTTTATTTATTAAAGTCTTTTAAATGTTCGCCGGTTCCTGCCTCCTCCTACCCTGAACAAAGAACTGTATTACAACTATATTGCCAAAAGCATTGGGACACCCCTTTGAATCATTGAATTCAGGTGTTCCACTCACTTCCATGGCCACAGGTGTATAAAATCAAGCACTAGGCATTTAGACGCTTCTACAAACATTTGTGAAAGAATGGGTCGCTCTCAGGAGCTCAGTGAATTCAAGCATTGTACTGTGATAGGTTGCCACCTGTGCAATAAGTCCATTCGTGAAATTTCCTCACTACTAAATATTCCACGGTCAACTGTTAGTGGTATTATAACAAAGTGGAAGAAATTGGGAACAACAGCAACTCAGCCACGAAGTGGTAGGCCACGTAACATCACAGAGCGGAGTCAGCACATGCTGAGGCACACAGTGCGCAGAAGTTGCCAACTTTCTGCAGAGTCAGTAGCTACAGACCTCCAAACTTCATGTGGCCTGGAATGGGTTTCCATGGCCGAGCAGCTACATCCAAGCCTTACATCATCAAGTGCAATGCAAAGCGTCGGATGCAGTGGTGTAAAGCACGTCGCCACTGGACTCTAGAGCGGTGGAGACGTGTTCTCTGGAGTGACCAATCATGCTTCTGTGTCTGGCAATCCGATGGATGAGTCTGGGTTTGGTGGTTTCCAGGAGAACGTTACTTGCCTAACTGCATTGTGCCAAGTGTAAAGTTTGGTGGAGAGGGGAATATGGTGTGGGGATGTTTTTCAGAGGTTGGGCTTGGCCCCTTAGTTCCAGTGAAAGGAACTCTTAATGCTTCAGCATACCAAGACATTTTAGACAATTTCATGCTCCCAACTTTGTGGGAACAGTTTGGGAATGGCCCCTTCCTGTTCCAACATGACTGCGCACCAGTGCACAAAGCAAGGTCCATAAAGACATGGATGAGCGAGTTTGGTGTGCAGGAACTTGACTGGCCTGCACAGAGTCCTGACCTCAACCCGACAGAACACCTTTGGGATGAATTAGAGCGGAGACTGCGAGACAGGCCTTCTCATCCAACATCAGTGCCTGACCTCACAAATGCACTTCTAGAAGAATGGTCAAAAATTCCCATAAACACACTCCTAAACCTTGTGAAAAGTCTGTAAAAACACGATTGACATTATTTTTTTGCTTCAGATTGAATGACTTTTCCTAATTTAATGGGGACAACTCTGTAAACATAAAATTAACATGATGATATTTTTCCAATGTCCTGTACACATTTGTAGCATCAGTGTTCTTTGGTGTTCAATTTGACCCCAGGCTCTTTTAGCTGTATAAAACATAATAAATATCAACATTTCACACATTTGTTTTGGATGTTTTATTGAGGTCACTATAACATGCTATGATTTTATATATTCAATATAATATTCAAACAACTTCCCTCTGTTTTAGGGCTCTAACCTAACCATACCTGTAGTATTGCGAGGACCACTAGTAGTTCACGTTATTATGGTCCCGCTCCCCACTTGAACGACAGGGTAGACATAGTGCTGCTAATGTCATCAAAATGGTTTGTAGTATAGTGTATATTCCTATTAATATATATTTTTTAGCACACCAGGGTGACTAGGAACATGAAATTGTCCATTCATCCCATGCCCACGGTTAAATATACAGCTGGATCTGTGAATTTTTTGGCCTATTTTTTTGCTGGAGGTCCTGGACATCTTGTTCAGATTCATGGTATCATGGATTCTAGCAAATGCCAACAGATAAAAAATCAAAACCTGACGGCCTCTGCTAGAATTCTTATAATGGGCCATGGTTGGATCTTCCATTAGGACAACGATCCAAAACAAACAAATCAACACACAAATGTGTCACTGAGCACAAAATGAAGCTTCTGCCATGGCCGTGCCTGTTTAAGGGTATAGGGGGCGATTTCAAACACAGCCGTTCACCATATGACCTCCAACAGTGTTATTTCTGTTGCGTTAAGCGGCACGTTGTGCCTTTTACCCGTGACTATATTCACAGTGTAGCACGAGCTCTCCATCCTCATTTCTCAAATCTTGTGCTCTAAAGAAAATATTTGCCACTAAGTTTTGAAAGATGCAAATGTGGGTGTCGAGAGGAAAATGAGGATGCCTGTTGTGACCTCAATGTTGTTACACATGAAACATCTTGAATTAAAGTTATTTGAATTTTGTTTGTGAATGCAAATGTGTGAACTTATATGCTCTGAGTCTCAGTAACGTATTTACAGTAAAGGGAGAAAAAGAAGAAGAAAAGATTATTTAGGGGCCGTTACACCATTTGCAACTAAAAACATAAAACTTATGGGGCCCTGTTTTAATGATCTGAGCGCATGGTCTGAAGCGCATGGCGCAGGTGTACATAGGGCGTGTCCGAATCCACTTTTGCTAGTTTAACGACGGGAAAAATGGTCGGTGCGCCAGGTGCATGGTGTAAAAGGGTTGTCTCTAGTCTCTTAATGAGTCATAAGTGTGTGTTGGCCGTAACGTGCAGTAAACCAATCAGTCTCATCTCCCATTCCCTTTAAAAGCCAGTTGCTCTTGCACCATGGCGGATTTGCTATTTACATGATAGAGTATAGACACCCTCAACCTGACGAGTCAGTTTAAATGCATGTGTGTATTGCCACAATTGGTCAAATAATTAGCCAATTTCATTCGTCATTACTGCAGATATGTCATTCTGATACATGCAATGACTATCCATTATGACATGTAGCCATTTTTATCTTTTACTTTTACTTCTATAATCCTTTTATTTTTATACTTAAAACTGTTTGTGTGTGTAATAAGCAGAGTGTACACGCGTTGTGCACCCGCCTATAGGCACATATTACTAACGCGCCCTTAATGTGACCCAATCAACATACAAAGAAACAGTTCTGAGTCTTGTAATACTTTTACAAACTACACTTTTCTCTATATTTGACATTTTTATTCTATACTTCACAGTGAAAAAAATGAGCACATTCATAAATGGTAATTCAAGAAGAGAGTTTCAACAAACAGAAATTCAACAAGGCATCATTTGGTTGGACAAGGAATATATTTACAACTGGAAAAATTATGGTTAAAATGTAATTGAATTCAAACTAATTTCCATTCTCTCTGCCTAAAATAATGATAAAATCTGTTCTACCTAAAGAAGCTAAGAATATAACTCTCATACAAAAACACATAATGATTACATATGACAAAACAGTAATAAAAGAATTGCAAAAACAAGTAATCTTCCCTGTAATGTCCAAAATATGGCTTCAAATGTCCCTTTTTAAGAATAAGCATTCAGTACAGTGCATCAGTTGCTACTTTGGTATGAGATGAACCGGCCATCTCTGTGAAAAATTAAACATGAAAATATGAAAATAGACTTTATTTGCTTTCTTAATAAATGCCACTATAGTGTTATTGTGAGCAATTCATAAATGGAAGTTATTCCAAAAGAAGCCTTTGTTTTCATTGTTTTTAGAATCAAAATTAAATAACATTCTCCACTTTACTCCAGTATGTATATATATATATATATATATATATACACTATATTGCCAAAAGTATTGGGACACCCCTCCAAATCATTGAATTCAGGTTTTCCACTCACTTCCATGGCCACAGGTGTATAAAATCAAGCACCTAGGCATGCAGACGCTTCTACACACATTTGTGAAAGAATGGGTCGCTCTCAGGAGCTCAGTGAATTCAAGTGTGGTACCATGATAGGTTGCCACCTGTGCAATAAGTCCATTCGTGAAATTTCCTCACTACTAAATATTCCACGGTCAACTGTTAGTAGTATTATAACAAAGTGGAAGCAATTGGGAACAACAGTAACTCAGCCACGAAGTGGTAGGCCACGTAAAATCAAAGAGCGGGGTCAGCGCATGCAGAGGGTCACAGTGAGCAGAAGCACGCCGCCACTGGACTGTAGAGTGGTGTTCTCTAGAGTGACCAATTATGCTTCTCTGTCTGGCAATCCGATGGACGAGTCTCGGTTTGGCGGTTGCCAGGAGAACGGTACTTGTCTGACTGCATTGTGCCAAGTGTAAAGTTTGATGGAGGGGGGGTTATGGTGTGGGGTTGTTTTTCAGGGGTTGGGCTTGGCCCCTTAGTTCCAGTGAAAGGAACTCTTAATGCTTCAGCATACCAAGACATTTTGGACAATTTCATGCTCCCAACTTTGTGGGAACAGTTTGGGGATGGCCCCTTCCTGTTCCAACATGACTGCGCACCAGTGCACAAAGCAAGGTCCATAAAGACATGGATGAGCGAGTTTGGTGTGGAGGAACTTGACTGGCCTGCACAGAGTCCTGACCTCAACCCGATAGAACACCTTTGGGATGAATTAGAGCGGAGACTGCGAGTCAGGCCTTCTCGTCCAACATCAGTGCCAGACCTCACAAATGCGCTTCTAGAAGAACGGTCAAAAATTCCTATAAACACACTCCTAAACCTTGTGGAAAGCCCAGAAGAGTTGAAAAGCTGCATATTAAACCCTACGGATTAAGAATGGATGTCATTAAAGTTCATGTGCATGTAGAGGCAGGTGTCCCAAAACTTTTATATATATATATATATATATATATATATATATATATATATATATATATATATATATATATATATAGTTAGTATCAATTAGTAATATCATGGAATGTCATGTAACTTTTAAATTTGTAGGCTTGGAAAATCATGTCAGTATAATTCTATAGAAGTAGTTTGATGCTGTTTTTAACAGAGTTCTTGCATATTCTTGTCCTCCTCTCCTTTTTTCCCCAGTAGTGATGCATTATCTTTCTCCTCTGGTCATGTGCTAGTGCAAGTTTTTGCATAGGTCAAGTCTTATCATTTTGTGGTGTCTTCTGCCAGCACAGCGGATCCACGCACACAGTGTCTGCTACAATGTCGGCCTGCTCCTTAGGGTGAGCGATCAGCTCAACAGCTGCTCAGGATGGACTGCATTCTACCCTTTGTGTGAGTGCGCTTTAATTAACTGCGTTATTGGGATCTTGTGAGTCTGTGATGTGAGGTAGAGCTTCATAAGCAGGTAAATCTGTGTCAGGCTCAGAGACTGTAACTGGACGCTCCTCGGGGGCCAGGATGTCAAACGGGACGTCAATGGACTGGACGGACTGACGAATGCTTTCCTCATACGTGGGAGGCAGCTGTGGTAAAAACAGAGATAGAGCTCGACTTAAACCACATGTGTGACACAATACAAATGACTATGAATCACTTATTCAAAAGCGATTCTGCTTATGTTGCACATTTTTTTAGTGTTTAACCAAAAGTACAAAACTTAAATAAGTTCAGGATTAAGAAATCAAGATATTGAAAGACCAGAGAAAAATGTCATAGACGATGAACGATGAACACAATGAACGATAACTAATAAAGCTTTAATAATCACTCTAATTCTGCAAGAATACACTGTAAAAATAAATAAATAAATAGTTGAGCTAACTTAAAAAAACGAGGCAACTTATTACAATCAACTTTTTAAGTCAGCTCAACTAATTCACTTCAGTTAAAATCAACTTAAAAACTTTGTGAAATGAGTAGCAGGTAATCTTTTGAACTTAAAACTTTTAGCATTTAGGAATGCAACCAGCATAGGAATACAATCCTTGTTTTTTCATCTCCATGTTTTATTTTTAAAGTCTCATAGTGGTATATGTGTCAGTCAGTATCTGGTCCAAATTTACCCAAATCTAAATTGACCCTATTTACTTTGTTAGCGCACATTATAGTTTTGTGATAACCAGTTAAACCATGCAAATTAATCCACATAACAAAATTACCTTTCGTTAATTAATCTTTAGTCAAAGTTTTTTTGTTTTTTCAGTTTTGTTTTGGCCCTGAAGCAAAATTCCTGATCATGCAGATTCCAATTGAAATGACTAAATTTCTGAGTTCCTTCAGAGTTAAAGTGATTTTTAAAGGTTTATGGTTATAGTTATCATTATAGTTATCGTTCAGGGTATGAACAGGCCTTCACATCTACAGTCCATAAGCAACCTTAGCTAAATATATACACTCACCTAAAGGATTATTAGGAACACCATACTAATACTGTGTTTGACCCCCTTTCGCCTTCAGAACTGCCTTAATTCTACGTGGCATTGATTCAACAAGGTGCTGAAAGCATTCTTTAGAAATGTTGGCCCATATTGATAGGATAACATCTTGCAGTTGATGGAGATTTATGGGATGCACATCCTGCTGGAAGTAGCCATCAGAGGATGGGTACATGGTGGTCATAAAGGGATGGACATGGTCAGAAACAATGCTCAGGTAGGCCGTGGCATTTAAACGATGCCCAATGGGCACTAAGGGGCCTAAAGTGTGCCAAGAAAACATCCCCCACACCATTACACCACCACCACCAGCCTGCACAGTGGTAACAAGGCATGATGGATCCATGTTCTCATTCTGTTTACGCCAAATTCTGACTCTACCATCTGAATGTTTCAACAGAAATCGAGACTCATCAGACCAGGCAATCATAATTGTTTCTTAAGTATCAAATCATCATATTAGAGTGATTTCTGAAGGATCATGTGACACTGAAGACTGAAGTAATTATGCTGAAAATTCCTATTATAAATGACATTTTATAATATATTCAAAAAAATCCCAGTAACTGAGCAGATTGTGAAATACTCAGACCAGCCCGTCTGGCACCAACAACCATGCCACGCTCAAAATTGCTTAAATCACCTTTCTTTCCCATTCTGACATTCAGTTTGGAGTTCAGGAGATTGTCTTGACCAGGACCACACCCCTAAATGCATTGAAGCAACTGCCATGTGATTGGTTGATTAGATAATTGCATTAATGAGAAATTGAACAGGTGTTCCTAATAATCCTTTAGGTGAGTGTATGTGTGTGTTTGTGTGTGTGTGTGTTTATATATACTACCAGTCAAAAGTTTGGAAACTGTACTATTTTGATTGTTTTTAAAGAAGTCTCTTCTGCTCACCAAAGCTGCATTATGTTATTAAACATACAAAAAGCTGTAATATTGTGAAATATTATTAAAATGTAAAATAACTGTTTTCTATTGTAATATATTTAAAAAATGCATCAAAGCTGTATTTTCAGCATCATTACTCCAGTCTTCAGTGTCACATGATCCTTCAGAAATCATTCTAATATGATGATTTGATGATTTGACGCTCAAGAAACATTTATGATCATTATCAGTGTTGAAAACAGTTGTGTACAATTTTTTAGGATTCTTTGATGAATAGAAAGTTCAAAAGAACAGTATTTATCTGAAATAGAAAGCTTTTAAAGCTCAAAACTGTTTTCAACATTGATAATAATCGTATATGTTTCTTGAGCATCAAATCATCATATGAGAATGATTTCTGAAGGATCATGTGACACTGAAGACTGGAGTAATGATGCTGAAAGTTCAGCTTTGATCACAGGAATAAAATGCATTTTAAAATATATTACAATAGAAAACAGTTATTTTACATTTTAATAATATTTCAAATTATTTTAAATTGTAAAAATATTTCACAATATTACTGTTTTTGCTGTATTTTTGATCAAATAAATGCAGCATTGGTGAGCAGAAGAGACTTCTTTCAAAAACAATCAAAATAGTACAGTATCCAAACTTTTGACTGGTAGTGTACATAATGCATTATATCATTTCATAAATAACTGTAACCAAAGTTAAAATATATTATAATACTTGCACATTCTTTGTTACATCTAAAATTGTTGTATTTTACTTAATAAAGGTGTAACAATGTATTATAACATATTCTAACTGTGGTTACGATTATTCACGAGATCATGCAATGCATTATAAGGCGCATTGCAAAGCATAATTAATGCATTAAAATACTTTTATAATACATTAGGCTTTAAGTAAAGTGTTTCCAAAACATATTGTAGAAAACATAAAAATCTAGTTTATTTTTATTTAACATTGCTGCTGCAGCAGGTCAGTACTTACCCAAAAGATAAAGACCTTTGCACTACGCTAATTCATAATACAGTGCTCAACATTTATTTAAACAAATTCAGCTGGTAATATTACTGCCATTTTATCTGTCTCTCGCTATCTCTTTATCATGTTTAATCTTTGAGCTCCCTTCAGCCTCCTAAAAAAACAGAGCTATTATAGTACAGACAATACGGCGGCCTTTAGATGGAGAACAAGCTCACTTAGCCCAGTAATCTGGTTAATAGGTGAGAGACGCCCCTCGTGAGTGAACGATCCACCCATTGAGTGAAGGAGAGGACAGACAGACAATGAGCCCTACTCTCTGCCAATGTTTACCTTTCAAGATCTGCCGCTTTTATTGTATCTGAGGTGCATTATTTCCCATTAGTGTGTGTACTCATGCATTTCCTTAAACAAAGTCAACATCAAAAGGCCTTGAAATGTTGAAAGCATGCATGCGTCATGCGCAGGTGAGGGATACTGGGCCTGTATGCACGGCAGTGAATGGCCATTTGTCATATACACGATCATGTTACGGAGCATAAAATTGAGGGTCATTCGTATTAAAAACATAGGGCCCTATTTTAACGATCTAAACACATGGTCTGAAGCACATGGCGCAAGTGCACTTAGGGCATGATTGAATCACTTTTGCTAGTTTAACAATGGGAAAAATGGTCGGTGCACCAGGTGCATGGTCTAAAAGGGTTGTCTCTAGTCTCTTAATGAGTCATGGGTGTGTTTTGGGCGTAACATACAATAAACCAATCAGTCTCATCTCCCATTCCCTTTAAAAGCCAGTTGCGCTCGTGCCATGGCGGATTCATGTGTATTGCCATGTTTGGTTAAATAAGTAGCCAAATTAATTCGTAGAATTACTGCAAATTCTGATACATGCAAAGACTATTCATTATGACCTTTCACACCAAAAGTAGCTGGGTTTCCATCCAAATGTGAAGCTCGTGGCGACACATTGATGTCTTAAGACACAAAATGATTGGTTTGTTGTATGTTTTTTTTTACTCTCATAGCTCTCATACTCTAAAATGTTGCCATTGACATGCATTATACGACTGGCAGACCGCAACGATTGGAGTTAAAAATTCACGCCTGTACAGTAGATACAATAGTGAGAAAGTGAAGTAATTTGCGTTACTTATTTGAAAAAATAACTCAGGTATTTTATTGTAAATTTAAAAGTAATGCGCTACTTTACTAGTTACTTGAAAAAAGTAATCCGATTACGTAGCTCAGGTTATTTGTACCCAACACTGAATATGATTACTATGGCTAAAAGAGTCACCTCCGTCACAATAGGTCCGCTGAGGCCGAAGCGGTCGGCTATCATCATGTGGATCTGCCGCTGTCTGTCTTTCTTGCGCACACTCTCGTACGAGGGCAGACGAGGAAGAGGAGGCTCCAGTGAGGACAGGTAGTAGCTGCTGGGCACACCGATGAGGAACAAAGAGCCCGACTGACAGACACAAGCACAAACAAAATATAAACTGATGATATGGGACGTATCAAGTTAATTTCTTTCACCCTAATGTTGTTTCAAACCTGTATTCGTTTCTTTCTTCTGCACAAGACAATACATACAAACAAAAGTGAGGCTCTTTCCATTCAGAAAAAGTATTTTGGTGCCTATTGGTCATACAGGTTTGTAACGACATGACGGTGAGTAAATGATGAACTACTGTGCGGGTTCTTTCATAGCGCTTACCTGTGCACTGACGTTATCATGACCCCTGTCGTGTGTTTGCTCAACGTCAGATGAAGCAACTAGAGTCTGTCTGCTGTTGTAGTACTGAGGAGGAGGAGCTTCCTGTTCAACAAGAAATCACAAGCCTCTGTTAATACACTGTAAAAAAAAAAATCCTGTTGTTTTTACAAAAAACATCCTGGTAGCTGTGGTTGTCAGAATAATTCTGTGAAAATACAGTAAAAATGTAAGCATATTTACAGAACCTGTAATTTTTTACAGTATGAAACTGTAATTTACAAACAAGAACATTGCAATTTAGACCGGTAACTCCAACAATGCACACTGCTACTAAAATCTCTTTTGTACTTTTAACATATACTGATAACCATCATAATAATGCAGGTGGTAAAAAAGAGGAAGCCACATGAAGAATCATGGAGAAGTTCATCATATACAGAGTCATCACGCAAACACAAATCACCATCATGGTGACACTGAAATAATGCAATAAACATTCATTAAACAACAGAAGATGTAACATTAAACCCAAATGTGCATAACTGATAACAAAAACCATTAAGAAACATAATTACTTAAACAAAATACTTGGTACTAAGTGTCACACAGGGAATTTTACAGTTTTTCACTGTAAATTATAATTCGATTTGCTTCTTTTACTTCTAAAAACTGTGCATTAAACAGTATTTTACTGTAAAAAAAAAATGTCCGGTTAGATACTTTACAGTTTTTCCCTGTATATAATATGGCAGGGGTTTTCAAACTTTATGATGCCAAGGACCCCCAAATACAATGAATCTTTTATGAGGGACCCCCTTCCTAAAATCCATCCATTTTTATGTAGGCCTATGATAATAAGTTAATAATAAGGCCTAATTAAATAAATTGTGTGACATTATAAATACAAAATATTGTTTCTAAACTTAATAAATTGGCTATACTCAATGTTGGATGTAAAAACCTTAAGAACATTTTTCAATTAAAAATGATTTGTATAAGCATCTTTCACAATAATTGTATGTAAGTAGCTTACGTTACTTACTTACTAGAAAGATACAAAGCAAACGTACAATTCTGGAAAGTAGCCTGTACGGCAAGAAAGGAGAGAAACATTTAGAAATTAAACAGAATGTTCGGTGGACTTTATTCATTTTTGTTTTGTCTTTTTATTCTCTGAAATTTTCTGGGGACCCCTTAGGACCCCAGTTTGAAAACCCCTGAAATATGGGACTTACTTAATCTATTAACAGTTGTTTTTAGCGTTTTACAATATTCTACAGTAAAAAATAACTTTTTTTGCAGTGTATGACATTTCTGAAATCTTCCGTTCAAAAGTTTGGGTACGATTTTTTAAATGTTTTTGAAATTAGTCTCTTCTGCTCACCAAGACTGCATTATTATACACTGTATTTGATCAAAAATACAGTAAAATAGTAATACTGTAAAATACTTATTTAAAATTATATTTTACGTGAATATACATTAAAATTGTATGTATTCCTGTGATCAAAGCTGAACATTCAGCATCATTACTCCAGTCTTCAGTGTCACATGATCCTTCAGAAATCATTCTTATATGATGAATTGATGCATAGTGGTTACAATGTTTTCAAGTCAAACCATCACCAATCTTGATTTAAAGTCTCCCACCCCCGTCTTTGTCTTCTGCAATGTCTCTCCTCCTCTTCCTACTTCTGCAATGTTAAAGCAGGCCTCTGGATGGTCGTAAATTACGCAGCTAAAGAGAAGACCACCAAGCAACTTCCTCCATGGCTCCCTCCCCTCCCATCCACCGCTAGATTAGGCAGGCGGGCCCTGCGTGAGGCAGAGGAATTCCTCCAGAATCCTCCCAGCCGGACACTCAGTGATTACCCCACACCTAAATAGAAGCCTTTGTGTCCCGGGACAATACAGTGTCTTACTGCGTCATCAGGGTGCTGAGTAACAATCCCCACAGTGGCATTTTAAAAGTCTGCCTCTGTTTTGCACCCTTGTTTCTGTGGCAGGTACTACTAAATGAGCGCACTCCGTTTTACAGGCCCATATGTCACAAGTCAGTCATAAGTGCACTAGTCGGACCAAATATGCAGAGAAGGGTCAGAAATTAACCAGGGCTTGAGGTAAAAACCATAAATACTTTACCAATCAAATAATGTCACAATGGCAAAAATATGCATGTTTAAAAAATAGGAAATTATATGTAAAATATAATTTCCTGTCAATTTGAGTCAAAACGTTATATCTTGAGATTCACCCTTGTGTAAGACGTATAAAATGGTTATTTTGCAATAATAAATGACTGACTGTACCAAAAAGTGTATTTTCTAATACTGTCAAACCTTGCTTTTAAATCACGTTTTAATAATTACTTTGATGTGTTGACTAACATACTAAAGTCCTTATAATTTTAACTGTAGTGTGTTATTCAATATTACATTTAAAGTTAATATATTTGAATATATTTATATTTCAAAGACAATAGAAGAAATTATGAAATTACAAGTCCTACTTAAGTGGGTCAAAAACACACTCAAAAGTCCAGCTAATTGCATTTAATGTAAATTTAAACTATAATACATTGTCATTTAATTGCAATTAACATGCATTTAAGTGTCTGAAAACATTACATTCAGTTCAAACTTTTAAATGAACAACATGCTTTGTGTTTTTATATTGTTTGAAAAAAGTTCCCTCTTAAAAGTACAAAAAAATGCCAGTCAATCAAATTTCAGTAGGCAAATATCGTCCCCTAATAGAAACTGGGCCCTAATCTGAGACACTGCTGATGTCTTGGACTCCTGACAGCTCTGACATCACTCACAGTGACGTATTTTGACCTTTCCCATCACCCCTCTCATTCGGGACTCCGAGAGACACGTTTAGTAAATGTGAGGTCAGAGGTCACCTTCCCTCGCTGGTTTTCACGCTCAACAGTCTCGGAGTCCCCCCAATAAGAGAGACGTTCTTTTGTTTTCTCCTCTGATTCAGGCAGTGTGAAAAAGCAAAAGCGTGTAAAATCAGTCCTGAAGTCGGGGGAGGACCTCTTCAGCGGTGTGTCTTTTTCAGTGCCTGACCTAAAGTAAAACCTTTGTTTCCTGTGATCCCCCCACCAAAACACTGAACCTAACGATCAAACGCCTCAATAAGAGGACATATATGTCTCAAAATGAGTCAAGTTTCTATTGGAGAGATAATGAAAGAGTTTCACTTGCATTGGCCTGTTGTTTAGTAGTTACTAGTAGTAGTAGTTTAGTAACTTCCTGCTGACAACTCCAGCATAGACCAGCATGAATTCCATGTTGGTCCAGGATAGTTTATGCTGTTCTACCAACATAGTCATAGCTGGTCCACAGTATGCAAACACACAGTACCTTATGCTGGATTTTTCAGCAGGGCTTGTACCATGCAAGTCATAAAGTTTAAGAAACGCCACGCAACATTAGAGGTTTAACGTGTTAAAGACAGATTTCTTCTTCATTGTAAGTATGGGATTGTTTTATCCATAATAGTGGATACTTATCCACAAGGTGAGAATCACAATTGACTTTTTAGTCCGCTTAAACCCCGCCCCTTTCAACTTCAACTGCAATCAACTGCAAACTCGCATTCAGCCGATCTGCCTCCATCCAATCAGCATCCAGTGGATTGAATCAAGTCCCGCCCTTTTTGTTTTTCAATAATCCATTTCACTATGATGTACTTCACAATACGGAAGAAAAGAGCATAAACAAATCTATAGACAGCAATTTTACTAAAAACTGACAACTCATAATATGCCACTAGTTGTTAAAATGTCTTTAAATAGGCCATATTATACACGTTTTCAAAGTCTTGATATTGTTTTTAGGCTAGAATAAGTTTTCATGCTTAAATGTTCAAAAAAACACATTCTTTTTCCCATATTCTCCATTGAAGCATTGTTTGAACTTAAAGGTGCATTAAGCGATTTCTGAGAAACGATGTTGACCGAACACCAAAACACACTTGTAGCCAATCAGCAACAAGGGGCGTGTCCACTTATGATGTGGGCGTTAAGTCCATGAGACCTTAGGGTGTCCCATTTGTAATTTTAGGTCTCAGAAGGGTGCTCGCGAGTGTGCCCCCTTTGTGGCCGATATGCCCCCCCAATGTATACTTTTGCCGAGCCCACACTGATGCGAGCTCCGCAGCAGATTGTCACGAAAGTGCGGACTCTTAGGAAGACCGCGAGTGTTTAGGGTGCCATTTGGGACAGGGCCAGTGAGCCATTCAGGAGTAAGGGGTGAGTACACTCATGATTGGGGAGGAAAGTGAGCCAATCAGCAGTAAGGGGCGAGTCCACTCATGATTGGGGAGGAGAAAGAGTTAGCAAATCCGCAGTAAGGGGTGTGTTCACTTATTATGAGGAGGAGAGTGAGCCAATCAGCAGTAGGGGGCGTGTCCACTCATGATGGAGAGGAGAGAGAGTGAGCCAATCTGATTGGTCGGCTGGATCAGTGTGCTGTGATTGGTCAACTGCTTTGAGAGTGTTTGGGAAATGTCCTGTAAAGAGTTTCAACACACTACTAACTAACTCAACCAGGCTCTGCCCCTTTATTTTGTGTATGCCTTGGGCAGGAATTAGTTAAATCAGGGATACATTGTGACGTTCTCGGAAGAAAATCCCAGACTACAATGGAGGCACCTTTACCAGCGTTCTTTTCGTCATGTGTGAAATGCGACAGTGAAGCGTCCTTAAGTGCATCCAACCAGAGCAAGTGTTTTGCAGTGAGGAGGAGGAAATATACTGTACATGCTGAAGGAGATGTGGTGCAGTCGTAGAAATAGCATGCATGAGAGGAAAATGTGAGTATGTACAAGTTTCCCCTGAATAAACAGGCAGTCTCGCTCTTCATCAACGCCGTTCAGCTCCGAAGTGAATGACAACAGTGCGCTGCATTCGCTTCCGCTTTATACCCGCGAGATGCCATTCACTGCCATTATAAAGCTTGGAAGAGCCAGGACATTTTTAATATAACTCTGATTGTGTTCGTCTGAAAGAAGAATGTCATATAAACCTAGGATGGCTTGAGGGTGAGTAGATCATGGGGTAATTTTCATTTTTGGGTGAACTATCCCTTTAAATATGATAGCGTATATGTTTTTTTACAGTGTGGTCTTCTTGCTTTGCCAGGTTATTGGTTTGTAAGGAAGCAGGTAAAACAGGTAATTTCAATGAACTGATTTTAAAAATAGGATTAAACATAGGGTTTAAATATGGTGGTCACTAATATGTGTGTACACGGTGTGCATCTTACTCATTTAACCTGTACCTCATGTCTGTCTTCATCACTGTTTAACTTAGCAGACATGTTTTTGCATTTCCTCTTTGTGGGGGGGGGGAGAATGCAGAGGCAGTTTCCATGTGTTACTAAGATAAGGTTAAAGTTCTCTCCGGATGGGCGATTAGGGCTGAAAGTGAACAGGAAAAGGAAAAGCTGAGGATGAGGTATGACTTCAGGCAAAGTCACAAAGTGTGAGCAGAGCAGATAAACCCTGCACTCTCTCTGTCTAATCTAACATCTGCACTCACGACCCACGTCCTGAGGACCCGACACATTACAGGAGAGAAGCTCTGACATGAGCTGAGCTTTCACAGCCCACATGGAAGGTCCCTGCGCTTTTAAAACGCCACTGAATTTATTAATCTTTTTCTTTTGCCTAAATCAATAATATTTTCAGCTACCTCAGTTTTGAACTTTCCAAACCCGTTTAACACTCTTTAATTAAAACGTGTTTTATCTGTTCAGACCCTAGTAATCTCTCCGCTAGAAAAGATCTCACACTGTAAAAAAATATTTTCATGGTTTGTTATTATTATCAACTTATAGATAATTAAAGGGATAGCTCACACCAAAATGAAAATTACCCCATGATTTGCTCACCCTCAAGTCATCTTAGGTGTATATGACATTCTTCTTTCAGACGAACACAATCGGAGTAATATTAAAAATGTCCTGGCTCTTTATAATGACAGCCCAAAATGTAAAGCCCAAAAAAGTGCATCCATCCATTATAAAAGTGCTCCACACGGCTCCGGGGGGTTAATAAAGGCCTTCTGAAGCGAATCCATGGGTTTGTGTAAGAAAAACATTCATATTTAACACATTATAAAGTAAAATATCTAGCTTCCGGCAGACTGCCTTCCAAATTCAACTTACGAAAAAAGCATAAGCTAGATATTTTACTTTATAAAGTTTTAAGTCCTTTCCCAACGTTCCAGATGTGGCCGGATCTGGGCCGAAACTATGTTGCTGTCTGGGTTAATTATTCAATTTCATTACCACCACCAGTTAAGAGTAATCCTGTACTTTACTTTTTCAAGGGAAAAGTCATAGGTGGAGTTTGGGAAGGGGGGCATTACTATTTGCAAATAGTTTAAATTGATTACTTCATTAGCCTACTACAATTAGACCTAAAACTTTACCATTCTTATTTATTTATTCCCTTAAATCCCTTTTAATCCTTTAATTATTCAATTCCTTTATTATTATTATTTATTATAATATAAATTATACCCCAAGGTGCCCCCCCAAGCACAAAATTGAATCTCCGCTTATGGGAAAAGTAATTAAATTACAGTAGAGTACTCAGTAATGAGTTACACCCAACACTGAAAGTTAATATAATTTAAATGACACATGTTTCAGTAGAAAAGTATTTTTCAGTTTGCCATAAATGCTTGCCATTCAGCAGTAACTTTAACCATATTAAACATATTTCAAAGACAATAGGCCTATAATTATAAAATTACATGTAAAGATGTCAGAAAAAATCTAAAGTTCAACTATTGCGATTTATTATAAATTTAAACTATAATACATTTTCATTTCATTGTAATTACCGTACACTTAAGCATATTATTTCTGTAATAAGTGCTCTTTTTAAAAGTGCACGAGGGCAGACATCTTTTGCCCTGGAGCTTTACCCCTCCACTCAGTTTAAGATCTGATTACTGTGTAACTTTTCTAGGGCACTTGTAACCGTGATAGTCAAGGGAACGGTCACGCTGTCTTGTGCTCCTCACTAACAGAACGGCTTGTGTACATGCTGACTCTAGTGAACCTGGACAGATTGTGCTTTTCACTCTCAAATATTTGACGAGTATTTGAAGCTTTCTTGCTTATGTTGCTTAAGTTTGTTTTTCTTAATGTCGTAGCTGACACTAACAATGTGTCACAGTGTTTGCCAAAGCACACGGTGAAGCTCTTGAAAGTTTAGAGATAATATGTAATCTCTGATTGTGTGTCGGTGTACTGAACAGTGGGAGTCGTTCTTCATTCGCCAAAAATATCAAACTGGGTCAGCTGTAACTCTTTAACTACATTTGATACTTTCATTCGCTTAAACTGTCCAGCAATAAACGGCTGGTTTCATGTCCTATTGGAAAGGAAAATCACAAATGAGACTTCATTAATATCTCACGTCTCCTCTAAAGTTTCAGAAGAAATCTCAGCAATGTCTCAAACTGTGCTCAGAGAAAGCCAGAGATGTCAATATGAACATTTCCTATTAAACTGTACCAAGACCAAAATTCATTTCGAAGCCTTAAACACCTGAGGCACGTAATGAAACTGAAACTGAGAAGGTATGAAAGCTTTGATAAATGAGATTTTGCTCACCATGTCAGCGCGAGATTCGTGATAAACCCTCATTTTGCAGCAGAGAGGAAGCTTCCGGTACAGGATCAACAGCAGCACCACGATCATAAAGAAAAACACCAGACAACAGACTGAAAAAAGACAACACACACCGCACACATCAGTCAGTCTGTCACCTTTCAGAAACACTTTGGCTGCTTTTTCTGTGTCATCTCATCCATTAAAATGTACATTTCGGTTAATTGGTTAAAAACGGGTACAATTTATGCAATTTAAAACATTTAAGCATGAAGCACAAGTTTTTACAATCTTGGCAAGTATAATTTCTGCATAATAAAGTGTCTTAAGAACTCATGTTATATATCCGCACACACACACACACACACACACACACACTACCCCTAAACCTACCCATCACAGGAATGTCCTCATATTTATGTCCTCATATTTCATGTTTACGTCGTAATACCAGTGTAATACCCATGTCATTATACAAATTTGTGTCCTCATAAATCACAAAAACAAATACACACACACACACACACACACATGTTGGTGCACCTATCATTATGAGGACATTCCATAGACGTAATGGATTTTATACTGTACAAACTGTACATTCTATCCCCCTATACTACCTCTACCCCTAAACCTACCCATCACACACACACACTCACACTACCCCTACCCCTAAACCTACCCATCACACACACACACACACACACTAAACCTACCCCTAAACCTACCCATCACACACACACTCACACCACCCCTACCCCTAAACCTACCCATCACACACACACACACACTCACACTACACATACCCCTAAACCTACCCATCACACACACACTCACACTACCCCTACCCCTAAACCTACCCATTACACACACACACACACACACACTCACACTACACATACCCCTAAACCTACCCATCACACACACACACACACTCACACTACTACTATCCCTAAACCTACCCATCACAGAAAACATTCTGCATTTTTACATTTTTAATAAAACATTGTTTAGTATGTTTTTAAAGCTATTTTTATTATGAGGACACAGGAAATGTCCTCATAAACCACGTTTACGTTGTAATACCAGTGTAATACCCATGTCATTATACAAATTTGTGTCCTCATAAATCACATAAACATGCACACACACACAGACACACACGAGCACATACATATTATATATTCAAATAAATAAATAAATAAGTGTGTGCGTGTGTCTCAATGTTGGGTGTAATTAATTACTAAGTAATTTACTGTCATTTACTGCAATTAAATTACTTTTCCTTTGAAAAAGTAAAGTAAGGGATTACTCTTAATTTTTCCTGTAATTTAGTTACAGTTACTTCTAAAGTAATTGCATTAAACACTGTATATAGCATGATTATACATAAAACAATAGTGGTTTTCACATCTAATTTGAGTATATATATATATATATGTTTTAATGTTGTCTTTAAATACTTTGGCCAGTTGAAGAATAATATGTATATTAGTTATTTGAAAGAATAAAAGCGTATCTTTGTTTTGTTCATCTGGTCGAGGTTGATGTGGGATTTAGAAAGGAAGTAATAAGTAATGCAATACTTTATAGAGAGAGTAATTAGTACAGTAATCTAATTACACTATTGAAGATGAAATTAGTAGCTAGTAATTCATTACTTTTTTACAGTAACTTACCAAACAGTAGAACAACCTTTACGATGTGAGACTCAACCATTTTTAAAATAGATAACTCTACTTTTAAACAAATAATAGGCATGTAACATTGGAAAATACAATATTTATATAGATAAAACATCTGATGATATTCTGACTCACATGCGCCCACGACGATCGTCCGCTGGTCCGCCGAGAGGCTCGTGGAGGGGACCGTTGGGGACACAGTTGTGGACATCTCTGACTAATACAACTCTCCTAACAAGCGACCCAAGCTGTCTCATAGTAAGTCACCAGAAGAGTCCTCTTTCTTTCTCCCCAGCTTCATCTCAGAGAAGTTCAGTTGAGTGAACTGAGCGTCAGTCACGACTCACATCCTAGTCCTCACGAAGGATACATTGTTGCCATCAGTGAATGGACGGAGAGTCCTACTATGGTGAAGGCTTGGCTCATGAATACTAACAACGGTCGTGACTGGACGCTGATAGAGAGTTACTAAGCAACGGTTGCAAGAACTAATTAATATTCATGAGCTGGGCCTTCGCCATAGTTGGATTCGTTCATTTCGGTGTAAGGAGCGTGTGAAATAGACACAAATAAAGTTGTGAATTTGTTTGTCATATCATAGAAATACAGATATGAAAGTTATTAATTAATAATTAATTCTATGCCATACTCAATCTCACCGTTTCGCTCAAATAAACAAGCTGAACATTCCTTGAACGTTTACCGGTTGTCTTGGAGATAAGCAGGACTTTGCGCTTATATAGAGCGCCACCTAGCGTTAGCATTCAACTTTTTATGTAATTTTATTGAATACCCAGAACAAAACAGAACTAAAATATACTTCTACAAAGGCATTGCTGAATACAAATAAACAAGTGACAAGGCACGTATTAGTTAAATATACAGATAATAATAAAAGGAAACGACATAGTTACATTTGAAGAAAATAAATAAAAACAAGAAGGGGTCTCTTCATTCCTCTTCTTATTATTCCAACACATTTCTGGGCCTTTTTAATTTTCATACAATCCAATGATTGAAAGTAATTATGAATAAAGTCTATTTTTTTTTTTTACTTCTGCATGTTTATAGAGCTAGCAGTATTTATATTTCATATTTCATACGAATGCTTTGATTATTAATTTGGAAACGACCATTTCATATAACTTCATGTTAATACTTAAATATTTGATTATTAGGATGACAGGAGAAGTTGAAGAATGCGTTCATTAAAATGTTTATTTTAAAAAACTATATATTTTACATTATTTTCATAAACAATCGTCGTGAATTTGTGAATCGTTTCACAGCCACCTCGGCATTTTTTCATGGAGATTCAGATCAATTTGATTCAGCTGAATCAGAATCATACGCTGGAACGGCAGTCTCTCGTGAACGCGCGTACGGCAGTTAGCGGACGTTAGAGATTACAGTTTGTAAAGTTTTAAATATGGATATTTTTCTTATACAAACGCATCGCTTTGCTTCAGAAGGATTACTTTTATGATGGATGGATGCACTTTTATGGACTTTTCACTGCCATTATAAAGACTTGATTAGCCATTTGACAAGACATTTTTAATATTACTCCGATTGTATTCGTCTGAAAGAAGAATGTCATATACACCTAGGATGGCTTGAGGGTGAGTAAATCATGATGTAATTTTCATTTCTGGGTGAACTATCCCTTTAAAAGACTGAACCACATATCTTTGACCGGTTCACAGTGTGATTCACTGAGTCGACTCCCTTCAGACTAGTGTGACTCGTGGCTGACATGACTCGCTGCTGTCTGCGAATCACAGGGGAAAGATGGTCGCGAGCACCCGTGTACAAAAGCTGCTTAGACGGTATAAACTCGCAATCGCGGCCGGTTTAACGATCCTGTTGATCCAGGGGCTGGTGGTATGGAGCCTGAGGAGTCTGGAGGAGGGAGAGGCTGAGGTAAGGGCTCTTTCATCCGGGTAAATCTGTCCTCCGTGCCTCAGTTACGCCGTTTGATCTGAAGGTTTACGATAGCATGCTAAGCTAAGCTAAAACCGTCAGCCCAGTCTCATTAGCTGAACTGTAACTCTAGTAATAGCGACATCGAGTGTAAACAAACACGTGTATTGCATTACCAGAAGAAGTCGAAGTATATATGAAACATATTTGCAGTTGTTATGATCAAGTGTCATTTAGAGTGGTTTGTTTTGACCGGCGTCGGGTTTAAATGACTGGACTGACTTCACCCATAACAACTCTGTGGCTGTGTACAAACTTAAATTTGAGAATTTTTTTGGTCTTCATAGTCTTAACCTAGATGAGACTAGGCATCATGGTGTTATATTCCAGTAAGCTGCCTTCATACACAGGATTTTTGGGCTTCACTGTATGGGAGTTTATTGAGCCTCATTCCTATTAAACTGCAGCTTTTTGGCCATCACAGTCTGTAGGGCTAGTATAAAGTGTCCTACCTAGACAGCATTTTTGAGCTCCATAGGTCGCTCAATAGACTTTGACTATGAAAAAATGCCCAAAAATGCTGACTAAACTCCTAAAAATAAAGGATGCTTTACAGCGATGACAGATTAAGTCAGATTAGTTCTTTTTTATAATGTGAAGAACATTTTGAAAATCTAAAGAATCTTCATGGAACCATTGGTGCTGATTAAAAAAAAAACAAAAAAAAAAAACTTTATTTTTAAAGTCGCCATGTAATGGAAGTTTCATTTTTCTTCTCTATTGTGATGGTAAATCTGAGTGAAATGGCATCAGGAAGAAGAACAAATGTAGGCGGGGATTGATTTTGTCCATGTGGAATTGATTGGATGGTTGTGGTTTTCCCTGTCCTCCAGCCAGTAAACGCATCATCAGAGAAGAGATGAGCTGCAAGAGGGAGAGGAAGTTATTTTGGTGAAAGATTATGATGCACATGAATTAAGAAAAATTGTTCATAGATGAATAATTTATAATAAATATTGCAGTATTCCTTAAAGGTGCACTGTGTACATTTTAGCGACATCCAGCGATGAGGTTGTGAATTTAAATAACACACCGCTCACCCCTCCCTTTCGAAGCACATAGAGAAGCTACGATGGCCAACACAGGACAAGATGTTGTCGTCTGAGACAGCAGAGAGTAGCTAGCGCTCTGTAGAGGAGTTTGTCCCTTTAGGGCTACTGTAGAAACATGGCGGCGCAAAATGGCGACTTCACCGTAAATTTTTAGCATATGTAGATGTCGCTTGCTGTGTTTTGATGCTGTCTATTGAGGTCTAAATCGTAGCTTTGGGCATCATAGTCTTAACCTAATAAACTACCTCTCTAGAGTATAAATGCTGCTGACTCTGAATGTGCCTGTGGGGTCCTATACTCCTATTCAATCACTCGTGCGCCTCTTGAGGCAAATGTGGCCCAAATCCGACCCAGATCTGTTTTTCTCATGAAGGTGCAAACCACATGGAATCTGATCTTTTAATTTCCAAAATTGGGCCACTTCCATATGTGGTACTAAATCTGATACAGGTCAGATGTTAATGTGACCTCAGTCTGAACAGTAATTTTAGAAATCATGTGACTTCTATGTCACTCTAGTGCAAGCGTTTAGCTCCAACCCTGAAAAAAAACACTCACCTTCCTGTATCTTTAGTAATCCTGAAGACCTTGATTAGCTTGTTCAGGTGTGTTTGATTAGGGTTGGAGCTGAACTTTGCAGGGCAGTGGCTCTCCAGGATCAACGTTCATCGTTCATTCTGCGCCCGTGGGAGTCACTTTAAAGATTTTACACACCCAACGTTATCAAGAGAGTTGCGACTGGTGAAGGACAGTGATGTGAAGTATTACAGTGACAGCTCTATATACACAAGCAAAACACGAGGGCTCGTATCATAAATGTTTAAAGTGTCATGAAACCCTCCTGTTTTAGCCTGGTCGTTCACACCTCAGAGTTGCAAAAACTCTTAAAATGGGCGTGTAAAGCTGTGGAAAAGTGGAAGTGTAGATGGGGGAAGAGGGGAGACAACAACCAATAAAACACAGACCTGCAACACACTCATTATACAGACACATGAATATTAAAATATGACAACGGAGAGTTGAGGGCACCTTGATGCCCATCAAACTGCCAAAACGAGGGAGAAACATGGAAGAACATTTAAAAGGTCTAATAATATATTCAATACATTTACCAAATGATTAACAAATGATACGCATCATTAACACATAAAGAAGAAAGGCATAGTTACTTTTTTGCCCAGACGTCTTTGAATTTGCAGTCTACATCATTGTCTTCTGAATAATCCATCGTGTCATCACGTTCATGATCAGACATACGGCTGTATCAGTGTTTGAAGAAGACGTGATTAAATATGTGCGCATACACGCTGCTGGTTCATATTTAGAGCACTAGAGCATATGGAATATGTCCATAAAAACATATTTTACAAGAAACACGCTCGCTTCAGTCTGTATCTGATCTATATGATCCATGTGGTGAGCGTTGTTAAACTCATTGCAGCGCTCCGCATGTTCGCTGTAATGCGAACTCATGCGTAATACAGCGCAGTGATTGGGTTAAAAGAACTGACATAGAATCGTACCAGCAGTCAGTCACACACTCTTTGACTTTGCTTTTCAACCCGGAATAACGAAATTGCTCAGAAAAACGCAAAAATAACCAATTTCCACTTATTGGTAAAATAAGTAGTGCTTTTAGAGCCTGTACAGATCTGTGCACGTCTCAAAAAAGGGTTTCATGACCCTTTAAAGGTAGGGTCACACCAGAGGCGGACAGTACTTAAGTATTTTTACTTTCTACTCCACTACATTTTTCAAGTATATATTTTATCAGTGTTTTTCTTTGGAAAACTTATTTCCAAATTATATTCCAAAGCATAATTTATACTGACATTTTTTACTGCACTACATTTCATAAATAAATGTTGTTTTATTACATTAAAAATATAGTACTTTCTTACTTGTACTCAAGTAAAATTTTAATTACTTTTACTTGTACTCGAGTATTACTACATACAATACTACATTTTTTTATGTAATTAAGTATTAAATGATATTCAGTATGAAACATAGTGCAGTAAAAAGTACAATATTATGTTTTGGAAGGTTGTGAAGTAAAAGTTTTCCAAAGAAGAACACTGATAAAGTACATATACTTGAAAAATAAAATTACTTAGAAAGTAAAAATACTTAAGTACTGTCCGCCTCTGGAACACACCAAACTGACGCTAAAGAACTAGCGCTGATTAAAGCCGACATTGTTGTCGCCTGCGTCGGGGGGAAAAAACAGCATCTGAACACACCAAAAGAACTACAGGCGTCTGTCAACTAGCACGTGCGTTCTGTGCCTGCATGTCTGCAATTTGTCTGTCCACACCGGAAGCGATGCGACAAAACCAATCAAAAACCACAGGCTATTGCTCCAGAGATTAACTTTACTAAAAATACACTCACCTAAAGGATTATTAGGAACACCATACTAATACTGTGTTTGACCCCCTTTCGCCTTCAGAACTGCCTTAATTCTACGTGGCATTGATTCAACAAGGTGCTGAAAGCATTCTTTAGAAATGTTGGCCCACATTGATAGGATAGCATCTTGCAGTTGATGGAGATTTGTGGGATGCACATCCAGGGCACGAAGCTCCCGTTCCACCACATCCCAAAGATGCTCTATTGGGTTGAGATCTGGTGACTGTGGGGGCCATTTTAGTACAGTGAACTCATTGTCATGTGCCAAGAAAACATCCCCCACACCATTACACCACCACCACCACCAGCCTGCACAGTGGTAACAAGGCATGATGGATCCATGTTCTCATTCTGTTTACGCCAAATTCTGACTCTACCATCTGAATGTCTCAACAGAAATCGAGACTCATCAGACCAGGCAACATTTTTCCAGTCTTCAACTGTCCAATTTTGGTGAGCTCGTGCAAATTGTAGCCTCTTTTTCCTATTTGTAGTGGAGATGAGTGGTACCCGGTGGGGTCTTCTGCTGTTGTAGCCCATCCGCCTCAAGGTTGTGCGTGTTGTGGCTTCACAAATGCTTTGCTGCATACCTCGGTTGTAACGAGTGGTTATTTCAGTCAAAGTTGCTCTTCTATCAGCTTGAATCAGTCGGCCCATTCTCCTCTGACCTCTAGCATCTGACCTCAGGCATTTTCGCCCACAGGACTGCCGCATACTGGATGTTTTTCCCTTTTCACACCATTCTTTGTAAACTCTAGAAATGGTTGTGCGTGAAAATCCCAGTAACTGAGCAGATTGTGAAATACTCAGACCGGCCTGTCTGGCACCAACAACCATGCCACGCTCAAAATTGCTTAAATCACCTTTCTTTCCCATTCTGACATTCAGTTTGGAGTTCAGGAGATTGTCTTGACCAGGACCACACCCCTAAATGCATTGAAGCAACTGCCATGTGATTGGTTGATTAGATAATTGCATTAATGAGAAATTGAACAGGTGTTCCTAATAATCCTTTAGGTGAGTGTACATACTGAGTTACTAAAACAATCTTTGTCATAGAATATACTTGTTTGTTCGCAGTTTGAACGTTCTTGTTTCCATTTGTTTAATTTCAAGATCTGAGGTGAATTGTCCATTGTTGCTTTTAGTATGATTACGTTACAAAGCTGGGAGCACTAAATGATATTTAAAGTCACATAAAGCACATAAACATTACTTGAGATTATCATTGCCATGTTTTGTGTTGTTGCTCAGATGCGACGTTGCAGAAATAGAAACCGTTTCTAAAATAGAATCATCGCATGTTGACATCGCGGCTGGTTAGGACAAAAACTCAGATTAACATGGAAAGATGCCTTTTATCGCGTGTCGCGGCGCGTGTAGTTAGGACATGGTGTTAGACTGCAGGTATACATTACAAACCATAAACAAAGCAGCGCTTGCTTACCATTTTGAATATCAATCACGCTGATCACGTTCTTTATTCCACTCCGCTCATGTTATTATGAAAATATTTGCGGTGTGTTGCTCAGGTAAAATTATAACAGCCTTCCGTCTGTTCAGTTTTGATTTACTTGTTCGCTTTCATCACTTTTTATCTTATTCTCGTTCACTGATTCGTTCGCTAAGCTGAACAGCCGATCAGAGTTCTCGCTCACCGATGGCCTGATGGCGATTTTAGAGTACATGTTGAATCGGGCAAAAAAACAACAACTGCGGCGTCCAACTAGAGCCAATGGTGCGGAACACTGAAAAAAGTAAGCCGGCCATCGGACCACGTCCGGCCGTTTTTAGGTGCCATCTGTCGGCTTGGTGTGTCCCTGGCTTTAAAACTCTGCTCTCTTTTTCTGCATTCTCGTCTTTGATTTTTATATTGTCTGCGCATTGGTTTATAATGGGTTATTAGGTTTGAGCTTATTGGTCCTGCGCTGCCTATGGACTGTTGATTTGACGTCTTTTTATCGTTCTTTTGCGCATACGGGTCGGGTCTGATCAGGATCTGTTCACACTGGAATCTGATTATTGGCCACGTTTAAAACGACAATGTTATACAAAAGCTATACAAAACCCCCCCCCAAAAAAAACAGATCTAAGTAATAAATCGGAGTTGAGCACTGAAGGTGATGATACATGGGGCAACTTTTTGAGCAATGTTGCCGTCAACGGGCAACCACGTGAGACACCGGGCCCATGACCGAATCTAAAGTATCCAGCTTGAAATTTGTTGCCCATTTTCAATGGAAAAAGTCCCCAAGCAACCTCGTTCGCCCCGTGTATCATCACCTTAAGGCTCGCAGTGTTAACATAGCCAAAGTTGTCGTCTAGGTTGGGAGCTTGCTTGGTTTTGAGACGCAGCCGATAATTGAGTCCATTACTCACCAAATCCGGCTGTTCATAGAGTTAGTGTTCTATTAAAATTTACCCTATCTATTTTTTTAACTGGATGTTACAGATATTATAGTGAACAATTGTCCGTGCATATGAGGTGTCGATTTCGTATGAATTCATACGATGTGATGCATATAAAAGTGAATGATTTTTTAGAAAAGGGTAAAGGGTACACCCTTAAACCTAAGTGTGGCGCATAAGCAGATCGTACAAATTCATACAAATTAGCCTCCAAATCTTGGCCACCAACGTGGAAGAAAAGACCTGTCAGTTTTTCTCTTTCATCACGACTCTTAAGATGTGCTTTATTTTTGTTGCCTCAGACAGGGTTTGTAAACTGCTGTCAATTAAATGAACCATGTGTGACCGTTTTCCGGCTCTCGGATGACTGCAGCTAATAATGTGGTGTAGTGTTTAAACATCCAAGCGGTTCAAACTCCAGCAGGGATGATTCAGGAACGATAATCATTGTGCTCTTGTTTAAAACACTTTACCTCAGGTTAGTCCAGGATGACTGATCCTGTAATAAATCTACTGTAAGTGTAAGTAAACTTAAAAAAAGCCTGCATTGCTAATTACTAAATGTTTGATTGTCTGCTGTTCAAGGGTCCTAGAGTAATGTGTGAATACATTTGGGAAAGGAGGTTACGAGTTGTGACTGGTATCAGGAATGTGCTGTCGTGTCTGGATTCCTGCTCCATCTGCACTTCACTGTCTTCCTGCATCGAATAGATTCCCTACATGATTAATGAATGTGAGACTGGATGTTCTTCAGTAGTCAAAAGTAAACTCAGTACATGCGTATTTTTCAGAAAAATACTCCATCCTTTGGGGTCAGTAAGACCTTTTAATGGTTTTGAAAGTTTCATGCTCACCAAGGTTGATCAAAAATGTACAGTAAAAATAGCTTTTTTTCCCCCACAGAATGCAAATGAGGAAAAACGCGAGGCATCTGGGGCGCATAAACGGCGCTCAAAACGCTCACTGCCAATAGAATTAAAAAAAAAAGGCACCTCTCACTGCAAGAAACGCAATCTGTCTGATCTGAGTCTTCAGAGTCACATGATCCTTCAGAAATCATTCTAATGTGATGATTTGCTGCCCAAGAAACATTTCTTATTATTATCAATGTTGAAAAGTTGTGCTGCTTAACGCCATGTCATAACCAAACGTGATGCGAAATATTTCAGCGATGAGCAGTTTGTCTGTCCTCACCAAACGGGACACGGCCAGTCAATCAAAAGTCACAGCCAATCAGAAGAGCTTGTGGGCGGAGTCTCTCTGCAAGCGCACTGCACTCACAATGAAATGGATAAGTACATAATCAAATATTAGTACATAATTAATATATGCACATACTTTTTTAAACCTGGTCAATTTAAATATTTAAGAGAAAGAAGACGTGAAAGAGAACTCGATTCAATACTTGCTATGTGAAAGAAGTGCGCGCACAGAAAGCTCTCAGACAGCGCGCAAATGCTGAATTTATTTCTCTTTCACGTCTTGTACTTGAACGGACATATTAACACAAAATGATGTCAGTATTGATGTGTATCCTCGTAAACACAGACGGTTATGTCTTAAGTGAACGTAAACAGTTGAGAAATAAAACGCATGTGTAACGGCCAAATTTTTTACTTGCCTGGCTGAAATTTTCACAATGAAATAAAATAGGCCTAGTTATTGTTTTTGTTCTTTTTGACACCATAAACTACTGGGCTAACTCGTGTAAATTTCAAATATTGTTAAAGACAAGTAAACTGTCAGTAATAAAATAAGAACAAATAATTAAACCTATGAGCAATAGCAAAAATAAAAATATAATGTATAATGAACTGACGGATTTCACACAGCGCGAGTACTGAATCGAGTTCTCTTTTGAGTCTTCTTGCGCTCGAATATTTAAATTAGGGTTTTTGGAAATTTTTGGAAAGTTTCTGGAAATTTACTGAAAATTTTCAGCCCCTTTGCAACCCTAATTTAAATTGACCAGGCTTAAAAATACGTGCAAAAGATAAACTTTTGTGTAGATGCAGCACTGGCTTCCGGGCCGCTTCCGGGCAGTCCTTTTGTCGAGCCCTGCAATTCATAAATATTGCATAATCTTTACATTATTAAAAATACATACTGAGCAGGGCTCGACATTAACGCTTGTCCGGGACAAGTGGATTTTTTGAAGGGGCAAGTGAAAGAGAATTTTACTTGCCCGACCGGACAAGTAACGTTTGCCTGATTAAAACGCTAATAACGAAAAAAATTGCTAGGAATTCACCAAAATGCAAGAATGATTCTGCATTCATTTAGTGTAAGTGCCGATCGATAGTGGAAAATAATATATAAAGTCAAGTCAACTTTATTTATATAGCGCTTTTTACAATGCAGATTGTTTCAAAGCAGCTTCACAGTGTTAAACTGGGAAATAATGAACAGAATTTGATTCAGCTGTACAGCCGCTCTGGAGAAAACGGTGATGTCATCAGCTCATTTCAATTATCATATATATTCAAGTAATGTAGTTGATATAGTTAATTTAGTTTAGTAATTACAAGGAACCAAAACTCCATCAGGTGGCCTAATGGAGAAAAATAAACCTTGGGAGAAACCAGGCTCAGTCAGGGTGCCAGTTCTCCTCTGGCCAATTAACAAACAGTGTATGATTATTATTTTGGCAGCCTTATAGGTCAGAAGTAATATTAGATCGGAATATTCGAAATATCGGCGTCATCACGCCGGAAATGGATCCATTGAGGATGCCATGTCGATGAGCAATTTCAGAGGGTAGACTAATTGACACGGTCTCTGCAGACACTTCAGGGATGCGTTGGTAATGTCTGGGCGCTGGTCCACCATCTGATCTGGATACGGCCCGGATCCGGCTGACTGCAGTAAACCTTGGGATAAACAGAGAGACTAACATTAGCGTAGATGCCAGTGCAGTGTTGACAGAACCGGGCTAATATGGTCATACTTCCTGGTTCTAGTAAGAACTCGAGCTGCTGAGTTTTGGACCAGCTGCAGTTTATTTATTAAGCGAGCACGGCAACCACCCAGTAGAGCACTACAATAATCTAGCCTTGAGGTCATGAACGCATGAACTAACTGTTCAGCATTTTGCATTGAAAGCATATGCCGTAATTTAGATATATTTTTAAGATGGTAGAATGCAGTTTTACAGATGCTAGAAATGTGGCTTTCAAATGAGAGATTGGTTCCTAAATGACGACGAGGACTTGACAGAGCAGCCATCAAGTGTTAGACAGTATTCTAGGTTACTACATATGGAGTTTTTTTGTCTAATAATTAAAAATTCATTTTTTTCTGAATTAAGTTGCAGGAAATTACTAGTCATCCAATTTTTTATATCAGCTATGCATTCCGTTAATCTTGTGAATTGGTAAGTTTCGTCAGGGCGTGAAGAAATATAGAGCTGAGTATCGTCAGCATAACAATGAAAACTAACGCCATGCTTCCTAATGATATCTCCCAGTGGTAGCATGTACAGGGTGAAAAGCAACGGTCCTAGCATTGAGCCCTGCGGTACTCCATATTGAACTTGTGATCGGTGTGACATCTCCTAATTTACTGCTACAAACTGATAACGGTCAGATAAGTATGATTTAAACCATGCCAATGCAATTCCACTAATGCCAACATAATTTTCGAGTCTATTCAAAAGAATGTTGTGGTCGATGGTATCGAATGCAGCGCTAAGATTGAGTAACACTAGCAGAGAGATACAACCACGATCGGATGATAAGAGTAAATCATTTGTAACTAATGAGAGCAGTCTCAGTACTATGATGTGGTCTAAATCCTGACTGGAAAACCTCACAGATACCATTTCTTTCTAAAAAAGGAGCATAATTGTGAGGACACTGCCTTTTCTAGTATTTTTGACAGAAAGGGTAGATTTGAGATTGGCCTGTAATTGACTAATTCTGTAGGGTCAAGTTGAGGTTTTTTAATAAGTGGTTTAATAATAGCCAACTTAAACGTTTTCGGTACACATCCTAATGACAAGGATGAATTAATGATATTAAGAAGAGGATCTATGACCTCTGGAAGCATCTCTTTTAGTAGTTTAGTCGGTATAGGGTCGAGCATACATGTTGTTGATTTAGATGATTCTTCTTCTCCTATAGCAGTGAATGAATGTAATTTTTTCTCAGTGACACTACAATGCTCTGTCTGATGTGATACAGTAGTAGACGGCTGCATGGTTATAATTTTTTCCCTAATATTATCAATCTTACAAGTAAAGAAGTTCATAAAGTCATTACTGCTGTGCTGTATCTTTGGTTAATTTGGCCACTGTATCGAATAAATACCTAGGGTTGTGTTTGTTTTCTTCTAAGAGAGTCGAGAAATAAGCAGATCTAGCAGTTTTTACGGCCTTTCTGTTGAAATCATGCTCTCTTTCCACGAAATGCGAAAAACTTCCAGTTTTGTTTTCTTCCAGCAGCGCTCCATTTTTCTGGCTGCTGTTTTAAGGGCCCGGGTGTAGCACAGATTTCTCTTTCAGTTTGTGGAATACATCCTCGTGCTGGTCTTTCTCTTGATGAGGAATGGCCTGGAGTTCATTTACTACGGCAGAAAACAGCCTTGTATCTTTTGCTGTGAAAACACTGATGCACCTTGTGATCTCCATGGCAAACGCCCTCAACGCCGCGAGTGGGGCTGCAAATCCGCCGGTCAGTGTGGTTAGGCCTATTATCTTTTACATGCAAACGGAGGTGACTGGAGCCTCTCACTGTGGTGATTATTAGTTGGAAAGTCAAAATGCAGAAAATACAGAAATAGAAATGTTGCGCATCGTCGTCACAAATGTTAGGACAAAAACTCTGATTAACATGGAAAAGATACCTTTACCAGAAAGATACAGTCTGGTTAGGACACCGTGTAATACTTCTGTGATACGATTTATCACGTTACTGTCACTTTTGATCAGTTTAATGCATCTTTGCTGAATAAAAGTAGGAATTACTTTACAAATATCTTTCTGACCCCAAACTTTTGAACAGTAGTTTATATTTGTTAAACATTAAATGTCCATCACTGATAGCACTGACTTTTTATTTGTAATTTGTTACCAATTTTAACTCCTCTAGATAACATTATCTCGAGTGGTTGCCGAATACATTGGCCAATAACGGGCCACGCTGAGATGCTTACATATGCACAAGACAAGAAATTGGTTTGAAGATGTGGTTGAGATGATAGTGGACTGTATGAATGGAGCGCTGCCACACTGAGAAGCTTCCAAAGTTTCCGTCATGGGATGTTTCACATGTTTGCTTGAATGCTTTGCTGCAGCCTCTCTCCTAATTGGCCCTCATGGGAATGCAACCTACCATGTGTCTCACAATACTGCTTCCTGTAGTGGGCCTGGAGGACTGGACACCTATTGCAGATATTACAGCCATACTGTTGCAGTATGAATCCGTATTCTCTGATTTATTCAGGAACAATGCATGTTTGATTAAGAAGTATGATGTGTCATTCAGCCTCAAGGTGTCTGCAGTGGTCGTCCTTGTTTAAACAGGAATCAGCCTGCCGAATCTAAAGCTCACAACAGGATTGAAAGGGATAGTTCACCCAGAAATGAAAATGACCCCATGATTTACTCCCCCTCAAGCCATCCTAGGTGTATATGACTTTCTTCTTTCAGACGAACACAGAGTTATATTAAAAATGTCCTGGCTCTTCCAAGCTCTTTTTTTTGTTACTCTCTTAAAAATTAACTAATCATCAACTGTCACTGAAAAACGAATGACTTCTTGCCACTTTGTTTGACATGTTTTTTTGTGTGAACTTATTGACTGTCAGCATGCTGTAACCCCCTCTGAATGACTCTATATTCAGCCCTTTTACAGCACCACCGCTAAAAGTAATGAAGAACCTTTACGCACTGGCCGACTAACTGATTGTTTGATGACGAGTCAACCGTCCTGACTGATCCCTACACAAGAAGTTGTTCTTATTCCAAGCACAGCACATCCACAGGCTTCTTTGACATCTGTCTCTCTCTGTAGCGACTCTCAGTATGATGAATGAGGCCATTGAGTTTGCAGCCTTTGGTCTCTAAGACGGGAAGAATGAATTACTGCAGGTCATGTGACCTGTGCTGCTTTAAGGAAGTTAACGATTCTGGATTTCTCTTAAACGATTCAGCTTCCGTAATGGCTCTTTTAACGATTATATTAGTACTTTCGAGAAATATTTCTTCTCATTTTCATTGCATTTATGACCCTCAGCAGACTGTTGCCAAATTATGAAAATTTTAGATTTCAGCAGAGCAGGTGTTACTTGCAGAACAATCTTTTTAGCTGATTATCAATAAAACATTGACAGCCTATCAGAATCCATCCTGCTTTAAACATTTAATGCGGCAGATGACAAAAGTGTGCACTCTTAATAAACAGAGCATTATTGTGTATTTGTGTGGCCGCTAATATAGTTCTCATTCTTAGTGTAAACGGGCCTTTAGTCTTATGTTCTGTCCACACTGGCATTTGTTTAAGACCAAAATGTGATCATTTGCAAGTCATTTGCTTCTAGGCTCTGAATAAGATCCATTTCTTGGTTCCAAACTCTATACTTGATGTGTAGGTTGCACCCAGTGTAGGCGCACTTAACAACTCAAACATTTCCTGTTTTGTGGGTTGTTTTTAAGGTTGCTGTAAGACTTGTGCAATCTTCTGGGTAGAAAATACATAACACAAGCTCTATTTACTAAGCTAACAGCCCAATACTCTGCACAGCACACAAATATTGGGTCAAATGGACAATTATAACTATATTACATAATTGTTTAAGTACTTTTCTAAATTAAATGAATTCCACCCATCCATCCATCCGCTGTTTTTAAGGATTTGTTTCCATCCATCCATCCGCTGTTTTTAAGGATTTGTTTCCATCCATCCATCCGCTGTTTTTAAGAATTTGTTTCCATCCATCCATCCACTGTTTTTAAGGATTTGTTTCCATCCATCCATCCACTGTTTTTAAGGATTTGTTTCAATCCATCCATCCGCTGTTTAAGGATTTGTTTCAATCCATCCATCCGCTGTTTAAGGATTTGTTTCAATCCATCCATCCGCTGTTTAAGGATTTGTTTCCATCCATCCATCCACTGTTTTTAAGGATTTGTTTCCATCCATCCATCCGCTGTTTTTAAGAATTTGTTTCCATCCATCCATCCACTGTTTAAGGATTTGTTTCAATCCATCCATCCGCTGTTTAAGGATTTGTTTCCATCCATCCATCCACTGTTTAAGGATTTGTTTCAATCCATCCATCCGCTGTTTAAGGATTTGTTTCCATCCATCCATCCGCTGTTTTTAAGGATTTGTTTCAATCCATCCACTGTTTTTAAGGATTTGTTTCCATCCATCCATCCATCCATCCATTGTTTCGATCAGTCCACTTCTGTAAGCTTTTTTTAAGGATTTGTTTCACTGACTGCAGTGTATTCTGGGAACACCTTCACGAAGAACGTACACAATGCTGCTGTCCTTGTGAAACAGCTTTGGTAACTCATGTTTTGAAACAAAGCTGTTGGTTCACTTTGGAACGCCTGAGCTTGAAAGTCCAAACCTTGAGGTCCACTGGTGCTGTATCGTCTGACATTGGTCTAGGGTCATTGTGTAGGCAGCAGATGTGTGGCATAGACCCAGACTTGCTGTGTAATGATCCCATTGCAGGAAGTGGTGGGAAATGCTTGTTATTTCTCTCTCTCCCATTACATACTTCCAGCACCACATTGGCATGCCACACAGCGTTGTGGTTAGCTTTTTTTCTGAACAAAGGACTAGATTGTTTGCACACATTCTTCTTTTTGCAACATTGGAAGCTAGTGGTCGACCAATATAATTTTTTTTTTTTGATGGTCGATATAAGCCGATATAAGCCGATATAAATATTTGCTAGATGACGGTACTGTGTGTGCTGGAAAAACAAAACAATTAAAGTTTGTACATCCTATTTGTGTAAATAGGAAATATAGTGGATCAGGCACTACAACACTCTTGTAGCCAATCAGCAGAAGGGGGTGTATCCATCCCTTGAGAGGGCGGGGCCTGGGTGAGAAGCTGTGTTGCATGCTCTGTTAGGAATGGTCTGATCTTCCTAATATTGTGCAGCGCAAACCTGCATGACCGAGCTGTCTTTGAAATGTGGTCTTTAAAGGACAGCTGGTCATCAAAGGTTACTCCAAGATTTCTGAGCGACCTTGATGGGGTAATCAGAGATGAATCTAGCTGGATGGTAAAATCGTGCTGAAGAGTCGGATTGGCAGGGAAGACGAGAAGCTCAGTCTTTGCCAGGTTGAGCTGTAGGTGATGTTCCACGCCGAGATGTCCGCCAGTAGTGCTGGCCAGTATACCGGTTCATACCGAATTCTGGTGTTTGTTTTGTTATGATATGAATTTTGATTATACCGCGATACGTATATGTCACTTAAACAATGCCCTATTTGAGGGTATAGGGGGCGATTTCGGATTCAGCCTATGATTACAGTGGAGAATTCAGTCAAGATTTAACAGCGCTCACCACATAGATCATATAGATCAGATACAGACCGGAGCGAGTGCGTTTAAGTTTTTTTATGGACATATTTCATATACTCTAGTGCTCTAAGCATGAACCAGCACCGTGTATGCGCATAAATGAAATGTATATGCAAACAAGGACACTGATACTACAGCCATACGTCTGATCACGACCGCGATGACACTATGGATTAATCTGCGACACCGAATACAATGATGTAAGTTAATAGACTGACAAATCAAAGAATTGGCAAAAGTAACTGCTTTATTCTTTCGGTGTTAAACTACTGTTTTTTTTTTCCGCTCCGTGGTCATATTTTAATGTTCATATATCTGTAATGAGTGTGTAGTCTGTGTTTTATTGTGGTCTCCCCACAGCATCATTTTGTGGGGCTTTGCAAACCTGTATTAATTCTATTTAAACAAAATGGTTAATAATCTTGCACCCTCACTTTTTGAAAGAATTTGTCTCTTTGTGTGCCAAGAACACAAGACAAACAAAAGCTTCGGTAAGAGGTGATTGAAGCATATTTTGGACGTTCAGCTTTACCACTCAACATTAGATAGTGTCCTACTTTTGCACAATTTAAGCTACACTTGAAAATATGGTTAAAGATGAGTCAAGCTTGTGAACATTGAATATTTTGGTCTTTTGAAATGCATATATAATTTTGGGTGTTCTGAACTTTATTTCTTTTATTCTTTTATTTTAGATTTAGATAATCACTGCACCTCTCACTGCTCCTGCATCTCTCACTGCATCTCTCACTGCATCTCTCACTGCATCTCTCACTGCATCTCTCACTGCATCTCTCACTGCATCTCTCACTGCATCTCTCACTGCATCTCTCACTGCATCTCTCACTGCATCTCTCACTGCATCTCTCACTGCATCTCTCACTGCATCTCTCACTGCATCTCTCACTGCATCTCTCACTGCATCTCTCACTGCATCTCTCACTGCATCTCTCACTGCATCTCTCACTGCATCTCTCACTGCATCTCTCACTGCATCTCTCACTGCTCCTGCACCTCTCACTGCACCTCTCACTGCACCTCTCACTGCTCCTGCACCTCTCACTGCACCTCTCACTGCTCCTGCACCTCTCACTGCACCTCTCACTGCTCCTGCACCTCTCACTGCTCCTGCACCTCTCACTGCTCCTGCACCTCTCACTGCACCTCTCACTGCTCCTCTCACTGCTCCTGCACCTCTCATTATTGTGTGAAAACGACATGAAATGTGTGAATGGTATGGCCACAAAAGACCAATGCTGTGCTAATTGTGTTTAGAGTTTTGAAAATGTGACAACTGGTTGGACAAACGCTTGTTAGCGACTGAAAAAAACTGTAAATATACAGGTATATATAAACTAATAAAACTAATAGACTAATACAATGTTTTGATTATATTTTTTAGATGCATACTCTGTTTTGTAAATGTAAATGCCTATTATATGGTTTTAAATGGGAAAGTAAAGTAAATTACAATATTTGTTTGTTTATCATAATCTGCGCGACCCTGTCGTTGCCTTTCTTTGATGACGTTGCAGGGCGTTCCAAAATAAGCGATTATTGTCAGCGAACTCCACTTTAGGGTTGTGCTGATGGACAATATCATCGTCCATCGTGATGTTATCTGTAAACATAGTCAACTGCCAATTTAGGGGACATCGCCCAACCCTAGTCCACTTCACCTGATATACCGTGCTCAGGGAGTAGGGAGCAGTGAACACTGTCGAATGGAAGGCACCTTCAGTCTGGTTCAGTAGAATTCACAATCATGGGGAAGACTGCTGACCTGACAGTTGTGCAGAAAACCAGTATTGACTGGTCTTCCATAACACTTTAGCAGTTCCACCGGCGGATAGCATCCATGCCACACCGCACTGAGGCTGTAATTCATGCATAAGTACAAACCAAGTACTGAGTACATATGCATGATTATACTTTTCAGAGGGCTGACATTTCTGTATTTAAAATCCTTTTTTTTTATTTTTTTTTTTTTTTATTATGTAATATTCAAATTTTCTGAGATTTAGAATTTGGGGTTTTCATAAGCTGTAAGCCATAATCATCAAAATTATAACACATAAAGGCTTGAAATATCTAACTTTGCATGTAATGAGTCTTTATATAATATATTTGAGTTGAATTACTGAAATAAATGAACTTATGCACGATATTCATAGTTTTCGAGTTTCACCTGTATAAAAACTCCACATTTTGAATTTTTACTGCAGTAAGTTAACAGAGTTTCTGTTTGAGCTGTGCTCATTTGTTGTGATTTCTCCACATGAGGCTACATGAGCCTCAACAGCACAACCTTGTTACCGTCAGTTCATTATATATTATATTATTCACTATCAATCACCACTTACACTAAATGAATGCAGAATCATTCTCACGTTTTGGTCATTCCAATAATTTGGTTATTTTTTGTTATTGACCAAGGCTACTTGTCCATTCGCAAAAAATCTACTTGCGGACAAGCGTTAATGTCGAGCCCTGTAGTCCTAATATCAACAAATACAACTTTTGGTGTTAAAAATGTATTAGTAAATATTGAAATTAACATAGACTGGGATTAACAAAAGTAGAAGTGTTGTTCATTGTTAATGTTAACTAATGTAGTTAACTAATGTTCACATATAAAACCTTATTGTAAAGTGTTACAATTTCTTTTTTTTATTATAAACATGGCATTGACAAGTTTTGTGATTATTCAGCCTTGCACCCCTGTAGATGCTGTTTGTGCTGTAAGATTATGGCACTGAGTGTGTTTCTGCGCTGGCCGAGCTCTTACCCAAACCTCCTCCTGTGAGTCCGTATCCTAATTATGAATCTCTGCTTCCTCCGATTCCCGCGACTAAACGATGCTAAAAATAGCCTAGACTAGAGTCCGGGAACAAACAACGGGAAACAAAGCAAACATGCTGTGCCCCTGGGCTCCCTGAAACGTCAGCAAGATTTTTTTTGGAAAGTGAATCATCTGTCTGTTCTAAAACAGATTTAATCCTTTGGGAATAAAGTTTTGATCCTGTTTTCTCTTTTGCACTGATGTGGAGGGATTCTGTTTCACATCTGATTTATTTACTGATTTGTTTCCTTCTCAGCGGAAGCACAGGCGGTCGAAGTTGCCCGACCACAATGGGCAGGAGCAGAAGATGGACCCTGTGGCCTTTGACAGGCAAAGCGCCCTGTCTGGGGCGAACCACGTCCAGTGGAGGCAGCGTCAGGATCAGCCTGCTGTGACCACCATCATCAGGAAGGTGTCTAGACGGAGAAGCAAGCCCTCGTTGAAGGACAAGAGCCTTGGTGGGCCAGAAGATGGAGTGCCGGTTGAAAAAGTTGGGCATTACGATCCCTCGAGCAGCCGTAACTTCAGCGAGACTCGGGCAGGGGAAATGGCCAAATTCCATCTAGTGGCACCAGGAGAGCCAGGCAGCGTCGAGGGTGCTCCTCAAGTCCCGAACAGTGACTTTGTGCCCAAATGTGAGATCTCGGGCAAGGACGCCCTGTCTGCCCTCCACCGTGCGGGTTCACGGCAATGCAGACAGGAGATCGCCAACATCGTCTGCCAGCACCAATCAGGAAAGCTCATTCCTCAGTCTCTGCCTCAGTTTTGCCCACAGCATGGTAACTGCACTCTTTCATCCGTCATATCCACACCCAGTCCAATGTTAATTGGCATGTATAGTTTGTTTGTTTTCTCCCTGTCCATCTTTAGTGATCTCCAGTGCAGTCCAGCATGCAGATTTTTCTGACACTGACCTCTCCAAGGTGGAGAACCCGGTCAGGGTGGTTTTTGTGCTGGTGGTTCATGGACGAGCAGTCCGACAGTTGAAACGTCTCCTCAAAGCCATCTATCACAAAGACCACTTTTATTACATCCATGTGGACAAGGTAAGTTACTTAGAACCCAACAGGATTTTTTTCCCCAATTGAAACGGCACTGAAAACAAAAATTTGCTAAGAATTTGTGTGTGTCTAAGAACAGCCTCATGAACCATAAACACAGTAAAAATAATTTTTAAAAAAAGTTCTCCGTTTGAGTCGGGCATAACGGAAGTAACGATTTACTCATAGAAATCCACACAATTGGGAATTTTACGTGAGGGCAAAATATTTTTTTTCCCCACACAAATTTCACAACGATTTAAAGTTTCGCCATGTTGACAATTAGAAAGCTGCTTGGTTTGAAAGTGACTTCTGTTTGAGCTGTGCTTCATACATCGGTTGACAAAGTTTTGCTACACCGTAATCCCGAATAAGTTGGCTAAACTCAAACAATTTGAGGTAATTGGTTACATACATTTTTTTTAAGGTATTTTATTTTGCACTCATACATTTTAAATGCTCTTAACTTGAAATATTTGAGTAAGCTAATTCATACATTTAACTTAAAATTATCATGTAATCTCAACTAAAATATTTTAGTAGTCGAAACTAGGCTAGCTTTAACTAGCTAATTCAGCAAATGCTACCTTGGTAAGATATCATCAGCATAGCATATCACTTGTTGAATGGGTACAGCAATATAAAAACATTTAACATGTCTGTTCTCAAACTCGCTCATGATCCACTCGTCAACTTGATGGTAACCCTCCAAAAACCCAACGTTAGAGAAACTCTTCTAAATTAGCATAACAAAACAGTACTAAACACTACTAAATCTCCCACTTAACATTAATCTTGCACAAAAAAAACCATCACATAACACTTAATTTTAGCATTTTGTTCCTTTTGAGTGTCATGGCAAAGCATGCTGGGAAATGGAAATCCCAGCGAATAAGTTCATAAAACTCGAAACAATGAAACAATTCAGATTTACTTAAAATGTGTCAGTGCTGTGAACTGAAAATAAAAAAAGTTCCAAATACTCATAAAAGTTTATTTGATTGAACTAATTTGTTTGAGTTGGCTCTGTTAAAACCAATTCATTATTTTGAGTGTTCTGTAATTTATTGCATCATTTCAAATCGATAACTTGTGAGTTCAAGACTGGTTTGTGAGTCTCTTTTAAAAGTCATTGAAAAGCTGAGTGGGACTTGCTTGCGCTGTTTGTTGGTGTGTTGAACTAGTAAGTACAATGTAGTAGATGTGTTGTATTTGAGTTTTTTACACTTTTTTTTCTATGCAGTTGTCTGTAAATATTTTAACATTTTAAAATGGTTGGAGCCTGTATGTTATTGTGAAGTAACACTAATTAAAGAGAAGTTGCGTAATCATTTATAATAAAAAAAAAAGTTACAATAGTATAATTAGTATTTCACAAAGGCTATTTTAAAATTAGCATTGGTTTCAGCTTTTGGCTCCGGCCGGTCCACAATTTTTGGTTGCTGTATACATTTTTGATTTTGAAGCATTACTAGTTTCAAACTAACTGCAAACCACGCCAAGTTCAAACAATCTGTAGTCCAAACTGCCTTTTCAAGCTGTTCTGGTGGAGTTCAGAAAGCCACTTTGACCCTAAAAGAATGGAATCAGACATCAAATGGCTGTCTCTGTTCCACGCCAAAAGCTTTAGTGCCCTTAAAGACAGCCCTGTTGGTTGGATTCTTGATTGAAACTTGAGTGTTAGAGATACTCTGTGGCCGTCAGCTCACATGTTGGAGAACAAAGATGTGTGTGTAGAGCTGAGGTTTGTCAGAACTTGTGGTAAACCGGGTCTTTTGCTGGAGGAATGCTTTTCTCACACCTTGATACGATTTGGCATAACATCTGCTCTGTCTCGTTCTCTCTACATGCCTGTTTCATTTGAAGCTATTTCAGGTTTTAGCCTCTTAAAAGTAAAGTTCTTAGGAGCTAAACTAAATTCCTGACAAGAAATCTTCCCTCTCCCAGCAGCAGATCAGCTCTACTGCAGTAACATGCTTGAAATATTGTTCAACCATTGTTCATATACTCATCTTTAAGGTCATTGACTATCATTGAAGACCGTTATATTGTCCCTTACAGCGCTCAAACTACATGCATCGGGAAGTGCTGCATTTGGCGGAGATCTACCCCAACGTGAGAGCGACACCCTGGCGCATGGTCACTATCTGGGGCGGGGCCAGTCTGCTGAAGGCCTATCTGCGCAGCATGCATGATCTGCTGTCCATGTTGGACTGGAAGTGGGACTTCTTCATCAACCTCAGTGCCACCGACTTCCCAACCAGGTCAGCATTGCCCTAGGTCAGGGGTGGCCAATCCTGTTCCTGGAGATCTACCTTCCTGCAAAGTTCAGCTCCAACCCTGATCAAACACAACTGAAACAGCTAATTAAGACCTTCAGGAGCACTTGATAATTACAGACAGGTGTGTTGGTTCAGGGGTAGATCTGAACTCTGCAGATAGGTATTGTAACCAGCATTTATTGGGACATGGAATATACATATGCTTGATGTTGGCAAATGAGATCTGCTATGCTGCAGCTGATCAAATATGAGGATTTGTTCAGCTTAGTTAAAATAACATGCGTAATAAGGAAATATTCTGCCGCAGGAAATTATTTAAGACCCCTAGCAGATCTATACAGGTGGAGCTGGGGAGGAGGAGGATAAAACAAGAGTTTTTATATCACACCGCAGAATGATCGCCTGCTAGGGAATGGTAATAAATGGATATGGATTAGGAAGTACAGATTGGTTACTTGAACATGTTTAGAAGAACCAATCAGTGCTTGGATAGAGTTTCATGACTGTACTATGGATTTTCTTTAAAAGTAGGGCCCTATGATTTCCACGAAATCAGACGGAAATGCGGAGGCCAGTCATAAAAACAGAATTTACTGTATAACGCAGAATTTCATGGAATTTGTCAAATCTTGGATGAATAAATCAAAAGTAGGTCAGTATACTTCTCAATATAGACTAGTGTTTGTGAATATTAAACCGCAAAAGACTATTTAAATACGAATCCCGCGTGCCGCTGTGTGAATGAATGGCGCAGACGCGCGGTTTCATTTCCCACACATACACACACTGAAGCACGTGTGACGCTCAGTGTTTTCAGCTTCTGCCGCCTCACTATATGAGGACATGAATGCATGAACTTCATCTCCAGAGCTGCTTTAAGAGTTTGAGAGTTTAATTTGAGAAAAAACTATCGTCATATCAACACACACAAACTAATAATAAACTATTTATAATAAACATGCTGAAACAATAAAAACATAAATTAAGATAATGTTGCACAATTAAAATGAAAGATGATAACACATAAGAAAGATAATGCAGCCTCTGTTGTTATTTATTCTTTGCGGACGTCTACCGGAAGTTAAGTTTGGGCCACAAAAGCGCACATGCGCAGTAACGTTCATTTATGTTGTTACCGTTGAAACTGTCTATAGGTAGTTTACATAATAAAAGTAACCTTAATGTTAAAATGTGCCTCTAGTTTTAATCATTTAAACGGTCTTTTGAAGTTTGGGCAAAAACTTTTGGCAGTGATGTGTTTTCGTGTATTTTATTTATTTTTTTCACAGCGCTGGATATCATATGGTGATTGTGAAAACACTTCACTATATGATTTCATGGTAAAAAAAAAAATATTTTTCATGTTAATCAGGTCAATTTTGATCAAGAACAATCCACTGTGGCTTTAATTCAGCAGCCGCGCCGCCTCTGCGTACGGTGCGAGTGATCTAATCTGTTAACATGGGCGACGAAAAAAATATGCGCTGTTTACGCTCTGCTAACGCTTGCAGTGTGAAACCGGCCTGAGACAGCAGAGAGTGACTAGCGCTCCGTAGAGAAGTTTGTCCGTTTAGGGCTACTGTAGAAACATCACAATGCGCCGCAAAATGGTGACTTAAGGGGACCCGTGGTGTATGTAGACAGAAATGCCTCATTCTAAGGTAATAAAAACATAACAGTTCATTATGTAAGGTCTTTATACACCACTGAATGTATATTATATTGCATTTCTGTCAATAGATCCTCATAAATACTACACACTGCACCTTTAAATGATTGATTGTTAAATCACTGATTTATTAATTTAATTAAACCATTAAAATGGAATCCAGAAAACTTAAAACTGAAAACACAGAATTTGGTAATTTGAGAAATTAATTATTGTTAAATTGTACAAGTGATTTTCAATTAACTAAAAATGCTTTTTGATTACTAAAGTTTAATTTAACCATTAAAATGGGAATCCAAAAAAATGTAAATGGGGAAAACACGGAATTTGGAAAAATATAAAACGGAAATTTGTGGTCAATTTCAAGTTGACCACACTAATTGACTAGTCCAGGATTTCCCAAACATTTTTGTCAGCTGAACCCCTTGGATGTAACATTTGTGTATGTGTTTAAAAAAAAAAGAACTTATGCTTTTCTGGTTTGTTTATACGTTTCTGTCGGCTGCATGAACATATCAGTTCGCTTTTATGCAACTTCGCTGCTTAACGAATGCATAAAAGCAACCAGCTGGATATAAACTAATGGCAACAGATGGTAACAATCATGACATTAAACATTTGGGTCGGACTTGCGTGTATTTTTTTCACAGTTTTAATCGCTTGAGGTACGACTAATGTTAGCATCCTCTCAGCCTCAACAGCATTAATGTTCACCGTTAATGTAGCATCTAGTCAACAAATGAATTACTTTATAATGATATGAAAACACGTACGGTAGTGTACTGTATACACATCGTTTCATTGTCTGTTTTAAATCCATATCTGAAGTGTCCCGCTCTGTGCAGCGAAGCCTCGCGTGTCAAAACAAACTCCACGAAGTGTCAGTGATGGTGTTTATTTGGCCTCTAGAGGCTGCTCTCATACTGTGTAATGATAGCGCACCATTCTCAGCCACTCCAGCAATGGACGCAACCCAGAAAAACTATTGCTTTGGATTTTTGCAGATAACAGATTGTTCGGCCAATCGTTCGCCAAAACCAGACTTCTAATTTCAAATGATGAAGAGAACGATGCCTTCAGTGCTATCTTCCTGGTGAAGGCAATCCCAAAATACAGGGAGTGCAGAATTATTAGGCAAATGAGTATTTTGACCACATCATCCTCGTTATGCATGTTGTCTTACTCCAAGCTGTATAGGCTGGAAAGCCTACTACCAATTAAGCATATTAGGTGATGTGCATCTCTGTAATGAGAAGGGGTGTGGTCTAATGACATCAACACCCTATATCAGGTGTGCATAATTATTAGGCAACTTCCTTTCCTTTGGCAAAATGGGTCAAAAGAAGGACTTGACAGGCTCAGAAAAGTCAAAAATAGTGAGATATATTGCAGAGGGATGCAGCAGTCTTAAAATAGCCAAGCTTCTGAAGCGTGATCATCGAACAATCAAGCGTTTCATTCAAAATAGTCAACAGGGTCGCAAGAAGCGTGTGGAAAAACCAAGGCGCAAAATAACTGCCCGTGAACTGAGAAAAGTCAAGCGTGCAGCTGCCAAGATGCCACTTGCCACCAGTTTGGCCATATTTCAGAGCTGCAACATCACTGGAGTGCCCAAAAGCACAAGGTGTGCAATACTCAGAGACATGGCCAAGGTAAGAAAGGCAGAAAGTCGACCACCACTGAACAAGACACACAAGCTGAAACGTCAAGACTGGGCCAAGAAATATCTCGACTGATTTTTCTAAGGTTTTATGGACTGATGAAATGAGAGTGAGTCTTGATGGGCCAGATGGATGGGCCCGTGGCTGGATTGGTAAAGGGCAGAGAGCTCCAGTCCGACTCAGACGCCAGCAAGGTGGAGGTGGAGTACTGGTTTGGGCTGGTATCATCAAAGATGAGCTTGTGGGGCCTTTTCGGGTTGAGGATGGAGTCAAGCTCAACTCCCAGTCCTACTGCCAGTTTCTGGAAGACACCTTCTTCAGGCAGTGGTACAGGAAGAAGTCTGCATCCTTCAAGAAAAACATGATTTTCATGCAGGACAATGCTCCATCACACGCGTCCAAGTACTCCACAGCGTGGCTGGCAAGAAAGGGTATAAAAGAAGAAAATCTAATGATATGGCCTCCTTGTTCACCTGATCTGAACCCCATTGAGAACCTGTGGTCCATCATCAAATGTGCGATTTACAAGGAGGGAAAACAGTACACCTCTCTGAACAGTGTCTGGGAGGCTGTGGTTGCTGCTGCACGCAATGTTGATGGTGAACAGATCAAAACACTGACAGAATCCATGGATGGCAGGCTTTTGAGTGTCCTTGCAAAGAAAGGTGGCTATATTGGTCACTGATTTGTTTTTGTTTGGTTTTTGAAAGTCAGAAATGTATATTTGTGAATGTTGAGATGTTATATTGGTTTCACTGGTAAAAATAAATAATTGAAATGGGTATAAATTTTTTGTTAAGTTGCCTAATAATTATGCACAGTAATAGTCACCTGCACACACAGATATCCCCCTAAAATAGCTAAAACTAAAAACTACTTAAAATATTGATACAAAAATATTCAGCTTTGATATTAATGAGTTTTTTGTGTTCATTGAGAACATGGTTGTTGTTCAATAATAAAATTAATCCTCAAAAATACAACTTGCCTAATAATTCTGCACTCCCTGTACATTGCAATAAGCTCATTGAAAAAATCTGAGATGGATTGATGATGCTGATTTAAGAGTGCTCATTGTGTGCAAGTGTGATGATGCTGGCAAATCTGTCTTTCTCTGCAATCTGTTTTGGGAGGATTTCTGTAACGCATCAGAGCCTTACAATTTCACAATCCCTCCAGCTGTTGATGCTTTTTTCTTTTTTCTAAAGTAAGCTTAAATAAGCCAAATCGGTGTTCATGGCCCTGATGCACATGTAGACGTTGATACCGACCAAATCCTGTCAGCAGCAGCTAATTCCTTCCACATGAAGATTTCACCCACACCACCCTGCAGTCAGCGCTGGGCTTCTGACATAATCCCTCGTTTTTATCTCTCCTCTCCTCTCTCACTATCACTCTAATACAGGACCAACGATGAGCTTGTGGCTTTTCTCTCCCAGAACCGTGACAAGAACTTCCTGAAGTCTCACGGCAGAGAGAACGCAAGGTAAACTCATTTTAGATTCCTAGGTTACTCCTGGTAGGGTTAGTAGTTCTGATATACTGTCCACGTCTAGTGAGGCTCTAAAATGCACCACAGATGATCTACTTTGTTTGTGAGTGGGGATTATGTGAATTCATTAATTGACGTGAACAGTTTGAAATAAATAATAGAAAGAATCAGACTTGCCAACTCTTGCACCGACTTTGCTGTTGAATTTTAAATCAGAAAAATAAATGTCACAGTTTCCACAAAAATATGAAGCAGCACAACTGTTTTTAACATTGATAATAATAAGAAATGTTTCTTGAGCGTCAAATCATATTAGAATGATTTCTGAAGGATCATGTGACACTGAAGACTGGAGTAATGATGCTGAAATTGTTTTTGTTTTGAAGGGCTGAAATCATTGACATTTAATTAGCACTCCTCTGATGGTGTATTTGAACTTTTCAGTGTCTATTTTGTGCCCAAAACGTGGATAAGCTAGAACAGTTAAACATATCAGCTGTGTGGAGTCTTGGGATAGGTCGACTATTGATTTCTCAATTTTAATATGGAGTTGGCCCACCCTTTGCAGCTATAACAGCTTCAACTCTTCTGGGAAGGCTTTCCACAAGGTTTAGGAGTGTGTTTATGGTAATTTTTTGACCGTTCTTCTAGAAGCGCATTTGTGAGGTTAGGCACTGATGTTGGACGAGAAGGCCTGTCTCGCAGTCTCCGCTCTAATTCATCCCAAAGGTGTTCTATCGGGTTGAGGTCAGGACTGTGTGCAGGCCAGTCAAGTTTCTCCACACCAAACTCACTCATCCAGGTCTTTATGGACCTTGCTTTGTGCACTGGTGCGCAGTCATGTTGGAACAGGAAGAGGCCATTCCCAAACTGTTCCCAAAACTGGGAGTTCTCCTGGAAACCACCAAACCCAGACTCGTCCATCGGATTGCCAGACAGAGAAGCGTGATTGGTCACTCCAGAGAACACGTCTCCACCGCTCTAGAGTCCAGTGGCGGCGTGCTTTACACCACTGCATCTGACGCTTTGCATTGCGCTTGGGGATGTAAGGCTTGAATGCAGCTGCTCGGCCATGGAAACCCATTCCATGAAGCTCTCTACGCACTGTTCTTGAGCTAATCTGAAGGCCACACACAGTTTGGAGGTCTCTAGACTCTGCAGAAAGTTGGCGACTTCTGCGCACTGTGCACCTCAGCATGCGCTGACCCCGCTCTGTGGTTTTTACGTGGCCTACCACTTCGTGGCTGAGTTGCTGTTGTTCCCAGTTGTTTCGAGTTTGTTATAATACCACTAACAGTTGACCGTGGAATATTTGGTAGTGAGGAAATTTCACAAATGGACTTATTGCACAGGTGGCAACCTATCACAGTACCACGCTTGAATTCACTGAGCTCCTGAGAGAGACCCATTCTCTCACAGATGTTTATAGAAGCGTCTGCATACCTAGTGCTTGATTTTATACACCTGTGGCCATGGAAGTGATTGGAACACCTGAATTCAATGATTTGAAGGGGTGTCCCAACACTTTTGGCAATATATTGTATATTACAACTTACCAAAAATTAATCCAGTCTCAACCAGTCTCATGTAATTTCAACCGGGGAAAGACATCAATAAAACAGCTTGTAAACGGTCACATAACGTCACATTTACACCAGAGAAGCCATTCAATGACCATAAACTCGATAGTTAAAATGAACTAGAAAGCAGCATTTTGTTAAATATATGCACTGTATTGCATATTCATTTATATTTTTACTTTACCTGTTAGTGATGTCTTCATTATTTAATGTGTTTGTGTCTTAAAAAAACAAATGATCACAGCCATAACATGTTTATGTTTCGGCCAAGTGCATCCAGAATTTTCGATTTCGCATAAAAAAAATCCAGCTTTAATCAAATGAATAAATAGCGTTTTTAAAATATATTCAAATAGAAGAGTTCTTTTAAACTGTAATAATATTTCACAATATTACTGTTTTCACTGTATTTTTGATCAAATAAATGCAACCTTGGTTAGCAGAAGAGACTTTCAAAAACATAAAAAAATCTTACCAACCCCAAACTGTTGAACTGTAGTGCATATCACCACAACAATTAACAAATATTCAAAAAAATAGACCAGCTCCATTTGTTGGTCCATGATAAATAATATCTCGGAGACAATGAAAAGAAAAACCATGAAAAATGTTTTTTCCTAATTCTTAAAAATGTGATGTTTGTTTTTATGCATTTAAAAAAAAAACACTACATTTTATTTATAGACTAGCTAATTAACAAGTGGTATAATGAAGTAATAACTTCTTTCTTAACACCTTGAATACACATTTTCAAAAGGTTTTCAGAAATATTCTATAAAAATATTAAATGTTTTAATTATGAATATCATAGTTTTCTTGTTTGCCACTTGACATAAAAATGACACTAACGTTTTATGCTTAAAGTAAATAATCTTTTAAAATATTGATCATTTACACCCTAGTATACAAGGGTCATCTGTGACATTAATTTCCTGTTTGTTTGTGTGTTGGTTTTATGACACTGACTTGGATTTCATTTGGAGGTCATAATAAAAAAGCAGTCAAATATCTTGAGAAATGCTAATAAAAGTCTGCACCAAACTACTTTATAAAGTTTTTTTTTTTTTTTCTTTTTTTTTCTTTTACTCACAAATTTCAGCCTTTTAATGAGGCTCCTGCTGTCATTCATTATGATTTCAGGATATTTATACTGCCTTGACACTTTTTGACATGCCTCACTCACATAAATAACGCAGCCTAATTATCAGTGATGGTGTTTATCATGACATCAGTCATCATCCTGCTCTGTCCTGTCACGCAGGTTCATTAAGAAGCAGGGTTTGGACCGCCTGTTCCATGAATGTGACAATCACATGTGGCGTCTGGGCGAGCGCAGCATCCCTGAGGGGCTGGAGGTGTCAGGAGGCTCGGACTGGTTCTCGCTCACGCGGAAGTTTGTGGAGTATGTGGTGAACTCGAAGGACGAGCTGGTGACGGGTCTCAAGTTGTTTTACACCTACGCTCTTCTGCCTGCTGAGGTACTGCCTTTGGACAGGTTTACATCTTCTGGTTGTGCCGACACTGTAATAAAAAAAACAAGTTTAAAAACATAGTAAAAATATATTTTTATGCATAAAGAAAATGAATACAATTTTAGGACTATTAAAATTACTGTAGTATCAGAAAAGTAAGTAATTTAAAATGACCCGGGATGCCATTCACTACCCTCCTCTTTATTCATTTTTTTAAAGTTAGACATCAGTATTTCATTATCAATTCATTATAAACAATATTTTTTTGTTTTTTTTGTGTGTAAGAGTGTATCTTTAATGACGGAATAAGTGCAGTTCACCTTTATTCCTCAAGGTGGCAATGTCTGAAACTCAATGATGAAGTGACGCTTCACTCATAGTTACCGCAGGCAGAAAACAAAAGAATAGGAAGAATCATCAGCAAAACTTGAAATGACTCCGCGAATTACTGCTGCACGCAATCAAATATTACTGTCACTGTCACTTGATGCTGGATCTGGTGAAGAAGCTGTCCGCGATCTAAATATTGATTTTAAAGATGATAATTTTGAGAATATGTTTGAGATATGAATATGAGGCAGATGCTGAATGTTCTGAGAAATGAGCTCTGACGAGGACAGTGATGATGGTATAAAACATCTGCTCAAACTGAACCCTTACAAGCTCCAAAAGCGAACAAAATATGCTTTATTTTATGCTTCTGTAATTGTTACTCTAATATCAGGAGAGTTTTATATTGTCGCGACAGGTAGAGATCCATCCGTGTGTAGACCCAGGACCCGAATATGCATAATGATTGGCAAAACAGTCTTGCATTTTAAGGGTTAAACGAGCAGGTTGTATCTCATCCTGCACATCTGGCCACTGTTATTGTTGTGTATTAAATCTGAATCATACATTCATAAGATGTTGATGTGATACTCCATGTTAGCTAGTTTTATTTAATTGGAACAGCAGTGAGCAGTAAACATTAAGCGCTGTGTCCCTGAGGGTATATTATATCATTCATCTCTGTCTGGTTTTCAGTCTTTCTTTCACACGGTGCTGGGAAACAGCCACATGTGCGATACTTTGGTAGACAATAACCTGCGTGTGACCAACTGGAACCGGAAGTTGGGCTGCAAGTGCCAGTATAAGCACATAGTGGACTGGTGTGGCTGTTCACCAAATGACTTCAAACCCTCAGACCTCATCAGAATACAGGTCCGTGAACTGTTACGTGATCCCTTCAGATATATCAAGTCAGGAGCCACACAGTATTTGAAGGATCACAGTGGGTCTCGTTGACGTTGGGCATTTTTTTCTAACCTTTATTAAATGTTATCTTTGTGAAATTCTTAAATGTATATTTATTTAAATCAATGCATTTATTTTTTTTATCAAGTGACTGGCTGCATTTGAAATCGCATACTTCCCTACTATAGTAGGCGAAAAACAGTACAGGTACAGAATGTAACGAGTATTATGTCTGAGTTCACAGTACTTGTAAAAGAGTAGGCAAAAAGTACCCGGATGACTATCTACTTCCAGCGAGATTTTGAAGTGTACATACGATGGACACTTTACTATCCCATGAGGCCATGGGAGAGGATTTATGAATGGCAGTGAAGCAACGTAACTGACACCATAGGTCGCATGATAATGACGACATGTCGAGTGTGGTATGTCTGGATTTCATTCATACTATATAGAACATACTTTTTGGTGAAGTAATTATTTATTCAAAATAAGTACCTACTCAAGAGTATGCGATTTTGGACACAGCTACTTTTTTTGTCACTGAATCATTCATTCAATCAATTCTTTCAGCATCCAAAATCGCATACCTCCCTATAATATTGTAGGCAAAAAACAGTATGTGTGTTCAAATTCACACTACTCAAAAGTACGCACAAATTCCCCGGATGACCTACTACTTCTGATGAGATTTTGAAGTGTGCATACGATGGGCACTTTACTATCCCATGAGGCCACAGGTGAGGATTTGTGAATGGCAGTGAAGCGACGCAACTGATGCCGTAGGTCACATGATAATGACAACATGGCAAATGTAGTACGTCCGGATTACGTTCATACTACACACATTCATACTCTACATTTTTAGCGATCGCAAAGTAATTACTTATTCAAAGTAAGTACCTACTTGAGAGTGTGTGATTTCGGGTGCAGCCACTTTCTTTATGAATGAGTCATTGAAGCATTGACTCGCACGATTTGTTCAAAAACGCAAATTCATTCATCAACAAAACACATTTCAACTGTGACTTTGTTTACAACCTTTTTTATTGATGAAATAGACAAAATCAGATAATATTGTGTTTAAAAAGTATGTCACATAAAGTGTAACTTTGGCAATTTTGAACCTGCTCTGCATGTGTTGTGAATTAGGGAGAATTTTTTTACACAATTAGTGAACGAGACCCATTGTCTTTCTTAGCAAATTGTCCTTACATTTGGCACCAATTCAACCCCACTTTTCTCCCACAACAGCAACTAACGCGACCTACGTTCTTCGCCCGCAAGTTTGAGTCCACTGTGAATCAAGAGGCTATTGAGATCCTGGACAATCATCTATATGGGCAGTACCCGCCAGGCACGGTGGCACTGAAAGCATACTGGGAAAGCCTTTTCGAGCTGGCTGATGGGATCTCATCCCTCAATGATGTGGCCCTCACGGCGTACTCCTCCTTCTTTAGACTGGGCCTCCATAGGCAGGAGACCACTCAAAGCAGTTCTGAGGCCTGCAGGTGACAGTCTAATCCAATGGCATTTGTCCATTTTAGTCAATCCAGTCCTCCGACCTGTCCAATCCATTTATCCCATCCAAATCCCTTTCCTCCCTCCTTCCAAATCCCATTCTTCCCTCCATCCATCCATATCCCATCCCAATCCCATTCAATCCAATCCCATCCCAGTTATTAGATAATTAATTTAATGAATTGTTCTTTACCCACAGGTTTGAAGCCATTGGCTACCCCATCTCGGTGTACCTGTATTTTTATGATGACCGATTCCAGGGTTACCTGGTCAGGCAGGCGGTCCAGAATGTGGTGACCAGGTCCCGTGAGATTCTGGAGGTGTGGGCTGTTCCTCAAGCAACACTGCAGCTGGAACACAACCTTCATGAGTTTGAGCGCCTCAAACACCTTGAGGTGAGAGGAACAGGGATCCGCATAGGATTTGGCACACTTTAAAGCGACAGATCATTTCTTCTTTATTGTGACACGGTAGTGAAACGGATTATTGAAAAAGAAAAAACTTGTTGATTGGATCAAGGCAGATCTGAATGGGAGCTTGTGGTCAGTTTTAAGAATGGGGCAGGTTTAAGTGGACGAAATGATTGGAGAAGTCCTGCATATGTCTACAGAGAGAAGTCGTTTCACTGAAGATCCATTTATGAGGACTTTACAAGGTCAAAAAAACACATTGATTAGATGAATCATTCACAATAAGATCAATAACATGTATTTATAAAATAGATAGGGTGAATTTCCATTTCATGCCAAAGTCAATGTTTGCAACTCATTTTGCACCATTATTTAATTTATTCTGTAGTTCTTCTTTTTCACTGTATTTTTTGTTCATGCTGTTTTGTACTAGGTCGGAACTGAGTGGGACCCAAAGGAGCGAATCTTCCGTAACTTTGGTGGTGTGATGGGACCTCTAGACGAACCAGTGGCAGTTCAGAAGTGGGCTCGTGGGCCCAACCTGACAGCCACTATAGTGTGGATTGATCCAGCACACATAGTAGCAGCCTCCTATGACATCAGCATAGACGTTGAGTCAGAGTTCACGCAATACAAGCCACCCCTTCAGCGCCCCCTCAGACCTGGAGTGTGGACAGTGCGTGTGCTACGGTTGTGGGAGCGTGTGGCAGAAGCTCGCTTTCTGGTCATGCCTCTGGCCTTCAAGGGACGTGAGCCCCTGCGCACAGGTGAGAGACATTAATCTGAAATATTATTACTGTATTTTACTTATATCAAATATTTTGATCCTACTTTGTAACAATGACTGTTGTTGGTTCATCTGAATAATATATATATATATATTTTCCCCTTCCCATCTCCCTTCCCTTTCTTTCCCCTTTCCTCCCTTCCATTCACTTCTTTTCCCCTTCTCTTTCCCTTTCCCTCCCTTTCCCTTTTCCATCCCCTTTTCCCTTTCCTCCCTTCCTTTCCCCTTTCCCTTCCCTCTATTCCCTTCCCTTTTTCTTTTCCCCTTTCCTCCCTCCCATTCCCTTTTCCCTTCCCTTCAGAAGACCATGGCTGGGTACATGCAGGTCCACCAGGTAACGTGTACTTGGAGCAAAGCTTCCAGCAGCTCGCCCATGTGTTGAAGCTGCCGCCCAGCGAGCCCGCCCTGCAGGAGGCACAGAAGAAGACCTCCCTGGTGGGGAAGCCGCTGGAGGCCTGGGTGGACAGCTCTGTGGGGGCTTTCTGGGTCACTGGAGATATTTGCTCTGAGCAGACCTCCTCCTGTCCCTCCATTGGACTCTGCACCAAGACGTCTTGGAGCTCCTTGTCTCCTGACCCCAAATCAGAACTGGGACCAGTCAAAATGAACGGTCGCATTAGGTAGCCTTACAAGCTTGAATAAATGGAGCAGAGCGGCGAAGGCCCTGATGAACAGTCTGCAAGAGTGATGTTTACGAGTCGTGGTCTTTGAGATCATCCCATTACTAGTTGAGGCTCCTCCTATTGAGGGTGGAAACTGGTTGAGGGTGAATCTACAAGAGAAAACGTTTAAATTTGCACAAGAAGACTGCCAGACGTGGACATGTAAGAGTCTTGCTTTTATAAATCAATGGTCAGATGTCACCTAAATACGTTGTAACAAGGTTCGGAGTCTTAGCACATAGTTTACTGTGTGGGTTTATGATACAAAGACCCAAATCTCAACAATTTTACATTTGTATTCTTCGTTAAAAGAAAATGGAAAAACTGTGCACATTATTTTCCTCTCTAAAACAGTGGCCAAAATTCATATTTGAAGCTGTTGGAGGTAAGTTGCTGGAAACCTCTGGCTGTATCGCTATGCTTATTTTGAAGCATTAATATCAAAAGTTCAGAAGCAGATTGAAGAAGTGCACTTTACTGTAAGTAGGAGCTCCCTTCTGATTGGCTGAATCTCGGCAGAGGAGGCTGGGCTTGTAGGATCTTCATGAATTTCTGCCAACAGATCAATACGTTTGCTCACTTAATATTTTTCAGATGCAGCATTGCATGGAATCATTGTATACAGCAACAAAATGAACACTAACGAAAACCGTCTGTCAGGAAACAAGAATTTTCAGTTGTGTAATACTGTGACTTTGTCTTAATGTTGAATGTCATTTCTAAAGGACTTGCTTCGTCTGTTACTGCAAAGTTTGCTCAGCTGCACACAGATTGCAATATATGAGGATGTGGATATAATTATTTGAGACTGCCTGAACTGACCCTGCTGAAGATCAGTCTGTTATCTGTCACTCACTGGTCTTGTTACAGTATTTCACACTTAATTCTGGTCTTCCACCAGTTTGGTTCTCAACTACGAATAGTTTTTCACTCTTATTTCTTGAACTGCTAGCTGGTGTAGAAGAGCTGGAGACTTAAGTTACATTAGCTGCTGTTTTGTATCCCTAATTTAAAGGAATATTTCAGTCATCCTTATGTAAATTTTTGACTTTCTTCTTTGGAACACAAAAAGAAGACCTTACAAATAATGTTCACATTGGTGAATGAACAAAAAAATTACTTGTGTGCAATATTTCAAGTCTTAAGAAACATAAAGTTGTTATTTGCTGAAAATCTCCCCTTCCTCCATATCTACAAAATTGCATTTGCACTTGTACATTTTCAAAGGTACTGCATTACGTGTAGTTACGTGATGCGAGAAACAAAGGCATTTGGTGTCATTGGATGGAAACCCAGCAAAAGTTTCCCTTTTAAGCACATTTTTTTTTCTTTTTTTCACACACCATCTGCATCAATTGATGTTTTGAAATTTGCATTAAACCCAGCAGTCTGTCAGATTTCACAAAATATTTAATTTCAGTTTTGACGGAAGGAAGAGCTTCGATTAGCCATTTCTAAAGGGGTTAGTTCACCCAAAAATGAAAATTCTGTCAATATTTACTCACCTTCATGTTATTTCAAACCCATAAGACCTTTTGTCATTTTGAAACACAAATGTTGCAGCTCCTTTCCATTTAGTTCCTGTCTCTATGAAAGCCCCTCCTTCTGAAAAGCACAATGTGCTCTGATTGGTCGGCTGGGTCAGTGTGTTGTGATTGGCCAAATGCTTTGAGTGTGTTTGGGAAATGTCCTTTCCCTTACCATAACTGAGTTTTTAACACACTACTAACTAACTCAACCAGACCTCGCCCCTTTATTTTGCATAAGCCTTGGGTGGGAATTATTTAAATGAGGAATATTGTGACGTGTTCGTTCCCTGAAGTAAACTCCAGACTACAATGGAGGCGTTTTAGGGAGTTCAGAAACGGTGTCACTGATATATGGGAATAACTCCCGCTGGAGGAACTTTGCAGAGCTTTTTCATGCTCAAACAGCAACATTACACAATAGTCCTCTTTAATGAAACCCTGAAGATTTCTGTTCCTCTGTTGAAGGTACATTCAACCCAAATCAAAACCACTTTGTTCACAAGAGAAATGCACTCAGTAATGCACTCTTACATACTCCCACTGATTTCCTCCAGCTCTGGTATCCAGGAATTTCACACTTTCAATTTAAAAAAATAAACTAAGTCCTAAAGCTTCCGGGACCGTATCATGAGGTGGTCTGTTTGCGTGTCAACGCACATATGACGTGGTTCTCTTGTGAATGCACATCAGAGATCTATAGGGAAGTAAGGTACTTTGTAACTAAAAGCTCACACAAAGCATTCGCATCACATAAAATTGGGATTAAACCACTGGAGTCACATGCATTACTTTTACAATGCTGTTGTGACATTTTTGATGGTCATTTTTTCATTCGTTCATCCTTCCCTCGGGTCATTTTAACCCGGATTTCGGGTCATCCGAAATTAATTTTTTTGAATTATTTAAAAAAATTAAGTGTTCATCGGAGTGGTCCAAGACCTTAGGACTTTTGTCGCTCTTGGACCACGAATACACAAAAAAACAACTGGATCGAAGAAGTTTGTGTCGCGTGTCAGTTTGACCCCCTTAGGAATGAATGGAATGCGAGGAATGCTTCAGTACACATAGAAAAACCTAAAAATGCTGCAATTTTACCAAAAAATTATTTTATAATGTCTACATGTGTATCTGAATGCATACTGAAGAGATAAACTGACTTTAGGACCCAGTGGAACAGCTCATTTGCTCCCTAAATAGAGCTATAAGGCCATCCATTGGCAAGAGTCATGAAATATCGTGTGTGTTTTTCCGCAAGAAGTTGGCAAAGACACCCAAATTGTGAGATATTTCGAGCTATTTATGCATGTATTGGAGTTATTTTGAATTTAAGTTAAAAGAATGTGCTTAAATTATATTAATAAAATCTAGTAATTTAAAGGTAAAAAAATAAAAATAAGAAAGCTGAAAATAAATGCATAAAAAAATAGAAAAAATATTATGAAAATTAAATGATATCAGCTTTCTGGACCAAAAAAAAAAAAAAAGTATAATTTTAGGGCTTCGGGTCATTTTGACCGGCGAGGGAAGGAAAAATCTGTTTCAAAGATGAATGAAAGTCTTTGGAACAACATGAGGCCTGAATTTTCATTTTTAGAAAAGAGAAGATTTGAAATGCAGTGCACGAGTCACATGAACTGTATGGGGTCTTACTGTGTTTTTTGGAGCCTGAGAGCACCAAGATGTTAAAAATCAGTTTCTACACATTCTGCTTCCTTTGCGTTCCACAGAAGAAAGTCTTTTGGCTTGGAACATGAGGCTGAGTAAATGATGGCACAATTAATTTTCAGGAGAACTGTCCCTTTAAATAAGAAAATACATTTGGAATTGGAAAAGATCAGTTTCCATATAAATGTGTCATGGCTGGTTTAACCATCCACATTTGTCCATTTCTTGTTACGTGTGCTGTTTTGCTTTCTTGCCTTCTAATGAAGACATCACTAAGAAACAAATGTGTCTTGTGCGACATGCTGCTTTTTTTTCTCAAATATCATGCTTCATTTACAATAGATTTGAAGTGCCCCGTGTTTCAAAGGGGTTCTTTCAGGTTTTGATTTACTGATCAGAAAACTCTTCTATGTTGAGGTTTTAAAGTGTCCTTTTTCTCATCATGTACATGCTTCGTGTGAAGCTTTTGTGGTATCAAAAGAAACAAGTGGAATGAGGGTGTAAAGAATGAATGAATGAATGAATGAATGCTATTTTTGTATTTAAAGTCATACTTTAACCTGTCTGTGAGAGTTTGAGAATGCTTTTGTTTTATCTTCATCATCATCATCAGTCTCACTGGCTCTCTGTGGGACGCAAACACCAGTCCTAAACTGAGCATTCGGGACACATTGCAACAGATGACACATGATGGCACAATAAAGATGTGAAATCAAGTTAGTCATGTCTTAATTATTTGTTGTCTGGCAAGGTGTAATGTCTGAGTTTGAATAGAGCATACAGAGCATGTACTTTCCAACAGTACAACATAAGCAGATTCATTTTTAAACAGCACAGTTTTGTACCACGTCCTGTACTGCGCGCCACAGGAAGCACGTCTGTTAAATATTTATCAGCGTAAACTTCATTAGGTTATAAGAATCTCTGGCATGAGTCACGCATCAGAGACAGGACCAGGTAAGAGACGCCGGGACATTGCTGAGCGAGCAAGAAGAAGCTCCTCACACATGGAGTTGACGATGGAGAGCACTTCAGAGCTGGAGACGGTGGAGCAGGGAGAGCCGGCTGATCCTGATAGCGCATACGGCTCCTCTCCAGTGGACACGGACACAGAGGAGGGACAGACACTCTCCAGCAGCTCACCCATCCTCACATACAATGAGGAGCTCATGCATAAGGTGACCACTACCATCCTCATGTTTGTCTATCTGTCTGTGTCTATCTACACTGTATTGCCAAAAGTTTTGGGACTCCTGCCTTTACATGCACATGAAATTTAATGAAATCCCATTCTTAATCTGTAGGGATTAATATGGAGTTGGCCCACCCTTTGCAGCTATAACAGCTTCAACTCTTCTGGGAAGGCTTTCCACAAGGTTTAGGAGTGTGTTTATGGGAATTTTTGACCATTCTTCTGGAAGCGCATTTGTGAGGTCAGGCACTGATGTTGGAAGAGAAGACCTGTCTCGCAGTCTCCGCTCTAATTCATCCCAAAGGTGTTCTATCGGGTTGAGGTCAGGACTCTGTGCAGGCCAGTCAAGTTCCTCCACACCAAACTCGCTCATCCATGTCTTTATGGACCTTGCTTTGTGCACTGGTGCGCAGTCATGTTGGAACAGGAAAGGGCCATCCCCAAACTGTTCCCACAAAGTTGGGAGCATGAAATTGTCTAAAATGTCTTGGTATGCTGAAGCATTAAGAGTTCCTTTCACTGGAACTAAGCGGCCAAACCCAACCCCTGAAAAACAACCCCACACCATAATCCACCCTCCATCAAACTTTACACTTGGCACATTGCAGTCAGGCAAGTAACGTTCTCCTGGAAACCGCCAAGCCCAGACTCGTCCATCGAATTTCCAGACAGAGAAGCGTGATTGGTCACTCCAGAGAACACGTCTCCACTGCTCTAGAGTCCAGTGGCGGCGTGCTTTACACCACTGCATCCGACGCTTTGCATTGCGCTTGGAGATGTAAGGCTTGGATGCAGCTGCTCAACCATGGAAATCCATTCCATGAAGCTCTCTACACACTGTTCTTGAGCTAATCTGAAGGCCACACGAAGTTTGGAGGTCTGTAGCTATTGACTCTGAAGAAAGTTGGCGACTTCTGCGCACTGTAAACCTCAGCATGCGCTGACCCCGCTCTGTGATTTTTACGTGGCCTACCACTTTATGGCTGAGTTGCTGTTGTTCCCAATTGCTTCCCAATTGTTATAATACCACTAACAGTTGACCGTGGAATATTTAGTAGTGAGGAAATTTCACAAATGGACTTGCAGAGGTGGCAACCTATCACGGTACCATGCTTGAATTCACTGAGCTGATTTTATACATCTGTGGCCATGGAAGTGATTGGAACACCTTAATTCAATGATTTAGGGGTGTCCCAATACTTTTGGCAATATAGTGTATCTGTCTGTCTGTCTGTCTGTTTGTTTGTTTGTTTGTTTGTTTGTGTCTGTTCTGCTAGTTTCTATTAAAAAGCTGAATCCGCTGTGATTATGGCTCTCAGGCAGGAAGTCACACACCCACCCTCTCACAGTCAGTGCCAGAGATCTGCAGGAATAAACCAGTACAATGCTGGTCATGACTGCATGAATTACACACCCAATTTTGGTCCATGGAGGTTTTGTATTAATTCAGAGCCATTCATTCATTTGGTTGTGTTGTATATTGATCCATGCCTTCGCCAAGTGACTATCTGTGCGATCAATTTATTGGTGAAGGGGGTTTTGTGGGATTGTTCATCTGTCACTCACACTGAGATCAAAAACCAGCTACATGTACTTATACCCTTGGAAAGATTCCAGTTAGATCCTAAATCAGGTTTTACAGTCTGATGTGACAGAAGAACCTTTTAAAGTTACTTAAAGGGATAGTTCACCCCAAAATGATTTTTTTTGTCATTTACTCACCCTCAAGTTGTTCCAAATCTGTACGAGTTTTTTTCTTCTGTTGAACACAAGAGATATTTTAAAGAATGTTGACAGCACCCATTGACTTCCATAGTAGGAAAAAAAATACTATGGAAGTCAATGGGTGCTGTCAACTCATACAAACTTATTCAGGTTTGGAACAATTTGAGGGTGAGTAAGTTGAGTAACACATTTTTTGGGTGAACTATCCCTTTATAGAACTTTTTATTCTCTGGTTCTCTCTAAATAGAAACCAATAAACTGGTCTGAAGAACCTATAATGCAATATCAGTAATGTTTTAGATCTCCAAATGATCATATCATTCAACGCAAGAACCTCATTCGGGTTCTTGTTAAAAAGATTATTGCAAACAACCTGAAAAAACACTTTTAAGAATGTACAGTAAACCACATACTGGGCTATTGTACTTTAAATCAGTGTATGTGGAATAGTGTTTACTACATAGCTAACTACAGAGACTTTTGCCGATGTATTTGTTTATTTTTTCAGCATTTATGTGGATGTGGTGAGGAAGGATGACAGAAAATGCGTTTATTAAAGAAACATTAGATGTGAAACACATCAGTTGCTCTGAGTGAGGGCGTTGACTCTGTTTCTCTGTTGTTGTTTTCCATTATTGAAATGCTACATGACAAAACGTTCACTAAATAACCCAAATGGATTCTGTCAAGTCAATTGTGACACTGCTTAGAAAACGTTTTTGTGTATTTATTCAATTAAACAACAAAGTACACTGCAGTGAGATTATTTTAGCTGAGATAATATTCACATTATAGCATATATTACAATGTTTTAGAACAAATATATTTAGGTAAATATCTATTATGCTTATGTATTATATTGGTAAATATAAATACAAATTATTAAATATTCTGTATTCATTTAGTGGAAAACATAATTTTGTATTTTATTATAATAATAAAACCGTCGTTCAAACATTTAAAATAGTTACTACATAATCAAAAGCTGTGCATTTTCATTAAATAGGTATATTGATAAGCATTTATCATTAAGTGCCAAGCATACACCGATCAGGCATAACATTATGACCACTGACAGGTGAAGTGAATAACACTGATTATCTCTCACGGTACCTGTTAGTGGGTGAGATATATTAGGCAGCAAGTAAACATTTTGTCCTCAAAGTTGATGTGTTAGAAGCAGGAAAAATGCGTAAGGATTTGAGCGAGCTTGACAAGGGCCAAATTGTGATGGCTAGACGACTGGGTCAGAGCATCTTCAAAACTGCAGCTCTTGTGGGGTGTTCCCGGTCTGCAGTGGTCAGTGTCTATCAAAAGTGGACCAAGGAAGGAACAGTGGTGAACCGGCGACAGGGTCATGGGCGGCCAAGACTCTTTGATGCACTTGGGGAGCGAAGACTGGCCCGTGTGGTCCGATCAAACAGACGAGCTACTGTAGCTCAAATTGCTCAAGAAGTTAATGCTGGTTCTGATAGAAAGGTGTCAGAATATACAATGCATCACAGTTTGTTGCGTATGGGGCTGTGGCTTCTTTCAGCAGGGTCATGTGCCCTGCCACAAAGCAAAAATGGTTCAGGAATGGTTTGAGGAGCACAAGTTTGAGGTGTTGACTTGGCCTCCAAATTCCCCAGATCTCATTCCAATCGAGCATCTGTTTGCTGAACAAAAGTCCGATCCATGGAGGCCCCACCTTGCAACTTACAGGACTTAAAGGATCTGCTGCTAACATCTTGTTGCCAGATACCACAGCACACCTTCAGGGGTCTAGTGGAGTCCATGCCTGGACGGGTCAGGGCTGTTTTGGCAGCAAAAGGGGGACCAACAGAATATTAGGTCATAATGTTACAATCTTTTAGTCCCTGACAGGTAAATTGAGGTTAACAGCTGAATCTCATGAAACCTGTTAAGAACATGTCCTGGTCTTTTTTACCCCAACATAAAAAAGAAATTATATTTTGCATAATTATAAATTATATTTATGAAAATTTTAAAGTCGGATACACTCATATTTTTAAGCTTTTTAGGCCGTGTGACATTGTAATAATGAAGTATCCCTTCTGTATCTACTGAAGGAGAGACTTTGGTGCTTTGGTTGCGGAAATATATGTGTTGCCATGGTAATGGCATTCTGTGTCCCCGTCACGTGCCTCATGTGGTTTGTTCCATTGTGTTCTTCCTTAATCAAGCATAAATGAGTAATGAGGGATTTAAGGAATATCAAACATGGATGAGGTTCGTATAAAATAATAATAGAGTTTGAAAGCCTGTGGGTTCTGTGTTCGACACGATTCATCTCCTAAAATCATCCCACAGGTATTTATTTGTTTAGTCGTGTAAGACAATGCCTTGTGACTCTCAATGCGTTTTATTGTTTTGTGAAACTTCCTACATTCTAAACTATCACATTGTTTCTAAAACAATCATCAAATATCTTTGTTCAAAACAGAAAAAGTCACTGGATGTAATATTGTACCTGCAGCATGATGTACTCACTGCAGTGATTGAAGGAGGGCAACATAGTGAGACACTAGATGAAACTGAGCAGAGTACAGCCCCCCATCTGCCCTCCAGCTGATAAATGTCGTCGAGCGAGCCGCATGTTCTTTTGCAGCCTCTGGCTGGATGTGATAACCATGGCAACAAGTACTGGATGACGCCCACGTCCTCAGTCAGTCCCCACAGAGATGTGGCATGCCGCCCTGGGCAAGTGTGAGACATAGGGCGAATACCAAACGGTGCTTTTTCCCCCCAAACCCTTGGGCACTTCAAGAAGAGGACACATCCATCATCATGCATTTCATATTACATTTATAAAAGTTCCCCATAGGTAAGAAATGTGTTTAATGCTTAACTTGTAAACTTATGAACAGAACACACACACATATAAAGCATATTTGTATTATGTCAACAGCAATAATATGATATTCCTGTTGCTGCTGCTTAGCTTTGTCGTGGTAACATTACAGGTGAAGCTAATGAGATAATTATGTGGTCTTTCATTGCTCCCTTTGCCAAGTGCGATCCAAATGTTTTATGACACACAAGTGCCCTGCTCCCTCCAAAGTCCCCACTTTAAGTGCTCTGCCCTATAGAGTGAGTAGGGCCTAGGGATGCTCCAATTGGAATTTGCCCATAGATAGAAAGAGGGGGTGTTTTCATAACAGTATATTCTGAACTCTGTTCAAAGCTAATGAGGAGTGTTACTTTTTCACACACTAGTCCCAGTAAATTACCGTAAAATTAGGCTACTAGAATGACGTTACCGGTAATACACAAATGTGCTGTTCACACAAGTGACGGCGTTCTGGCTTTTTACCATTAAGAGATTGTAATGCGGTATGTTGATATGGGAAAAAGGAGTTCAACAACTTTAATAAATAAATAAACAAACTGAAAGTAAAAACAGCAGCCTCCTCACGGACGACTGCCACGCATACACATAATAAAACGTAAACAAAACACAACATAAAATCTAGGCCTGGTCCTCTCTCGTCCTTCTCTGATGTCGCTCCTTTTATACATCCGAGCTCCTACATGAGACATGAGACCAGTGCGGCGCGCAGCTGACGCTCATTATCACTCACGCCACCGGCCTTGCCCCGTTCTCATGGCCCCTCTGCCTCGCTGCTTGCCACAGAGACCATTCACACATCAGCACCAAAATACCGGTAAATTCTGTGATGTCAGTCATCAGACATCATCTTCCATTGTCACCGTGCCATTGTCTTCATTCAGCCTTCTTTGTCGTCTGAGTGACAGGCATAAGGGGATGATCAAACAGAATGTCTTTTTGCTCTTAAAAACACAAGGCGCACATTAAAGTATATCCAACTGCAGAGCCACAACAATGATGAATGAAAAAGGCAGCACAGTCTTGAGCACAACACGCTAAAAAAGCTGCAAGATTTGGCACAGCGGTCAAAGATGTCCATCTAGCTCATATTTACATAGAAAAACTATTAAAAAGAAGCAGGGCTTTCTGTAAACAGAACGAAGTAATGGTGTCATCTTCATAAGAACTTTATTATTGGCCCAAATCAGACTTCTTACATCAGCGCGTTCGGACCTTGTGCATTCGCATACCGCTAATCTTCATTACTTCATTAGGAGGTTGCTAAGGTGTTCTGGATGGATGTTGGGGTGTTTCTACTGTAGGTATGTTGTAGGGTTTTTGATTGGTTGCTAAAGCATTTCTAAGAGGTTGCTATGACTGAGGGGTTGCCGGGGCATTGCAGATGTTAAGGTGCTCTAAATGTTGCTAGGTACTTTCTAAGTGGTTGCTATAGTGTTATTAGTGGTTGCTAGGTTGTTCAGGGGGGTTTTATAGTCATTGCTATGCAATTGTAAATGTCTTCTGATTGTAAAGGTTTTCTGGTCTTCTGGAGAACCAGGTTGAAGGAGCTCATCAGTTCCTGTTTGTAGCGGAGGGGATGAAAACATCAGCGATGCAGTGCTCAAGGACATTTTCAACAACAGCCTTATTAAGCCTGTCTGTGCCTGTGAGATGGGGATACTGTTATTCTGACAGTTTGTGGGGAATGTGTACAACCGTGGAGAAGAAGAAGGTGGCCTTTCCTCCTCTTGGCCCGTCCCTGCTTCTCCTGCCAAGTCCCCAGTCCTTCAATGACTTCAGGGGTCCCAAGTCCAGTGGTCCAGGAGGACCCGACTTCGGTGTTCCCAAGTATGGTGGTCCCAGAGCTCCCTGTTATGGCCATGAAGGCTGTCACTGAGCAGCCCGCTGTTCCAGTCTGTCCCATTGAAGAGGCTGCCCTCTCTCTGTACGCTGACACTGTTACGTGTGTCTGGGCTGCACATACCTCCCTGTTAGCTTCCTCAGCTTCAGTCTCTCCTGAACCACCTGCTCTGTCAGTCACTGCTATGGAGACCGATCCTGAGTCACCCGTTTCTCACGTCAGTCCTACCATGGCCAAGAGGGCAGTTACCTTCTACGCCATGGTTGTCCTGCGTGCCTGGATAGCACACAGGCTGTCCTAGAACCCCTTACCAACACAGACACCGTCCCAGAGCCTGCTCTTAAGCCCTGGAACTATTCCACGACTCTTGTCCCCATCTTTAAGGCTGACCAGACCCATGCCCACTACACTGGCAAAACCCCCCTTAGGACTGTCACCTTTATGATGTTCCCCTTCCTCACCCTGGTCCCTGTCTTGCCCAAGTCTGACCAGCCTGCTCTGTCTGCCCTGTCGGCTCCACCCAAGCTCCATGCCCTGCTGACTCCATCCAAGCTCCCTGCACCGCACTCAGCCAGGACTCCAGACACACCGGAGCTTTGCTGGTCCATTCCTCCGGCTCCACCCTGTGTTGTTGTGCTCTGTGTAGCACATGGCTCGTGGCTCGTGATTGTGTTCGCTGGCCATGTGCCGTGATTTGGTCATGTCTATTGTCTAACCCGCCCATCTTGTTACCTGATTATTGGTTCATTTTCCCCACCTGTCCTCCCTCGTTACCTGCATTTTTGCTCACTATTTATTCTCCTTGTGTTTGCAGTCCAGATTAATAAAAAGCCCATTCATTCTTCTTATTGAGTCCTTACCTCATCCCTGCAACCCCAACCCTAATACTTGGTGGTTGTTAGAGTGTTTCTAGGTAGTTTCTAGGGTGTTGGGCCTTTCTAGGTGTTTGCTTTGATGTACTGGGTGGTTGCCACATGTCAGTCTAGGTCAGTTTCTAGGTAGTTTCTAGGGTTGGGCCTTTCTAGGTGTTTGCTTTGATGTACTGGGTGGTTGCCAGGATATTGCTAAGATGTTCTGAGTGATGCTGGGTGGTGGCTAGGGGAGATTTGATGGTTGCTCAGTGTTACTAGATGGTTGCTAAAGTGTTCCGGATGGATGTTAGGGCATTTTCTGGATCATTTGTAGAATGTTGGGCATTTCTAGTTGTTTGCTATAATGTACTGAGTGTTTCTAGGGCATTTCTAGGTGGTTGCTAAAGTGTTATTTGTGGATTGTTAAGCCATTTCTAGATGGTTGCTAGGATGTTCCGGATAGAAATGTGGGCGTTTCTATGTAGTTTGTAGGGTGATGGGCATTTATAGGTAGTTGTTATGACGTACTGGGTAGTTGCCAGGGTGTTGCTATGCAGATGTTAAGTTGTTCTGAAATTTGCTAGGGCATTTCTATGTGGTTGCTACAGCATTCTTGGTATTTTAGGGCATATCTAGATGATTTCTAGGGTGTTCTTGGTGGTTGCTAGGACGTTGCAATGCAGTTACTAAGCTGAGTAGATTTTAGCATGTTACTGTGGGGTTGCTGGGGTATTCTGGTTGGCCAGGGAACTTGCTAAGGTCTACAGTGTCCTGTTTCGTGCCATGTTGTGATGCAGTATCTAGATGTTTTGGGTTGTTGCTAGGGTGTCTCCAAGTGTTCTGGAAAGTTCCCAAGGTGTTGCTATGCAGTTTCTAAGGTGTTTAATGGTTCTGGGTTGCTGAAGTGATTGCTTACTGGCCAAAGTGAAAAGAGCCCACCCTAAGGTCTCACAATCAATAATATTCTTGTCTGTAAATATGATACAGGTCCTTTTTAAAAGTCTATGATATGTTTTTTCACCCATTTTATTATCATCCAGCTGATCGGGGTTATATTTCATAAGTTAAACCCCACATATGAGCAACAGTCTAGCAGTAGGGATGCTTTCCTTTGAAAACACCACCATTAACAAACACCCAGACTGATCTCTTGATGAGAAAGCTGTGAGAGTGTGCAGAGCTGCTTTCTGTCTTGTTGACGCCAATAGCAGGTGTCAACATGAAAGTGACTAATCTGTCTTTTCAACACTAGCTAGGATCATCTTTCCCATCCTAAAGCTGAGGCTCGTTTTTTCTTCACATTTTAGCTGTGCGGCAGTATAGTTTCATATCTAAGCACAGAAATAATAATATTAATATGACAACAAAAATGCAGTAGCCCCAAACAGAATTTAGACATGCATTAAGGCCAATTTACACTGTCCCAACAAATAGGGCGTAGTGTTTCTTTACAAAGTGGCATCGCCAACTACTGGCCTGACATTAATAATACAGCGTTAATTAGTTGTTTTCTCTGATCTGTGAGAACAGGGATCGTTTTGACAGCATTGTTGTCTGTATGCAAACAACACATGTTTTAGTACATCGTTGTCATGTAAACAAGCCCTGAGTGGCATCTGCGCTCAAATGCTGGAGGATATTTTCTCTTCACTAACTTCAATTTTCTTCATTTTTGTTCATTGTCTAGTGTTTTAGTGTTAGTTGGTGGATGTTTGTATGAAGTCAGATCTCCTCCAGTTCACACAGGTGTCCTAGCAGAGGAAACAAAGGTGTAGAGAATCACATTAACTATGATCCACTAACGTTTGACAACCACAAAAGTGTCACAATACCTTTATCTTAATGTTGACCCTCCATCTGTTGATGTCTGTCTGTTGCAGACTATACTAGTTGGAGACAGTGGAGTGGGGAAGACGTCTCTGCTAGTGCAGTTTGACCAGGGTAAATTCATCTCTGGATCCTTCTCTGCTACTGTTGGCATTGGCTTCACGGTGAGTCTCTCTGCAGAAAGTCACAGCAGCTGTTTTCTCCTATTAGACACTCAGATGACATCACTTTACACTGCAAAATAAATAAACATCCTTAACCTCCTGGGTGCCACTGTCCTCGTACGAGGATATTTATTTATTTTAGTGAATTTCTCTGACACCATACATGTCACAGCTTTAAGTCTGGATGTCATGTAAAGAGCACATTCAGGGCTTTTCAGAGCCATGTATGGCCATTTTACACACATATTGCATTAAGTAAAATGGTATATCAATTCATTCCGTTATATCTTTCATAACATAGTTGAGAATCATCTTTAAACATAGTTTGGTTAAAAAAATCCTAAAACCTAAAAATTGATTGGGAAATGAAAAAAAATCCAATTGTTTTTGCTTATACATATCATATCATATCATATCAAATCATATCATTTCATGTCATTTTATTTTTTTAAACAACTAATTCCTGGTGTCCACTACAGAGGGCATAGTATAACATATGAATAAAATATCATTTTTCAAAGAATGTTTTTTTTTCCATTTGTTTCTTATGTTTTATCTTTCCCTGGGTCTAAGGAGGTTAAAACAAGATAAGTTTACTTGACATTTACTATTAAAACTTCACATTACTACATTTTTATGCTTTAAACAAGACAATTATATATAACATAATTTTCAAAAAATAATAAAAAAAATGTAAATGTATTTAAATTTTATGGAATTTATTTTAGGCACAAAATATTATGTAAGTAAGTACTTTTTTGGCACAATGCCATAGAAGAATTATTTTGGGTTCCCACAAAGAATTAACCTTTCAGTGAGCAGTTATTAAAAGTACCACTTATTTATTAGTGCAAAATTAGTGAAAATTTTAATAATCTAAAGAACCTTTTTTCCACTATAAAGAATCTTTTGTGGGATGGAAAGATTCAGTGGATGACTGTTAAATAGACCTCTTTTTTAGACAAATATTATAACAGAACTGGCTGGGAAAGTAAGAAGGGAGCAGGGCACAAAGTGGTTTTCCTCAGCCGATCAGGCATAACATTATGAAGTGAATAACACTGATTATCTCTTCATGGGATATATTAGGCAGCAAGTGAACATTTTGTCCTCAAAGTTGATGTGTTAGAAGCAGGAAAAATGGGCAAGCGTCAGGATTTGAGCGAGTTTGACAAGGGCCAAATTGTGATGGCTAGATGACTGGGTCAGAGCATCTCCAAAACTGCAGCTCTTGTGGGGTGTTCCCGGTCTGCAGTGGTCAGTGTCTATCAAAAGTGGACCAAGGAAGAAACAGTGGTGAACCGGCGACAGGGTCATGGGCGGACAAGGCTCATTGATGCACTTGGGGAGCGAAGGCTGGCCTGTGTGGTCCGATCAAACAGATGAGCTACTGTAGCTCAGATTGCTCAAGAAGTTAATGCTGGTTCTGATAGAAAGGTGTCAGAATACACAGTGCGTCACAGTTTGTTGCGTATGGGGCTGCATAGCCACAGATCAGTCAGGGTGCCCATGCTGACCCAGTCCACCGCCGAAAGCACCAACAGTGGGCATGTGAGCATCAGAACTGGACCACAGAGCAATTGAAGAAGGTGGCCTGGTCTGATGAATCACGTTTTCTTTTACATCACGTGAATGGCCGGGTGCGTGTGCATCACTTACCTGGGGAACACATGGCACCAGGATGCACTATGGGATAAAGGCAAGCCGGCGGAGGCAGTGTGATGCTTTGGGCAATGTTCTGCTGGGAAACCTTGGGTCCTGCCATCCATGTGGATGTTATTCCACATGGAATTATATAATTCCCTGGTGGCTGTGGTCTCTTTCAGCAGGATAATGTGCCCTGCCACAAAGCAAAAATGGTTCAGGAATGGTTTGAGGAGCACAACAACGAGTTTGAGGTGTTGACTTGGCCTCTAAATTCCGCAGATCTCAATCCAATCGAACATCTGTTTGCTGAACAAAAAAATCCGATCCATGGAAGCCGCACCTCGCAACTTACAGGACTTAAAGGATCTGTTGCTAACATCTTGGTGCCAGATACCACAGCAGACCTTCAGGGGTCTAGTGGAGTCCATGCCTCGACGGGTCAGGGCTGTTTTGGCAGCAAAAGGGGGACCAACACAATATTAGGTCAGAGGACCTGATTCAAGCTGATAGAAAAGCAACTTTGACTGAAATAACCACTCGTTACAACCGAGGTATGCAGCAAAGCATTTGTGAAGCCACAACACGCACAACCTTGAGGCGGATGGGCTACAACAGCAGAAGACCCTACCGGGTACCACTCATCTCCACTACAAATAGGAAAAAGAGGCTAAAATTTGCACGAGCTCACCAAAATTGGACAGTTGAAGACTGGAAAAATGTTGGCTGGTCTGATGGTCTCGATTTCTGTTGAGACATTCAGATGGTAGAGTCAGAATTTGGCGTAAACAGAATGAGAACATGGATCCATCATGCCTTGTTACCACTGTGCAGGCTGGTGGTGGTGGTGTAATGGTGTGGGGGATGTTTTCTTGGCACACTTTAGGCCCCTTAGTGCCCATTGGGCATCGTTTAAATGCCACGGCCTACCTAAGCATTGTTTCTGACCATGTCCATCCCTTTATGACCACCATGTACCCATCCTCTGATGGCTACTTCCAGCAGGATAATGCACCATGTCACAAAGCTCTAATCATTTCAAATTGGTTTCTGGAACATGACAATGAGTTCACTGTACTAAAATGGCCCCCACAGCCACCAGATCTCAACCCAATAGAGCATCTTTGGGATGTGGTGGAACGGGAGCTTCGTGCCCTGGATGTGCATCCCACAAATCTCCATCAACTGCAAGATGCTATCCTATCAATATGGGCCAACATTTCTAAAGAATGCTTTCAGCACCTTGTTGAATCAATGCCACGTAGAATTAAGGCAGTTCTGAAGGCGAAAGGGGGTCAAACACAGTATTTGTATGGTGTTCCTAATAATCCTTTAGGTGAGTGTATATTATTTATTATATATAAATGTTACTTTTAATAGTAAACACATGTGTATTTCCCCCATCTTTCCCTTTTCTCTGAAAATGTAGATTGGCACACAAATATCAATAGCTTCCATGTTGGCTTTGCCTGCTGGATTTTCTTCTCTGTCTGCTATCATAACTCAGCTGGGGTTGCTCGGCACAGAGCATCTGATTACAATAATATGATAATGATCATTTTACTGTGTGCTCTGATTATAATTACACAGGGATCTGCCTGGTCTCAGTTGGATCATCACTGTTTGTTGTTTTTCTTCATATTTTCTAATTAGTCACAGTGTTTTGTGTGTGCGTGTGCGTGTGCATGTGCATGTGATTGTAATTGTGAGTGTGAGTATGAGTGTGAGTGTGAGTGTGTGTGTGTGTGTGTGTGAAACAGGGTGTTTAATATGTGTGCATAACATATACTCTGGAAATATAAGATGAAATAGCCTGAAATAGGGCAGATTGTGCCAAGACTGAGTTTAAAGAAGGATGCATAGAAGAAGAAAACACAATAGTACAGTGAGTTATCATAATCAGATATCGATTTGCTACAATGCATATGAGGAAATAATTTTTTAAAAATGTCAAACGACAATGTCAATGTCAAACAATATTCCTGCAGATCAGAAGTGATCTGAACGGGGGGGGGGGGGGGGGGGCATACTGTTAAAAATATCATCGATTTTTAAAGCAAGTGCTGCATGTTTACCAAAATATGTATTTTTATTAAGCCTATAACTTTGCTGTTTTATGCATTTTACGCTTTTATAAGAGTCTGAGATACACACGGATGGGACATTGGATGTCATTCCACTCGATAGTCAGTAGGCGGCGCACTAAACCAAGACTAAGTCTTAGTTCAATTAGGACATCTAATAGCTTAAATATGCTTTGGAAAAAAATATTACTGATGTACATCTTGAGACAAAACAATGACACTGACATGCTTTAAGATATGCCTGTGCAAGTTGCTTTCAGTTAAAACAGCTCAAACATACAGTTTAGGCTTAAACCTTGTCTCTGAAACCTGGGGGTAAGTTGTGGAAGTTGTAAATCACACCATTGGAATCATTAATAATATTAGGGTAGTTGACAAATAAGCAGTAAAAATGCTTTTTTGTGTGTGTAAAACACCACTTTTGAAGAAAAAAAAAATGCATATTGTTATAGTATGAAGTCTGATGTTTGAGAAAATATAAGGGGTCACTAACTTTCACAGTTTTTTGAACATTTTTACTGAATTGTGTCCTATGGTGTGATATACACTCACCTAAAGGATTATTAGGAACACCATACTAATACTGTGTTTGACCCCCTTTCGCCTTCAGAACTGCCTTAATTCTACGTGGCATTGATTCAACAAGGTGCTGAAAGCATTCTTTAGAAATGTTGGCCCATATTGATAGGATAGCATCTTGCAGTTGATGGAGATTTGTGGGATGCACATCCAGGGCACGAAGCTCCCGTTCCACCACATCCCAAAGATGCTCTATTGGGTTGAGATCTGGTGACTGTGGGGGCCATTTTAGTACAGTGAACTCATTGTCATGTTCAAGAAACCAATTTGAAATGATTCGAGCTTTGTGACATGGTGCATTATCCTGCTGGAAGTAGCCATCAGAGGATGGGTACATGGTGGTCATAAAGGGATGGACATGGTCAGAAACAATGCTCAGGTAGGCCGTGGCATTTAAACGATGCCCAATTGGCACTAAGGGGCCTAAAGTGTGCCAAGAAAACATCCCCCACACCATTACACCACCACCACCAGCCTGCACAGTGGTAACAAGGCATGATGGATCCATGTTCTCATTCTGTATACGCCAAATTCTGACTCTACCATCTGAATGTCTCAACAGAAATCGAGACTCATCAGACCAGGCAACATTTTTCCAGTCTTCAACTGTCCAATTTTGGTGAGCTTGTGCAAATTGTAGCCTCTTTTTCCTATTTGTAGTGGAGATGAGTGGTACCCGTTGGGGTCTTCTGCTGTTGTAGCCCATCCGCCTCAAGGTTGTGCGTGTTGTGGCTTCACAAATGCTTTGCTGCATACCTCGGTTGTAACGAGTGGTTATTTCAGTCAAAGTTGCTCTTCTATCAGCTTGAATCAGTCGGCCCATTCTCCTCTGACCTCTAGCATCAACAAGGCATTTTTGCCCACAGGACTGCCGCATACTGGATGTTTTTCCCTTTTCACACCATTCTTTGTAAACTCTAGAAATGGTTGTGCGTGAAAATCCCAGTAACTGAGCAGATTGTGAAATACTCAGACCGGCCCGTCTGGCACCAACAACCACGCCACGCTCAAAATTGCTTAAATCACCTTTCTTTCCCATTCTGACATTCAGTTTGGAGTTCAGGAGATTGTCTTGACCAGGACCACACCCCTAAATGCATTGAAGCAACTGCCATGTGATTGGTTGATTAGATAATTGCATTAATGAGAAATTGAACAGGTGTTCCTAATAATCCTTTAGGTGAGTGTAGAAGAATTAAGAATATAGGGGTGTCGCACCAAAAGGACAACAGAAATTAAAAAAGAACAAAATCTTCACAGTAACATGACCTTGAATGGGGTCCTTCAACTAACTAAACTTGTCAGTGGAATTGCCCGATTTAAAATCAGGATATGGTGTCACGACAAAATGTATTAATTTCCTATGCTTTTAAAAATATATGGATGAAAAACATTATTGTCATTTACTAAAACAGACAACTAAAAAATAGGTATTTATTAACATATGTATGCTTTTTTTTTTTTTTTTATAATTTATAAAAGTTGTAATTTATTGAACCATGCTTGAGACCATAGGACAATTTTTAGATTTGGCTCAAAAATGTAAAAAATCTAAAGACAAAGTAGTTTTTATATCAACAGGTCCATGTAAGACAAAGAAATCTTTAACCATTTACTGCATTTTAAATGTTGACAATACTAATTATATTAATTTTTATCTTGTGTGACAGTGAAAATGCCATGTCACGTCAACAACCCATTTATATTTAATGGACTTAATGAATGAAACTGCAAAGAGGCGTTCATATTTCAGGTAAATTAGGCTAGTTATTCAAAACTACAGGTTAGATATTACCATGGGCTGCATTTTGTCAAACCTCATCATTGGCCTCAGGCGTCGCGAGAGAAAAAAAACCACAAATAATCGGCGAAACTGTCTCACAGAAACAGGATAAAATGGCAGAATGACTGTTGAGATTAAACACAATTACGAAGTGGGCGGGGCTTTGAATGTGGATTTTACTCTGATTGGTCAGGTACGATGTTTCCAAACGTTTAGGATGGACCAATCACAGTGGGTTTTTTTAGACATCGCTAGGGTGGATTTTCGTTTGTATGTCAGTTTTCAATGTCTATGGCAAGCCGTTTTAACATTTAATCTTTAAACAAACTATCTATTTTAATGCTACTAGTCATGGGCGTCGGAACCATTATGTCTGTGGGACAAGACGCACCAACTTTTTAAGGCCAATGATATTGGACCCACTCACTTTTACCGTCTTTAATTCAGCACGTCTGTTCACCTAACCCTAACCGATAAACAATTTATTATTGAACACACATTAGACACTTTATTTCCACTTTTCAAATATTTTCTTTAATATTTTTTATTGAAAATAAATGCCTTTCCGATCTGATATATGATGGGAAAAGGGAGTAGAGCGAGTTTGGCAAAAGGCGGATTCGAACCTAGGGTTGATTTGTGTCAAAACTTTTTGCCATGTGCCTTACCCCTACACTACTGCCGCTACAAATAGCTTGGTGTCTTCTGTAATTTTGTCTGTTCAACCTTAATTTTATGAAGTGACATACTTTTTTTGCGCAAAAAAAAACAAAACAAAAATAACAACTTTATGTGTCAATTTCTTCTCGTCAGTGTCCTACACAGTTTATGTTGTTACCACAGTGCAGAGCTTCCTGGTTCTACGTCAGAACAACGGCTCACCATTGGCTAACTGTCGTGGTGCTCACGTGAACAGCATTGGTGAGTCGGTGACTGACGTAGAACTAGGAAGCGCTGCACTGCGGTAACAACATAAACTGCGTAGGACACTGACGAGAAGAAATTGTCACATAAAGTTGTTATTTTTGTTTGTTTTTTGCGCGCAAAAAGTATTCTCGTCGCTTCATAAAATTAAGGTTGAACCACTGGAGTCACATGGACTATTTTAATGATGTCTTTCCTACCTTTCTGGGCCTTGAAAGTGTTCATTATATTGCTGTAAATGCAGGGGTCAAAAATATCTTAATTTGTGTTATGAAGATGAAGGCCTTACGGGTTTGGAGCGATATGAGGGTGAGGAATTAATGAAAGAAATTTCATTTTTGGGTGAACTAACCATTTAATGTAAATGGCATCTACTCCAGTAAAATTTTTCTGGAGGACCCACCCACATTTTTTTGCTTCAGATGCCCATGCTACTAGTACTTATTTTTTAAGATACTAGTATCTATTCCATTAAATACTAGTACTTATTCATTAGCTATCTATACTAGTATCTAAAAAATAAGTACTAGTAGCATGAAAATAGATACGTGTTAAGGATTAAATGTTAAAACGGCTTGCCATACAAACCCCCTGCGATTTGAATGAGGCTAAAGGGAGGATTTGGCTTTCGGAGCGCTTGAGCGCCCCCTGCAGAAAGAACAGGTTTATGTCACACAAGAAAACGCGTTGGGCAGCGTTTGCCCCTCAACAGACGCGACGCGACAAAATCACAATGCTCGCGGCACTGACAGCTCGCAGCTTGGGCGCGTCTAGTTTTGTCGCGTCGCTTGAACGGGCGTCATTGGTCGGTCTCCTCCTCTCAATCAGTGTGATCTAGCACCTGTGTGTGTGTGTGTGTGACCCACGAGAGCCTGTTGCTCATGTGTGTTTTGGAGCGATCTGCCTCTTTGCTGTGCGTGATTATGCGCGCAACTGCACGATAACGCGCATGTTTTGCGTCTTTGCGCGTTAATGATTATGAAGAGGACGCTTTTCGGATAGATGCATGTTTCTGTGTTCTTCACGCTCACATCCTCCGCCAGCATCTGATGAAGTTTGTGCGCGTTTTTAGATGCACTATGTGATGCATTCGTGATCTAGTCACCGGAGAAGAAGATCGAAAGCAAAACATCCTCGCTATTTGTTTCCGCGATGTCAATCAAAAAAGCAACATTGATGGAGAATGGGGTAAAAAACGGAACATCGAGAAATGTGCTGGAGCGATGCGCCTCGGTCAATGAGTATTTTGATGTTGCCTTCAAGGTGTGAGTTATTTTTTATTGTCTAGTTCATTTGTTGTTATCACGATGGTTTGTCTGAAACATTTGCCCTGTATTAGTTGGAACCTGTGGCGCGCGCGCGTGCGTCTTCTACTCCGAAACCACTTAGTTCTTCAACAATGCAAAGGCATGTTCACCGCCATGCAACTATGAGAATTCACTTTAATGGATGCAAACATGGGGGATAAATAGTAGTTCACTGTGTAATACAATATAGCAGCGGTTCCTTCAACTGGTTTTTATTTTGGACTAAAGTTTTGACCAAAAGCTGTTACATTTATATATTGTACATTATTACAAATACAATCAACTGCGCAAAATTATTGACACCAAATAGTTTCCCCCTCCCTTTTAAAAGTTAAGCCTATTGCTTTTTTTTTCTAACAGTGTATGATTAAATTGTCACTGTCAGTTTTTTTTCTCTTTTCCTTTAGGTTGCGACCTAACCACTGCTATATACAGTATATCACCCATTTTTGTTCTAATGCATGCTGTCTAATATTTGAGTAATGTGCATATTTGACACTTCCTCACTGGTGGATAAATATTGACCCAAGGAGGGAGTCATTTCTACGCATTTGAAAAGCTATCAATGTTGAGACTCAATGATATAGGCCAAAATATTATGTCTCTGGGGTTCCAGAATTATGAGTTTTAGTCCAATAAGTAAGGCAAGTGCATGGATGAAAAATGATAAACAATTTGCAATGTGGGAGTTGAGCAATAGTGGTTTCTGAGAAGAATATTATGCAATACCAGTATAACAATTGGGTAAAAACGCATTTCGCAGTTTCCTGGTCATGCATTTTCTCCTTTTAAAGGGATAGTTCTCCCAAACAAATTACCCCATGATTTACTCACCCTCAAGCCATCCTAGGTGTATATGACTTTCTTCTTTCAGTCGAACACAATCAGAGTTATATTAATAAATATCCTGGCTCTTCCAAGCTTTATAATGGCAGTGAATGGAGGATTCGATTTTGAAGCCCAAAAAAGTGCATCCGTCCATCATAAAAGTAATCCATATGACTCCAGGGAGTTAATAAAGGCCTAAGCGTTGTGTTTGTGAAAGAAAAATATCCATATTTATAATCACTGGCTTACGGTAATGGTTGTATGTGAGTCAGCCTGATCCGACGCAACCTGATGTATTAGAAGTCTAAAACGAGAATGTTTAAAGAGAAATGTCAAAATTGAGTTTGTTGGCCAGTTCTATTTTTTGTAAACCGCAAGAGGCGTCTACTCTCACCTGAGTTTATGCTACTCCTACATCCTACGCCATGCGTCGGGTCAGAGGTCACTCTCCTGCCGGAACTAGACTTGTGTATGCCTGTTACCGGATAAATATGGATATTTTTCTTACACAAACGCATGGCTTCGCTTCAGAAGGCCTTTATATACTTTTATGATGGATGGATGCACTTTTTTGGCTTCAAAATCAAAAAAGTACCATTCACTGCCATTATTAAGTTTGGAAGAGCCAGAATATTTTTTAATATAACTCAGATTGTGAAAGAAGAAAGTCATACACACCTAGGATGGCTTGTAGTAAATTATGGGATCATTTTCATTTTGGTGTGAACTAGCCCTTTAAAACAACTGCATATTGGTGTTAAAGTCAACATGAAGGCAAAAATGACCCTCTTTACTTGTCAATACTTGTTCCTGTTTTTATTGTGCATGATTTGTCACTAGCTGTATTTACATGGAACCTAATAATCGGATTGTAATCATACTAGCATCACAGTCGAAATACAAAAGTCGCATGTAATCACGTCAATCAGAATGAATTGGCCAAATCCTTTTCTAATCCGTTCGAGAGGACACTTGTAAACACTTGATCATATGACACGTGGAATGAGCTGTTGTTGTTGAATAAAGTGTCATAAATGACTGTTGTGTCATTTTAAAATTCTCCTTCCACTCATCGTCTGTAAAGTGGAGAAGGACAACGTCCCATCAGTCCTTGTTTTGGACACTCATCCACAGACCCTTGTTTTGGGTGCGGGGAGAGACGTTTTTACTGCTATATAGTGCTTTTCTCTGCACTCAAAGCTCTTTACATATGAAAGGGGACTCTCCTCAACCACCACCAGTGTGCAGCATCCACCTGGATGATGTGACGGCAGCCATATTGCACCAGAACGCCCCCCACACACCAGCTTATAGTGGAGAGGAGACAGAGTGATGAAGCCAATCAGTATATGGAGATGATTAGGAGGCCATGATGATGGAGGCCAATGGGCAAATTTGACCAGGATGCCACCCCTACTCAGGGATTTTTAATGACCACAGAGTCAGGACCTCATTTTAACGTCTCATCCGAAGGACGGTGCTTGTTACAGTATAGTGTCCCCATCACTATACGGGGGTGTTGAGACCCTCACAGACCACAGGGTGAGTGCCCCCTGCTGGTCTCACTAACACCTCTTCCAGCAGCCTAGTTTTCCCAGCAGGTCTCCCATCCAGGTACTGACCAGGCTCAACCCTGCTTAGCTTCAGTGGGAAACCAGTCTTGGGCTACAGGGAGAAATGGCTTCCGGCTATTAAGTTGCGATGCACAACCGTTCACATGCTCGTCTTCTCCTAATTAGGACCCAAAATAGATAAATATCTTGTCTGCTCTTTAAACAAAGAAAAGCAATGTTGGAGAATATTTAGCATGCACAAACAGTGGGAAACTGTATATTCATGCAGTGTGTGCATGTCAAAAAAAAGAGTTAAAGGGATAGTTGAAAAAAAAAAAAAAAAGATACAAAAATTAAATTTACCCCATGATTTACTCAACCTCCAGTCATCCTGGTGTATATGACTTACGGAAGGCGGTCCGCCGGAAGCTAAATATTTCACTTTATAATGTGTTAAATAAGGATATTTTTCTTACTCAAACGCATGGATTCGCTTCAGAAGGCCTTTATTAACCCCCTGGAGCCGTGTGGAGCACTTTTATAATGGATGGATGCACTTTTTTGGGCTTCAAATTTTGGGCTGCCATTATAAAGCTTGGATTAGCCAGGATATTTTTTAATATAACTCTGATTGTATTCGTCTGAAAGAAGAATGTCATATACATCTAGGATGGCTTGAGGGTGAGTAAATCATGGGCTAATTTTAATTTTTTCGGTGAACTATCCCTTTAAAGCTTGTGACATATAAACACGCACATCAACCCGATCACTTTTAGCGTTCATGTAAACACTACGTTCGGATTCTGAATGAATTCATTCCGATTGAAACAAAAGGGGTCCATGTAAACGTAGCATCTATTCTGAATCATTTGATCCCACCAGCTCTCTTCAAAAACCTGTTAGAGACACTTTTCACACTCCAGTCATTCTCGATGGATGAAACAGATTCCTACCTTACACTGTTGTCCTGTTTTGCTCAGAAACGTATCATTTTATGTTGACTTTAACATGGTGCTGGCGAACGGTTAGTGCTCAGGATGTGTGTAATGAAAGGGTTGTGGGCCTAACGACTGTCTCTGACCCCAATGCCTTTAGGTGATGCTGCTGGGAGACTCGGCAGTGGGGAAGACCTGCGTCCTGGTGCGCTTTAAAGATGGTGCCTTTCTGGGAGGCAACTTCATTGCCACAGTGGGGATAGACTTTAGGGTGAGCCGGCAGTGGATATTTTTTTCATTCATCAGCAGGAAAACAATAGTTCTGAAAGTGATATCGTTGTTATAGTTGTGGTGTGGGCAAGCGTTTTACTAATGTTTTCACATTAATGTTTTCATTAAATAATGAAAACGCTATTTCTGAACGTTCAAAAAGACCAGTTTTTAAAATGTTTTTTAAACGATTTTCTTGGAGAATGTTAGAGAAGATTAAGGAAACATTTTGTCATTTTGCAAACCTTATGGGAACATTACTTTAGAATGTTCTGAAACAAGTGGTAACATTTAAAAAAATGTAAAAAAAACAAAAAAAAAACGTTGGATGAATGTCTAAATAAAATGTTTCAGAACAAGTTCCATGAACAATGTATATGCTAACGTTCTTAGAACATTGAACATATTAATGTAACTTCACTGCAAAAAAAATTATTTTCATGATTTGTCATCACAACTTTTTATCATTTGTCAAATAGAAATAGACATAATGTGGTTCAGATAACATAATATTTTGAGTTTATATTTATTAAACCAATCTCATTTGTTGAATAAATTTTAAGGCAACCAGGTAACTTACTTTAAGGTGCAGTGTGTAAATTTTAGCGACATCTAGCGGTGAGGTTGTGTATTGCAACCTCCGCTCACCCCTCCCTTTCGAAGCACATAGAGAAGCTACGGTGGCCGACACAGGACAAAAATGTCGTCGTTGTCTGAGACCGCAGAGAGTAGCTAGCGCTCTGTAGAGCACTTTGTCCGTTTAGGACAAAACATTTATACACCACTGAAAACATGGATATGTATATTATATTGCATTTCTGTCAATAGATCCTCATAAATACTACACACTGCACCTTTAACCAACAATCATTTTTTACAGTGTTGAAGAATGTTTGTTCTAGAACCTTGCCAGAATGTGTAATTAGTGACAACGTTTCCTGTTCTCATAGAATTAATACGATTATTAGAACTTTATAGTTATAGACATGGTTACATTTATAGTTATCGTCCTTGGCATGAACAGGCCTTTGATTTTGTATTTATTTAACTGTAGAAGTATCCTTTCCTTGATTGTTAAGAAAGAGCAGCTGAATTTTATTTTTCAACAGTGTCCACAATTGTTTCAGTCTGATCCTAACAGTTTGAGTTGCACATTTTAGTGCAGATTGTTTTATGAATCACACAAATGTCATAATAAAATGCAGCTTTGCCAAGAGGCTGTTAGTTATGAGATGGTGCAAAAGATATTAGACCCAAAAGCAAAGCTGCTGCTCACAGCAATGCACTTTTGATCCTTTCTTATGAATTATTCCAAAGAATAAACCCTCTGGTGCTCCTCGCGTGGCAGTCAAAAATTACCTTTTTTATTTCAATTAAATGAATGTACTATGTTTTAGTTTGATAATGTTTTTTTATTTAATATTTAGTATTTTTAGTGGATCTTATGATGCTAAATTATATTTATGCAGTATTTATAATCCATTTATTCACTTTTTGAGCTTAGACCTGAAAAAGAAATTCCCAATTTAAACTGTGATAAATCCTGGTCTCTTTTTAAAGACAACACTTGGCAGATTATTGCTGAATTGAAGGGGGAAAAAAAAGTTATTGTTATGAAAAATGCACTATTTTCAGTTATGAAACATATATTTTCCAAAACATGTTTTACTCTAAAACGGTGAGAAAATCAAAGCCATTAAATCTAATTAAGTTGTGTTCCAAATTTGAGGTTGATATCTCAAAAAATGAGCTTTCGTCAGATTTTGTTTGGGCGCAGTACCAAATGTTTCCACTAGATGAAATTCGTTTCCCATTCATTTCCAAAAAAGTAAAAAAAATTGTTAAAAAGCAAAACTGACCACAAAAATGACCAAAGAGTTCACTCAAATTTTTATTTATTCATTGTCATATCAGTCATGTCATATCAAACCTGTATGATTTCTTTATCTATGGAACTGTAAAAAAAGATATTTTGAGAAATGTCTATTTTTGTCCATTCAGTGGATCTCAATGGGCACCAAAACGGTTTGGTTACCAACATCCTTCAAAATATTATCTTTTGTGTTCCAAAAATGTCTCTTTCAATCTTCAGGGTCAGTGAAATATTCATCAAAATCTAATATTACAAGTCGACCTCAGAGGCGAAAAATGATTAAAATATGATGCTTAAATATATAACCCATTTAACACTTAGTGTCAGTGCCAATAATCTGTTCAGACACTTCATCATTCAGAGGTCGTGTGTGTGTGTGTGTGTGTGTGTGTTTGACTGTATTCACTGTCCATTGGCGTTTAACTGTGCAAATCTCTGTGGTCTTCTGAAGAGCTGTTGGTGCAGTCGACCAGCCTCTGATAGATAAATCTGTGAAGTCTCTGTACCACTCCAGATGTCTTGGAGTGTTTGGATATAACAGGCCAATCTGATGCTCATTCACGTTTCACTCTGGCTAAATGATTAACCTATCGCCCCATGACACTTTGGGTCTTGAGCTGCACCTGTCAGCCCTTGTTGTGGAGGAAACGAGCTGTTTTTTTTGGGTTAAAACTTACCAGGGGTGTTTTCAAAGTTGGCATGAAATGAAAATTCACCATATCTACTGTATTTTCTAAATGCATGTTATTCATCTTATTGTGAACTATTCATCCAGCCATGTGTTTATTTGTTTTTTGATCTTCCTGTGAAACATCAGACATCTCTCTGGTGACGTATGCAGAACCCCATGCCTCTTTCAAATACACGCTCGCATTCATTTTTAAGAGCAATGCCGCATTTCAAAAAAGTCTAATCCTGCCTTCCGTTTTTCGATAATCTGTTACTCTTATCAGATGTACGTCACAATTCAGAAGAAAAGGATCTGTTGCTACTTCCATTTCACTGCGACTTTAAAGAGCACATGAAATAGTTTGCAAAGGGCCCATCCCATTTAACTCTCACTGTCCCCGCTTTTTTTTATCGCCTTTTTTCACATCACATATTTTAGTAATCATCATAAATTAGGTATCATTCGAACTCAACCGGTGAAAACCACTCTGAAATTGGATGTTGTTACCATGGAAATGGTACTCTAATTTCGTTTAGCAGGCTCCTCCCCTAGCGGTGTCAGGTTTCATATTACAAAACTACTTTATAATCAAAACCTTTTATAATCTTGACACAACGCATATCATCAGAAATGTCGGAGTCTCAAGGTTCCATATTTTGTGATAGAAGTGATAATTGGACAGAAATGTATTCATTTGTCACAGGAGAATGCATTAAAAAAATTCAATGGAATATGGATGTCATCCGGTGGCTATTTTTGGTACAGGGCCTAAACAAAATCTCATCTAATTTTTGTGTTATCAACTTTAAATTTGGAACACAACATAAGACACATGGCTTTGATTTTATAGTAAAAATGTTTTCATAAATATATTTTGTATAAAATATTTAGTACAGTACATTTCATTTACAGTAAATTTAAACTTTCATCACTTTCTCATACTTTCATTTTTCGAAGTGATGATAATCTGTCTTCTTTAAAACAAGACCAAATTTAAGTCTATATTCCAAAGAATTCTTGAATTACAGCCATTTAAGTTTGGATAAGGCATTTTCACGTCTATTCTCAAAAAGGGCGGTGACAGTTAAGGGGTAAATAATAATGATGATGATAATAATATAGCCAGTTGGATTTTGTTTACATCACTGCTTGGAACCATAATTTGCTATTTGTTATTGTTAGGGACATTCTCTTTCTGATTGGACAAAAAAATTGTATACGCCCCTAAGTGCAAGATGAGTCATCCATATATTTTGTTTATTTTCTCAAAGAAAGACTGTGTTTTAACTATATCAATGCTGTGTGGTGAAGTTTTGGTGGCTTTTTGTGTTTGTTTATTGCACCAACATATGTTATTTCAAAAGGCTGTTGTCAGTTGCCGTGTTTTATTGGAGGAAAATAAAGTTTGTCACGCGCCACAAATAGATGTTTGCCCTCAAGCCAAGACAGTCAGTTTGGTTTCACAGTATGTGTTTTTGCAAGAAAGTGAAGTTTGGCTAAAGACCTTGAAATAGTCAAGGTTTTGCATGTGGCGTGGACCAGATCCTACCGTCAGAATCAAGTAGAAAGTGTCATGCTTTGAGACAGAAGATGTCTTTAAGAAGTTTAAGGACACTTTTAAACCCTCATTCTTCGATTGCCTGCCAACAGCGGCTAAAATTAGTCTGAAATGAAGCATCTTATCTGCCATGGCTCAGGGAAACAGTGAAGCGTTTCTGTGCTGGTATTTTTTTGAATGGCACAGCGGCAGCACTATAGCCTGTGTCTATTTTGGGCTCTTCCTTGTAGCACTTGCTCAGCATGAGGATGTGTGGGAGCCAGAGCGGAGCAAGTCTGATGCCAGAGAAATTGGAAGCCATTACAACAAATTGATAGCTATTGTTGATTTATGCTGGATAGGTAGAGGCCATGAAAGATGTATGTTTTTCATAAATCGATATACTTTCCAGTGTCAAAAGGTCCTTGACATTGATACAGGTACAGGTTGGTTATTTATTGTTCCATTTCTCAAATAATAGGTTAAGACTTGATCAACTAGAGCAACTGTCTAATAAATATACTATAGTCATATATCGTCATCACTATAGGAATGGAAATGGTAAAGAATTGAATGATTCTGGCGTTGATCCCGGTCTCTTAACATTTCCATTATTGATTCTTTAAGTACTTCCGTACTTTAGTGCCGTCAATATTTGTTCCTAACGCGTCAAAAGTGGTGAAAATGTACGTCTTATATGGGTTTCAGAATTAGGCGTGGCAAAATGGCTCGATAGCGCCACCTACAACATTTCAACGAAGTGCCCCTCCCGCTACATTTCACATACAGGTTTGAAATTCCGTAGACACATGTAACAGCCCAATGCCTACAAAAAAAGTCTCCTGGTATGAAATCTGAAAACCAACAGGAAGTGAGATATTTTATATTTTCTTTGCAAAATTGTTGCAAATTTTGCCATTTCCAGACGTTGTACTTTAACTAACTGTACCATAGCGGCCTCACAAAGTTCGATGTTTCGCCATAAAACAGGAAGTTGTTGTAACTTGGCATACAATGTCCGATCTGCCCCAAACTTAACATGTATTATTAGAGTCCTAGCCTGAACGCATCTACACGCCAATATGCAGTTACAGTCATAGCGCCACCTGTGGGCAACAGGAAATGGCATGTTTTACACTGTGATTAACTCCTCATAGTGATTTAACCAGATCATCATCATATTTGGTCAGTCTAATCTAAAGGCCTTTGCAACGTTAACTTGTGAAGATCTTGAGTTTTCACTGAAGGGCGTGTCCCTGGCGGCCTGACAAAGTCTGATGTTTCGCCATGACACAGAAAGCTGTTGTAAGTCAGGCATAAAATGTCCGATCTGCCCCAAACTTCACATGTTTTATTAGAGTCCTGGCCTGAATACATCTACATGCCAATATGCAGTTACAGTCATAGCGCCACCTGCTGGCAACAGGAAATGCCATGTTTTACACTGTGATGAGTATCCTGATTGAGATTTAACCAGAACAACATCATGTTTGGTCAGTCTAATCTTAAGGCCTTGGTGATGTTAAATTGCGAAGATCTTGAGTTTTTACTGAAGGGCGTGTCCGTGGTGGCCTGTCAAAGTCTGATGTTTCAAAGTCTCAAACATACTAGAAACACATTAAATCAAGCAAAACATGGCTAAGTGCTAATAAACAGGAAGTTGTTGTAACTCTGCCCCAAACTTCTTATGTTTGATAATAGTCCTGGCCTGAAGACCTCTACATGCCAATATTCGGCTATAGTCAAAGCGCCACCTGCTGGCAGCAAGAAGTGTGGCACAAGTGACTGCCATATTTCTCCTATATTTACCCACTTAAATGCATGTCGCCCACTATTCGCTGTTTTCCTGAGCCCACCGGGGGCTGTGCTCCCGTGTGCTAGGGCCCTTTCATCGCTGCTTGCAGCTTTAATTTTTTCCATATGTTTCATAGATGCATTAGATTATTAGAGTAAGTAGAATCCAATAGTTGCCAGTTGTCCAAAAGTGTTATTCGTCAATTTCTCAAAAAACTTCTATCGTCAGTGGCGCGCAATGAATTCTGGGGTAGGCAAGGCCGTGAAGGATCCATCTGTTGTATCCCTTCATTTCACTGGAACCAAAAGACACATTTGGAGGCCGAATTGGGACAGCCTTTGTCGTGCAGCGGCCTTCGAAAGATGCAGCGTCTAAATTGATCATTATTATAATTTTTGCTTCTACCTTTGCATTTTGTAAAACAAATAATGCCATACGTGTTTGGAACAACATGAGAATGAATAAAAGACTATAGTTTTTTACCATAATGTTACGTTTCAAACATAATAAACCAGTAACTCGTAAGACTAAAAGAGTGGAAGAATGCATACAATCAAAAAAAAATCTAACCGTTCTGAAAAAGAACCAGTTCTTAATTCCCCAACCTAATTATCGTTATCATTTTTCAGTTTATCTGCCGCTTATGATGGTTTTGCCCTCAGAGAAAGAATGAGACATCTGAGCTCTGCTAAACGCAGTTCTGTCAAGAAAAAGAATTGTGTTTTCATTCAAGTCAGATATGCATTAGTGATTGAAGGAACAATAGAGACATACCTGCGGTCCTGTGCTCCTATTGAACCAGTTAATGTTCTTCTCAGATTGCTTTGTGCTGTGCTCTGATTTAATTTTTTTATACTGAACTTCCTGGAAGGCGTTTTAAGCAGCCGAAGCATGCATTTGCAATTGTTAGTCAACCTCGAAAACAGTTTTGGCATCATTTACTTCCCTGTTGCTCCAAACCTGAGACTATTTCTTCTTCTTCTGTGAATCACAAAAGGAGAAATTTAGCTGAATGTGAAAATCATCTTCTCCACTTTTAGTTATTAAATCTCATTTTCATTTTCTTCATATATTCAGCTATTCAAGATTCATTGTGCCAGGTTTGACTTAAGTGATGATTTAATATTCAGAAGTTTTGCAATATTTTCAGTGAATGAGAAATTAATAAGTTGTTTTTTCAGTTTTTATTTTAATAGTCACTTAAAGGGGTCATGAACTGCATTTCTTATGGTTTTATTATGCTTATAATGTTAAAATGATTTTTATGACAAATTGTCATAATTTAGAGACTTCAGTGTAAACGCCCACTGCTGTGATTGGCTGCTGTGAGACTTCAGTGTAAACGCCCACTGCTGTGATTGGCTGCTGTGAGACTTCAGTGTAAACGCCCACTGCTGTGATTGGCTGCTGTGAGACTTCAGTGTAAACGCCCACTGCTGTGATTGATTGGCTGCTGTGAGACTTCAGTCTAAACGCCCACTGCTGTGATTGATTGGCTGCTGTGAGACTTCAGTCTAAACGCCCACTGCTGTGATTGGCTGCTGTGAGACTTCAGTCTAAACGCCCACTGCTGTGATTGGCTAACACCTTTGCATATGAAATAGCTAGTATTACATGTTTATCTCTCTCAAAAACTTTTAGCACGTTTATAGTCACTGGTTTGAATTACTGACACATAGACAAAGAACTTCTGACTGTACATGAATCGTATCAGAAATCACTGGTCACAGATCAGGCATTAGAATTAACACAGTTACTTGCATGTTGGCAATACTGTCAAGTCCATATCGTAAAAGTCTGTTTGCAAAGCCTGCACCGAAATTGCGACTGATTTACCAAAGAATCCAGTGAAATGTACAGAATACAAATAAATAATGCTCTACTGAGCCATTCACATTGTTGAAAATAAATAACCACATTTCTAGCGTTAGGATCCTTTGGAAGGTGATGTTATTTTTAGTGCAGTGATCCTGTATCTCTTCTCTCCTCGTCATCTCACTAACATGACTTTTTTATTAGCTTTTTGAGAGAGTTGCAGGACAGTTTCTCGTGACTTTTACCTCTGTAAAATTAGGCATCAGCAACAGCTAGGTAATAATGTTACCTACTCATCATTTCAAGGCATGTCATCGTTAAATTCGACTAATTTAGACAGTTTTGTTTTGATAAGGGGAATTTAAGTCTTTGTGTCGGGGGAAAAATTGTGTAATAACCAGTGTTAGGGAAAGTTGCTTTTAAAAAAGTAATGCATTACTTAGTTATTTTTTTATGGAAAGTAATGTTACATTACTTTTGTGTTACTTTCTCTCACCTGAGCTGGGCTTGCTGGTTTATTTTTTAATACAAAATAAAAAAAGTTCTTTTTTTGGCTAATGTAAAGACCCTTTCAATCTAATCTGATTACTTAATGCAGCCCCCCAACACTGGTAATAATGTCTGCTATCTTTTATTATTCCTAAACTGTTTTAATGCAAAGTAAATTCTTACAACTCCTATGGGAGCTGGGGGTCGGAAATTAACCCCACTAAATTTTAGTACTTTAACTTAAGATTATTATTTTTAGTGGCCAAGACCAATTTTAATTGTTCCTTTAACCCTTAAATGCATAAATATTTCGACAATCATTATTACATATTCGGGTCTTTAGCAACCCAGGTCTATATCTAACACACGGATGGATCTCTATCATCAAGTGTTCAGTTCAGTTCTTGCTCTGCAGTAAATCACTGAGCCATTTAAAGTTTTGCTAATGATTCTTTTCTTTTGTTTTCTGCCTGCGGTACCTATGGGCCCTATTTTAACGATCTGAGCGCATGGTCTGAAGCGCATGGTGCAGGTGCACATGGGGCGTGTCCGAATCCACTTTTTAAAAGGGTTGTACCTAGTCTCTTAATGAGTCATGGGTGTGTTTTAGGCGTAACGTGCAATAAGAGTCTCATCTCCCATTCCCTTTAAAAGCTAGTTGCGCAATTTACATTTTAATCCTTTTATTTTTAATATTTTAAAAATGTTTGTGTGCTGCTGCATATCCCTGTGCATGTAATAAGCAGAGTGTACACGCACATATTACTAACACGCCCTTTAAATAACACAAAAAATACTGCACTATTGACTTTAGACCAGGTTTTTGTTGGTCAATGGTGCAGTTGTTTTCAGTTCCTCAAAATAGCAATGCGCCAACAATGCTCCTGAACACACCTAGTTTTCTGACCAGCACGCCCATGGGTGAACAGATGGGCGCGAGTGCATTTGCTATTTAAACAACGTGGCGCTAGACGTGAAAATGAGAACTGCGCCAGACTGAAACTAGCAAAAAACACTGCCGCCGGGTGTATGATAGGGCCCTAAGAGTGAAACATCACTTCATCATTGTGTATCAGACATTGCCACCTTGAGGAATAAATGTGAATTGCACTTATTCAGTCATCAAAGATTCAATTATTGCACAGAAAAATATACTTACACTATTACACACCTCGGGTCATTAGCGACCCTATACAATTTTTACAAAAAATAAATGGGAAAACAGGCATTCTTTTATAATTTAGTTATTTTTGTCTTATTATATTGTTTATAATGAATTGACTGGGGAATACTAAGAAGGTTGATGTCCTCATTAAAAAATGAATGAGGAGGAGGGTAGTGAATGATGTCCCGGGTCACTATAGTTTATTTTATTTCAGCTTTATTTCAATTACCAAACATTTTAATATATATATATATATATATATATATATATATATATATATATATATATATATATATATATATATATATATATATATATATATATATATATATATATATATATATATATACACACACTCACCTAAAGGATTATTAGGAACACCTGTTCAATTTCTCATTAATGCAATTATCTAATCAACCAATCACATGGCAGTTGCTTCAACGCATTTAAGGGTGTGGTCCTGGTCAAGACAATCTCCTGAACTCCAAACTGAATGTCAGAATGGGAAGGAAAGGTGATTTAAGCAATTTTGAGCGTGGCATGGTTGTTGGTGCCAGACGGGCCGGTCTGAGTATTTCACAATCTGCTCAGTTACTGGGATTTTCACGCACAACCATTTCTAGAGTTTACAAAGAATGGTGTGAAAAGGGAAAATCATCCAGTATGCGGCAGTCCTGTGGGCGAAAATGCCTTGTTGATGCTAGAGGTCCGAGGAGAATGGGCCGACTGATTCAAGCTGATAGAAGAGCAACTTTGACTGAAATAACCACTCGTTACAACCGAGGTATGCAGCAAAGCATTTGTGAAGCCACAACACGCACAACCTTGAGGCGGATGGGCTACAACAGCAGAAGACCCCACCGGGTACCACTCATCTCCACTACAAATAGGAAAAAGAGGCTACAATTTGCACAAGCTCACCAAAATTGGACAGTTGAAGACTGGAAAAATGTTGCCTGGTCTGATGAGTCTCGATTTCTGTTGAGACATTCAGATGGTAGAGTCAGAATTTGGCGTAAACAGAATGAGAACATGGATCCATCATGCCTTGTTACCACTGTGCAGGCTGGTGGTGGCGGTGTAATGGTGTGGGGGATGTTTTCTTGGCACACTTTAGGCCCCTTAGTGCCAATTGGGCATCGTTTAAATGCCACTGCTTACCTGAGCATTGTTTCTGACCATGTCCATCCCTTTATGACCACCATGTACCCATCCTCTGATGGCTACTTCCAGCAGGATAATGCACCATGTCACAAAGCTTGAATCATTTCAAATTGGTTTCTTGAACATGACAATGAGTTCACTGTACTAAAATGGCCCCCACAGTCACCAGATCTCAACCCAATAGAGCATCTTTGGGATGTGGTGGAACGGGAGCTTCGTGCCCTGGATGTGCATCCCACAAATCTCCATCAACTGCAAGATGCTATCCTATCAATATGGGCCAACATTTCTAAAGAATGCTTTCAGCACCTTGTTGAATCAATGCCACGTAGAATTAAGGCAGTTCTGAAGGCGAAAGGGGGTCAAACACAATATTAGTATGGTGTTCCTAATAATCCTTTAGGTGAGTGTATATATGTATATGTATATATATATATATATATATATATATATGTGTATATGTGTGTGTGTGTGTATGTATATATGTTTTAGTTTTCATTAACAATAACAACACTGCACTCAAGTTTATCATATGAGTTGTGAAGACACAAGTCATATGGACCTCTATTTACTGTGCTTTGACAGCATCCCCTCAGTCTTGTATGTAAAAGAACAGCCTGAACAGTCTTCAAAAGTTCTCTTTTTGTGTTCCATGGAAGAAGTTGTGCATGTTTGGAACAACATGAATGTGACAGAACATGAACTTTTCTTTATACATTTCTGAACCTCAAGAAAGTGACCTAAATCAAGGAAGCAGGATGTAGCATCTCTATTTAATAGATGAGGAACACTCCAGCATTTCATTGGTGTTCAAACACTTATTAGTTTGGTCTGAGAGCTGTTTGATAATGGAAATTAAAGGATGATGTATGGTAACGTTAAGTCAAACATGTGTAATTTCTATGCTACCACAAATCAACATACTTTCAGTTGTCTAAATATCAAGCCTAGAAAGGAGAAAGTAAGCAAACAAATAACACTCTTCAGCTTCAAAACACCTACGCTGTTTGATCCGTCAGCATTAACTGTGCTGAATGATTGTTCGGGCCTAAATGGTTTCCTGTAGATGTATGTGAATGTCTGCGGATGATAATTACTCATCTCTGAAAATCTCACTTCCATTTGTATGACTGACGTCTCTGATTGCACTGCCATTTGGTGCACGAAAACATCTGATAAGTCTGGTCCTCTCAGTGCAGAAGGTGCGATTTTTAAAACGTTTTGCTCACAAAGGAAGTAACGGCTGACGTCAACAGGAAATTGAGCAGGAAGCTGGTCTATTATTTCATCTTTGCTATATAATTAAGTCTTTGGGGAGAGACTGGCCACACACAAGTAGAATAGCACAGTTAGAAATCTCACTTTAGTAGTAGCTAAATTGTTTTTCTGTGTGTGTGTGATTTCCTTGAATAACAAAGTATTCACTGTTCATTATTTTGTCTTCCAGAAACAGTGTGTTGTGGTTTTAATGGGTGTTTCTTCTTCCTGTTGCCTGTAGAATAAGGTGGTGACAGTGGATAACATGAAGGTCAAACTCCAGGTAAGCAATCATCTAATTACATATTTATACCTCCTAGTTAGTGGTGTTTGCTGAGACGAGCATCAGTATGTGAGTACTATATTGAACTCATCCTGATTGGCGTCTCAAATCATGTGACTTGAATGGACGACTGCTGTTACTTTAGGATATTCTTAATGCATTTTTCAGGTACCCCTCTTTGCCACATTTGAGATGTGATTCATGTTGATGTACAGTAAATGAAGGCTCACCTGTTAACGCTGCTCTCCTGCAGATTTGGGATACGGCCGGTCAGGAGCGGTTCCGCAGTGTTACTCACGCGTACTACAGAGACGCTCAGGGTAAATATGACGGCTTCACTAAGAAATCTGACACATCATAGTGCCGTGTCTCATTAAAGCAGTATGTCACGAGAGACCGTGCATCACCATGATTTTACCATGAGTCACGCCTGTGGAGTAAATTGGTCAAATCAAACATGTTCAGCCTCGAGTGACTTATTCATTTTTTTTTAAATGGTGGTAACAACAATATAATAAAATGTAGTCATTCAATAAATATATTAAAGTTATTTATGGTCATTTCTTTGTTTTATTTACTTTTGTTTTGTTTTCTTGTTTTTGCTTTTTTTGGTTTTTGCTTTGTTTTTATTCGTTTTTTTAATTGCTTTTGTTTTGTTTTTGCTTTGTTTTGTGTTGTGGTGTTTTTTTGTTTTGCTTTGCTTTGTTTTATATTTTGCTTATTGTTTTATTTTTTTTATCTTTGCTTTAAGTGAACTGAATAATAAATAATAAATATTGCTTAAAATAAATGTTTATTGAATTTTAGCACTTTTGTGTAAATTAGCTATAAATGTATATAACACTCACCTAAAGGATTATTAGGAACACCTGTTCAATTTCTCATTAATGCAATTATCTAATCAACCAATCACATGGCAGTTGCTTCAATGCATTTAGGGGTGTGGTCCTGGTCAAGACAATCTCCTGAACTCCAAACTGAATGTCAGAATGGGAAAGAAAGGTGATTTAAGCAATTTTGAGCGTGGCATGGTTGTTGGTGCCAGACGGGCCGGTCTGAGTATTTCACAATCTGCTCAGTTACTGGGATTTTCACGCACAACCATTTCTAGAGTTTACAAAGAATGGTGTGAAAAGGGAAAAACATCCAGTATGCGGCAGTCCTGTGGGCGAAAATGCCTTGTTGATGCTAGAGGTCAGAGGAGAATGGGCCGACTGATTCAAGCTGATAGAAGAGCAACTTTGACTGAAATAACCACTCGTTACAACCGAGGTATGCAGCAAAGCATTTGTGAAGCCACAACACACACAACCTTTAGGCGGATGGGCTACAACAGCAGAAGACCCCACCGGGTACCACTCATCTCCACTACAAATAGGAAAAAGAGGCTACAATTTGCACGAGTTCACCAAAATTGGACAGTTGAAGACTGGAAAAATGTTGCCTGGTCTGATGAGTCTCGATTTCTGTTGAGACATTCAGATGGTAGAGTCAGAATTTGGCGTAAACAGAATGAGAACATGGAGCCATCATGCCTTGTTACCACTGTGCAGGCTGGTGGTGGTGGTCTAATGGTGTGGAGGATGTTTTCTTGGCACACTTTAGGCCCCTTAGTGCCAATTGGGCATCGTTTAAATGCCACGGCCTACCTGAGCATTGTTTCTGACCATGTCCATCCCTTTATGACCACCATGTACCCATCCTCTGATGGCTACTTCCAGCAGGATAATGCACCATGTCACAAAGCTTGAATCATTTCAAATTGGTTTCTTGAACATGACAATGAGTTCACTGTACTAAAATGGCCCCCAGTCACCAGATCTCAACCTAATAGAGCATCTTTGGGATGTGGTGGAACGGAAACTTCGTGCCCTGGATGTGCATCCCACAAATCTCCATCAACTGCAAGATGCTATCCTATCAATATGGGCCAACATTTCTAAACAATGCAACAATGCACCTTCAGGCAGTTCTGAAGGTGAAAGGGGGCCAAACACAGTATTAGTATGGTGTTCCTAATAATCCTTTAGGTGAGTGTATATATAAATAATATGATTAGCCACTCTGTTGGTGTTTCTTCAATCGATACAAAGAGGAGTAAACTGGTAAAAATCCATCTAATATTGACTTAATGCTTTTATAAAATAATGTTAACAGCAATATAATGTTTAATACCAATGTTCAGTAAATATAAAAACATTATATGTGACCCTGGACCACAAAAGGACAATATTTGGCCGAGATACAACTATTTGAAAGAAAATCGCCTTTTAAAGTTGTACAAATTAAGTCCTTAGCAATGCATATTACTACTAATAATAATTTTATCTATTTACAGTAGGAAATTTACAAAATATCTTCATAGAACAGGATCTTAATATCCTAATGATTTTTGGCATAAAAAGAAAAATGGATCATTTTGACCCATACAATGTATTGTTGGCTATTGCCACAAATATACCCGTGTGACTTGTGACGGGTTTTGTGGTCCAGGGTCTCACATGGTAAGTTTAATTAAATTGTATTTTTATTTTATTATTTTCTTCATTCACGAAATATTTCCAAAAATGCATGTACATTGCATTTAAGCAATTTTGTGCACATATTTCTGTTGTTAAACTATGTATTTATACTCATGGGCAACTTCATTAGGTACACCTTGCTAGTTTGGACCCACTTTTGCCTTCAGAACTGCCTTAATTCTTCATGGCATGGATTCAACATGGTGCTTGAAACATTTCTCAGAGATTTTGCCGAGATTTTGGATATTTTCTCTTTTTCAGCCCATTCTCTGTAAACACTAGAGATGGTTGTCTGTCAAAATCCCAGTAGATCAGCCGTTTCTGAAACACTGGCACCAATCATGCCACGTTCAAAGCCACTTAAATCACCTTTCTTCCCCATTCTGATGCTCAGTTCGAACTTCAGCAGATTGATGTGTTTGGCTGATTAGATATTTGCATTAACGAGCAGTTAAATCCGTGTACCTAATATAATAAAGTGGCGGTGAGGTATTGGCATTATATCAGTCATCATTAGCTCTGCTCTCTAGTTATTGACATTTCTTCGATCAATGAAAACCTCATGTTGGGCAACCACTGGTCTGAACTATATATTAACTATAATCTCAGTCTCTGTGTAAAACGTTCAGTGCTGCAGTGACATTTGTACTGTCACAATTCCTGACGAACAAGGCAGACTTGAGTCAGAGTTTAATTGCTAATAAAGCTCAGCTCTGAATCATACGGCATGACTTGAACGTACTGTCCTTTCCATTACAGCTCTGCTGCTGCTGTACGACATCACGAGAAAGTCCTCCTTCGACAATATTAGAGTAAGACAAACAGACATTTAGACATTTAAAAATGCATTTATTTGATCTTATTTCCTCACTGTTGTTAGTGTGGATTGTCAAATGACATTTCTACTGCAAATGTGTTTCTTGTTCTTCAAAGTGTTTTTGGTGTTGTCGTTGCATGTTTATTGCTATGCAGGCCTGGCTGACTGAAATCTATGAGTATGCACAGAAGGATGTGGTCATCATGTTGCTTGGCAACAAGGTAAGTGGGACTTCCTGAAAGGAGTGAACCGAGATAAGCAGACCCTCTTGAAAGGGTACAAATAATGTTTTAATGCATGTGCAGACACACATGCACACGTAGCCGCAAATCTTTTTTTTTTTTTTTTTCTTATGTCCTTTATACTTTTCTGCCTTTTATCCATCAATGTGTCGTTTTAGCAAGTAATTTATTTTAGGCACAGTCATTTTTACCACACGCCTCTGGTCCTCTTTCATCTTTTGATGTGAGGTTAGGGTGTGTTCTGGTGGAACTGCACTAACTGGTTTTGCGCTGGATTAGGTAGCGTTCCCGGATTCAACACAAGTTGTTTCACAAAATCTACTTGCCCATCAAGGACTAGGAGGGAAGTATGTAAGGCAGAGGCTATTTGCACTAGTGATAGCTGCTAGTTACACTAAGTTTAATCCCTTAACTGTCACCGCCCTTTTTGAGAATAGACATGATAATGCACTATCCAAACTTAAATGGCTGTAATTCAAGAATGCTTTGGAATATAGACTTAAATTTGGTCTTCTTTTAAAGAAGATATTTAGATTATTGCTGAAGTGAAAGTATGAAAAAGTGATGGAAGTTTAAATTTACTGTAAATGAAATGTACAATTTTTTTTTTTTTTTATATCAAATATTTATTTTACGAAATAATATAGTCTAATATAGCCATATATCTAATCACGTTGTGTTCCAAATTTGAAGTTGATATCACAAAAATTAAAGTTCACATGAGATTTTGTTTAGGCGCTGTACCAAAAATAGCCATCGGGTGTCACATATTCAATTTTTTTTTTTTTCCTCCTGTAACAAATTAATACATTTCTGTCCAAATATCACTTCTATCACAAAACAGTCACCAAATAGGGAACCTTGAGACTCAGACCTGACGATATGTGTTTTTTCAAGAATAGAAAAGGTTTTGATTATAAAGTAGTTAAAATGTAATATGAAACTTGACACTGCTAGGGGAGGAGCCTGCTAAAAGAATTTAGAGTATTGTTTCCATGGTAATGCAACATCCAATTTCAGAATGGTTTTCACCGGATGAATTTTAAATTTGTTCGCTTTTGAATGATACCTAATTCATGATGGTTACTATGCGATACAAAAATATGTGATACAAAAAAGGCAATAAATAAAAAGAGCATCAAGGGGTTAAATAGCAATAGATTCTATTTTCACTATATGTAAAAATAGCAGAATTTTCTTTGCAATAAGTGTAAGTAGTAGTTACACTTATAAACCGTGGCAGATAATATTTGCACCTCAGTGTTGTTGTACATTAAATGGTATGCTATAATAACATTTATTAAAATTATTAAATGGATGCCACCTTATTGGGACAGTAAAGCCCTCCCTCCTTCTACCCCTAACAGATGAACACTTATTAAACACACCTTAGACACTTTGGGCCAGATTTACTAAACGGCAAATTAGTGTGAGAGCACTATTCCAGAAAAGCGCAGATGGGAGTGGATAGTTCTGCATGTGATCTACTGACGACGCACAAATTAATGAACACACACGCAGCCGATCATTTCCATAATGACCAATGCAATCTACCCATTAGCGTCTGGTATAAGACGTGCTTTTTTGGGGTAAATAATGGCGCAAACACCAGTAAATTGACGAGTGCAAACCTTAGTAAATCACCTTGTGTGATTTAATTTAAATACTCTCCTCCCATATTTGCGCCTGAAAAGGGAAACTCAGTCAAGTTCAGCCGCAAAAATAACTCTGTCCACGCCTTTTCAACGCTAAGACACTGCGTGTCTTTAGTAAATCCTGATAGTATTTTTTTACGGAGTGTCTATTTACACTAAGTGCAAAAAGCGTGCCTTGTTGGCAAGTGCTATTCACGCTAGCTCCACCTAACAATGCCTATTTGGGCCTAAACGAGATAAAAAAAGACTCACATATTTTAATGTCTTCAGTGGTGTAGTCAGTAGTGTGTAAGGCTTGTGAAACAAGGTTTTGACGTGATTGACGCGGGTTCGAATTCACCTTTTGCAGAGCTCGCTCTTCGCCATTTTCCCATCACATCGGAAAGGCATTTACTTTCAACAAAAATTAAGAAAATGTTGTACTTTTCGAATATTTCTTCACTTTTATCTGATCTGATTCGAGTTCGGCAAAAGGCGGATTCGAACTTGGGTCGATTTGCATCAAAACTTTCTGTCACGCACCTTACCGTACCCTACACTATTGCTACTGTTGATATTCCAGCGTTTTCCGTCCTTTTGTCTGACCTAATCAGACGTCAGCGAGTGACAGTCTAAGGCAGACTATTTGCACCAGCTTTGATTTTGATAGTTTAGTTCAAGGTATACACTATGTAACTTGGCCCTCTAGCAGTTAAAAAATGTTCGCAGCAATTGTGAACATGACAAAAAAGATGTCATCTGAGCACGCAAGTGCCATATTTATACTGTAGATTTGAATCATTGGGAAACGCTGATGTTTTTTAAATAAATGACGTTACAAACGATTGCTAGTCTGATAAGGTCAAGCATTGTATTTATTTTTATAACTGATATTAACATTAACAGAGGTTAAGAAATGCTGTAAAAACATATTTCTCATTGTTCGTTCAAGTTAATGCGGTGATATTAACAAATATAAAAAAAGATATAAAAAAAAAACTTATTCCAAAGTGTTACCATATAAACACTTATAATACCTTTGTGGATCAAGACAAAAAAACGGTTTGGAAGATGGATTTATTGTGTGCTCACTCATTTAAATTTGATTAATTTTGAACAAAAAAGTGTGTACCTTTTTTAAGTGATTTTATCCATATCCGTTTAATGAATACTGGAATGCACTGCACAACTTTTGAAATCAGAACAGATTGTAAAACAAAAAGATTTGACGTAAATAAAACAAATATTACTGGAGAATGTTTTACACGAAAATTCAAATATTTCAGACTTTCTAGGCCCTGTTTCCACCTGATATTAAGATGCGTTTTGGGCAAGCGGATCACAAGTTGATGATGCTAAACACAGGTGTAAATGGGTCTAAAATTTGTCCACTTTCAACTGCTTCCAGAGGTAGTCAAAAACACATTAGACCGGATTGCTCTCGTAGTGTAAACACTCATGTGGCTGAATGTGTTCAAACAGCCACAAAAGACCGCCTACTGACCTAATGCAGAAACATTATAAGAAGAGCGCTAGCCAAACAGGATTAAACTTTGTCCAAAGCACAATGTTCTCTCACCATTCCTGATTTCTAACACACACTCACAGCAATCGGCTGGTCTCACGGCTGTCAGAGCAGAAACGAAAGCTGATGCTCTCTGTTTTTCCATCATCTCCGGTCGTGTTCATATGTAAATTGCAAGAGCTTATTTCGTCCATTATTTTGTCGATCAAAAGATTGGAAGAAGCCTGGATCTTTCCAAATTTGTTTGTGGTAACTGCATGCCACGATTGCTGATAGAGCTTAACCCTAGAAAGCCTACTGTTTCATATTTGATATGCACATTTCTAAGGCCTTAAAATTAAATGATCAACAAAATTAAATATTTGCTGAAAAACATGTTGTACACAATATACTTCATGCCTTCTGTCGTCTGATTGTTAGTTTATACTTTTTTAGCAAGTAAAAGGCCTTTTATTGTGTTCAGATGTCAAATATGATTTTGATGATGATCTCTCAATCATCACTGTATCACATTGCTTTATAGGTTTTAAAACTACAGATCTTACTAAGAGATATTATTGGCAGATATAGGGTGATAAAATGCATATACATATCAGTCATGTAAGTAGTCGATGTTATATAGATCTCATTGACTTACATTACAAGCATCAGAATTGTATTGTTTTGGTCATATAAATATCAGCAACAGCACCAAACTGCATATTTTTGCAGAATAAAATTGAGGTGTTTTTCCTCCTTGAGTTTGAGCTCACTATGTCAGACTATATGAGCCATAAAAGCCTGATGTACCAAATGCAAACATGTTTTTTTTTATCGTCTAAATAGTTGTTTAAACTGGTCCAATAAACTGTTCCATATACACTCACCTAAAGGATTATTAGGAACACCTGTTCAATTTCTCATTAATGCAATTATCTAATCAACCAATGACATGGCAGTTGCTTCAATGCATTTAGGGGTGTGGTCCTGGTCAAGACAATCTCCTGAACTCCAAACTGAATGTCAGAATGGGAAAGAAAGGTGATTTAAGCAATTTTGAGCGTGGCATGGTTGTTGGTGCCAGACGGGCCGGTCTGAGTATTTCACAATCTGCTCAGTTACTGGGATTTTCACGCACAACCATTTCTAGAGTTTACAAAGAATGGTGTGAAAAGGGAAAAACATCCAGTATGCGGCAGTCCTGTATGGCGAAAATGCCTTGTTGATGCTAGAGGTCAGAGGAGAATGGGCCGACTGATTCAAGCTGATAGAAGAGCAACTTTGACTGAAATAACCACTCGTTACAACCGAGGTATGCAGCAAAGCATTTGTGAAGCCACAACACGCACAACCTTGAGGCGGATGGGCTACAACAGCAGAAGACCCCACCGGTTGCCACTCATCCCCACTACAAACAGGAAAAAGAGGCTACAATTTGCACGAGCTCACCAAAATTGGACAGTTGAAGACTGGAAAAATGTTGCCTGGTCTGATGAGACATTCAGATGGTAGAGTCAGAATTTGGCGTAAACAGAATGAGAACATGGATCCATCATACCTTGTTACCACTGTGCAGGCTGGTGGTGGTGGTGTAATGGTGTGGGGGATGTTTTCTTGGCACACTTTAGGCCCCTTAGTGCCAATTGGGCATCGTTTAAATGCCACGGCCTACCTGAGCATTGTTTCTGACCATGTCCATCCCTTTATGACCACCATGTACCCATCCTCTGATGGCTACTTCCAGCAGGATAATGCACCATGTCACAAAACTCTAATCATTTCAAATTGGTTTCTTGAACATGACAATGAGTTCACTGTACTAAAATGGCCCCCACAGTCCCCAGATCTCAACCCAATAGAGCATCTTTGGGATGTGGTGGAACGGGAGCTTCGTGCCCTGGATGTGCATCCCACAAATCTCCATCAACTGCAAGATGCTATCCTATCAATATGGGCCAACATTTCTAAAGAATGCTTTCAGCACCTTGTTGAATCAATGCCACGTAGAATTAAGGCAGTTCTGAAGGCGAAAGGGGGTCAAACACAGTATTAGTATGGTGTTCCTAATAATCCTTTAGGTGAGTGTATACATTTTTTTTTTTTTTTCTCTCTATTTTTTCATATGTCAGACTTTACAAGGTTAACTTGTATTTATCCCAGAATGTTTCTTTAATAAAATCATAACAGCTTATTAAAAACTAGTCCTCTATTCACACTATTGTTGGTTAGTTTGTCTTTGTAGGATAGCAAGGTCATTTATTTGTGGGTAGATTCACTTCGAGTCTTTCAGAAGCACAAATGTAAAGGCATCAATGTTTGATGTGTGTTTGTGTTCCTCCAGTCAGACATGACTGCTGAGAGGGTCATCACGCATGAAGAAGGGGAGAAGCTGGCCAAGGTATGAGTGGACATCCCTGCTGTTACAAATGATCAGGGAACAGTTATTTTTAATAAACTTCAACACTTTCTTTTTCTTTACTAAAGCAATATGGAGTCCCTTTCATGGAGACAAGTGCCAAGACCGGTGTCAACGTGGAACTCGCTTTCCATGCCATAGCAAGGTCTGTCTGAGACTTTCTTTATATATTATACAGAGGCGGACAGTAGTATTTTTACTTTCTACTCAAGTACATTTTTCAAGTATATGTACTCTATCACTGTTTTTCTTTGGAAAACTTTTACTTCACTTCATTCCAAAGCATAATGTCGTACTTTTTTTTTTTTACCTTTAATACTTAATTGCATTAAAAATAGAGTACTTTCTTTCTTGTTCTCAAGTAAAACTTTGAATTACTCTTACGTTTTTAATGTAATTAAGTATTAAATGATATTCAGTATGAAACATAGTGCAGTAAAAGTTACAATATTATGCTTTGGAATGTTGTTAAGTAAAAGTGTTCTAAAGAAGAAAAATGTACTTGAGTAAAAATACTTCACTATTAAAGCTGCAGTCCGTAACTTTTTTTGATTAAAAATGATCCAAAATCAATTTGAGCAAGTACATAACCAGCAGGGTTCAAAACGATCTCCTTACCTTAGCCCGATTCACATCGGTAAGCTTGTAATAATGTGTTACAATTTGAGTGGTACTGGTGGATTCCAGCGGGTAATTCCAGCATGTCTTTGCGTCATTACGTCATAAAGAAGGATAAAGCATAAAGAAGGAGTTCGGCTAGTAGTAGTATCGCGTGTGAGGATGCTGCAGGTGGCGGATCATTTAAAGCCTTTTCTCACAGAAGCTGATATAAATAAACCTATCTTTTTGATGGCGGATTGTAATCCAGAAAGGTCCAAACGACAATCATCAGTGACAACTAGAGATTCACCCGTAGTCAAAAACAAAAGATTGAACAGAAATTGAAATCTACAGGTAACGCTAATACACATTAAGTACACATAGTCACGCAATGCTGGTATTATTAACAATTTGAGAACAAAGTATAACAATAATAATAATTTGCATGTGATGTTTGATGTGATATCAGCTAAGCGATCGTTAGATTTAATCACCATTGGTAGCACGATTTATTGTGATGCTTTTTTTTTTCTCAGTTGGTCAGAAGTGGCAGACATGTTACTCATTTGTTCAGAAAATTCTTATTTTGGTCATACTTCCAAGACGTAGAATCTGTGATCGGAGTACAGTATCCACACCGGTGCGGTGAATAAATGACAGCCACACAAACTCCTAAAAATATTTGATTCATCCGCGCTGAGGAGCCGGCACGGCACAACCCACATTAAGATGATAATTCAACAAATAACTGCAATTGCAGGTTTCAAACAGAGATGCCGACAAAGAGGCAAAACTTACGGACTGCAGCTTTAAGTGAATTTGAACATTTAAACAAGTGTCACTCTTACTATTGATCGTATGTACAGATAGGGATTGAAACAAATATTAAAGTTGAGCTAGTCTTTTATTCTCTATTGTGATGTACAGTCATGTGAAAAAGTGCCCCCGTTTGAAATCTATGGTTTTATGTGTCAGGACATAATAAAGATTAATCTGGTCTTTAGCAGGGGCCTGTACCATGATGGTAGTTTAACAAACTCAGGGTTACAGGATTAGTTTCGAGTTGACCAAACCAAACCAATCTATTCAGGCTTTGTTGGTCCCGTGATGCTGATCATCAGCTTAGGAGTTATAGGAGTTTAGCATGACATCAGTAGTGAACAGCCAATCACATGCTGTGGATTTCCCACTTCTCACGAGAGAAGCAGCGAGATTCACTTCACAGATTCACAGATTCACGGATTAAAAAGAGCTGTCTATGAAAGAGGACAACAAAGAAAAATCTTACTACGTCAATGCAAATAAAAGTTATGAAGTTAGTTTAGTTGATATATAGAGAGAACTGAACATTTAAACTTAACTTTAATTTTTATAGCTTTATTTATTGATTTTAAAGCTTATTTGTATGACCTTTATATAGGCTGTTTATATTAATTTTAACAAAGTGCCTATTAATGATTGATTCACTAAAATGATACATGTGTAATCTGAAATTGGACCAATCAGCTGTGAGCAAAGTGACACACCTCTGATGCAATAAAGCCACTCCCCCTGTTTCTACTCCAAATTAAAGGTCACTACATAGCAAATGTTTTTAAAAGACTAAAGCGTCTGGCTTTTAACAATGCTTATTTATAATAATAATTTTGAATTATTTAGATATTATACCCATAATCAATTACACATGTATAATTTTAGTTAATCAATCATTAATAGGCACTTAGTTAAAATTAATATAAATAGTTTATATAAAGGTCATACAAATAAGTTTTAAAATTAATAAAGCTATAAAAATTACTACATGTAAGCTTAAATGTTCAGTTCTCTCTATATATCAACTAAACTAACTTTTACTTGCATTGATGTAGTAAGATTTTTCTTTAAGTTGTCCTCTTTCATAGACGGCTCTTTTCTTCTTGTTGTGTAAATTTGTTTAAATCTTCATATTTTTCAATCATGTAATATTCTGCAGAATAGAGAAATTAATCTCGCTGCTTCTCTCGTGAGAAGTGAGAAATCCACAGCATGTGATTGGCTGTTCACTACTGATGTCACAGCTAAACACCTAAACTCAGGATCAAAGCCTGAGTTGACAGAGAAAGCTGATGATCAGCATCATGGGACCAACAAAGCCTGAATAGATTGGTTTGGTTTTGTCAACTTGAAACTAATCCTGTAACCCTGAGTTTGTTAAACTACCATCATGGTACAGGCCCCTGGTCTTAATTAGGCAAATACAATCTCAGATGAGCAACAACACATGACATATTACACAGTGTCATTATTTAACAAAAATGAAGCCGTGTGGAAAAACCCAAGTATACCCTATAATTGAATTGCTTGTAGAGCCACTTTTAGCAGCAATAAGTTGAAGTATTGGTTTTCTGTATGACAGTATCAGTCTTGCATTGTTCTGGAGGAATTTCGGCTCGCTCTTCTTTACAACATTGCTTCAGTTCATTGAGGTTTGTGGGCATTTGTTTGTGCATAGCTCTCTTAAGGTCCCGCCGCAACATTTCAGTCGGGTTGAGGTCTGGACTTCGACTGGGAAATAGCAACACCTTGATTCTTTTCTTTTTCAGCCATTCTGGTGTAGATTTGCTGGTGTGCTTGTGATCATTCATGACCCAATTTCAGCCAAGCTTTAGCTGTTGGACAGATGGCCTCACATTCGACTCTAGAATACTTTGGTACACAGAGGAGTTCATGGTCGACTTAGGGAATGTGAGGTGCCCAGGTCCTGTGGCTACAAAACAAGCCAAAAATCAGCACAATGGACTGTTGGTATGAAGTGTTTGTGCTGATATGCTGTGTTTGGTTTTCTGTGCATTATAGCCAAACATCTCCACTTTGGTCTCGTCTGTCCAAAGGATATTGTTCCAGAAGTCTTGAGGTTTGTTCAGGTGCATTTTTATAGAGGTGATCACACTTGCTGATGATCAGTTAATCAAAGACCTGACTGTTACTTACCCACTTAATCCCTATGGAAGCAGTAGTGTATTTAGTTTGTCACCCATGGCTTTTCCATTTTGGCCTAGTTTTTGTTAAATAAATAATGACATGGTGTGAAATGTCATGTGGTGTTGTATTTACCTAATTTTAAGACCTGCCAGTGCCAAGGACCAGATGATTTTTTTTTTTTTTAGTATGTCCTGATACGTAAAACCATACAATCCAAAGAGGGTGTACTTTATTTTTCACATGACTGTATATCACAGTGAAATGGCTTCTGGAAGAACAACAAAAGTAGGGTGGGGCTTGATTTTGTTGATTGGATGGTTGTGGTTTGCAATTGGTGGATCTCATGTGAGTGACAGGTTGCCCCGCCCTCACGCCAGTAAACATATCATCAGAGAACAAATGATGTAAGAGGGAGGGGAGGTTATGAATGACACCTCAGATAATGTCTTTTTTTCTTTTTTTAAACTTGGGCCAGTAAGCAACCATCCAGATCCCCCTTATATCTATATACAGTATGTAGCTACACAGATCACTTTGTAATGCTAATGCACAAGACTTGTATACACTGATCAGGCATAACATTATGACCACTGACAGGTGAAGTGAATAACACTCATTGTCTCTTCATCATGGCACATGTTAGTGGGTGGGATATATTAGGCAGCAAGTGAACATTTTGTCCTCAAAGTTGATGTGTTAAAAGCAGGGAAAATGGGCAACCGTAAGGATTTGAGCGAGTTTGACAAGGGCCAAATTGTGATGGCTAGAAGACTGGGTCTGATTATCTCCAAAACTGCAGCTCTTGTGGGGTGTTCCCGGTCTGCAGTGGTCAGTGTCTATCAAAAGTAGTCCAAGAAAGAAACCGTGGTGAACCGGCGACAGGGTCATGGACGGCCAAGGCTCATTGATGCACGTGGGGAGCGAAGGCTGGCCCGTGTGGTCCGATCAAACAGACGAGCTACTGTAGCTAAAAAAAAATTGCTCAAGAAGTTGCTGGTTCTGATAGAAAGGTGTCAGAATACACAGCGCATCACAGTTTGTTGCGTATGGGGCTGCATAGCCGCAGACCAGTCAGGGTGCCCATGCTGACCCCTGTCCACCGCCTAAAGTGCCAACAGTGGGCACATGAGCATCAGAACTGGACCACAGAGCAATGAAAGAAGGTGGCCTGGTCTGATAAATCACATTTTCTTTTAAATCACGTGGATGGCCGGGTGCGTGTGCGTCGTTTGCCTGCGTAACACATGGCACCAGGATGCACTATGGGAAGAAGGCAAGCCGGCGGAGGCAGTGTGACGCTTTGGACAATGTTCTGCTGGGAAACCTTGGGTCCTGCCATCCATGTGGAAGTAACTTTGACATGTACCGCCTACCTAAGCATTGTTGCAGACCATGTACACCCTTTCATGTAGTCCATGCCTCGACGGGTCAGGGCTGTTTTGGCAGCAAAAGGGGGACCAACACAATATTAGGAAGGGGGTCATAATGTTATGCCTGATTGGTGTAAGTGTAAAACTACAAATCTCGTCAAAAAAGTACACCTTAGCATACCTTAAACAAAAGTACTGATTATGGAAATAATATACTTTTTTAAGAATATACTTAGGTGTGAACTGAATGCAATTTATTTGCACACTTTACTGCATGTTGAATGCAATTAAATAAAAAAAATACAGTTTAAATTTATATTAAATGCAATTAAGCTGAATTTAGGATTTAAGTACATCTTTATATGTAATTTCATATTTACTGCTATTGTTTATGAAATATGGTTAAAGTTACTGCTGAATGAACTGACAAGCATTTATGATAAACTAAAATATATATAATTGTTGTATATATGTTGTGATTTCACTTTCGTTTCACTTTAGTACATTTATATTAACTATGTAATATCAAATAACATCAAAATAAGTTTTTTTTTATTATTATAACATGATTTATTATAAAATGTACTTTAAAACCTTTTTTAATTTGACATTATTACAAAGATTAAGTGATTAGAAACAGTCATGAAAGTGTCTCTCTTTAAGTGCACTTAAGTTAAATAACATTGTACTATTTGCAAGTAGTGTTATATACACTCACCTAAAGGATTATTAGGAACACCTGTTCAATTTCTCATTAATGCAATTATCTAATCAACCAATCACATGGCAGTTGCTTCAATGCATTTAGGGGTGTGGTCCTGGTCAAGACAATCTCCTGAACTCCAAACTAAAGGTCAAAATGGGAAATGGAAGCAATTTTGAGCATGGCATGGTTGTTGGTGCCAGACGGGCCGGTTCACTGTACTAAAATGGCCCCCAGTCACCAGATCTCAACCCAATAGAGCATCTTTGGGATGTGGTGGAACGGGAGCTTCGTGCCCTGGATGTGCATCCCACAAATCTCCATCAACTGCAACATGCTATCCTATCAATATGGGCCAACATTTCTAAAGAATGCTTTCAGCACCTTGTTGAATCAATGCCACGTAGAATTAAGGCAGTTCTGAAGGCGAAAGGGGGTCAAACACAGTATTAGTATGGTGTTCCTAATAATCCTTTAGGTGAGTGTAAAATATAGACAGGAGCAATCGATGAGCGGCTTTGCCTCACCAACATTCAAAGTTTGCCTTGACTTTCTACTTCTAGTTATCATCACACTCTTTTAAAATGTCACTCTGTAATCTCCACACAGAGAACTGAAGCAGAGAAATCTCCAGCAGCCCCACGAGCCCAAGTTCAAGATCCACGATTACATCGAGTCACAGAAGCAGAAGTCCAGCTGTTGCGGCAGCCTTGTGTGATGGCCGAGATACTTCTATACTAAGACGTGCGTGTGCGTGTGTGTGTGTGTGTGTGTGTGTGTGTGTGTGTGTGTGTGTGTGTGTGTGTGTGTGTGTGTGTGTGTGTGTGTGTGTGTGTGTGTGTGTGTGTGTGTGTGTGTGTGTGTGTGTGTGTGTGTGTGTGTGTGTGTGTGTGTGTGTGTGTGTGTGTGTGTGTGTGTGTGTGTGTGTGAGAACTTGTTTTGATGTGTCCGACGATCCCCCAGACTCCTGTTCGCTTTCTAGTCAGGAATATACAGCCAAATACTGCTGAGGTACATCAGAGTAATAAGCTTCTGGAAGTGGTTTTTGCTTTATGAACTGCATTAATCCAGGTGTGTACAGTTTCCAGGTACTTTTGTCTGTGTAACATGGTTTTTCCATGCCTATATCCTCTGTCTACAAACAGTATACAATATATTGGTATTAAATTACATTATACACCATACAAATGTGCTCTAATTGGGCAGTGAGCTTGTGTCTGTAGTGTTTTTTTTCCCTATAAAATCCTGTATATTTGAGCATCTTGCAGTCAAAATATCAGCTTCTGTTAAGTATTATGTTTACAATCAGTGTATTAACTTGAGAACAATCATAGCACAGTTTGACAGAGTCAGGCCTGATCATGGGTTTCATCTTCACACTCATACATAGAGATTGATGTGAATATTGTAAAATCCATTTTTTTCACAGTGGTCACAAAGTGCCATGAAAAGTCCACTGCAACCACATACTTTTTGTTTCTCCTCAGTGCTTTGTGTTTTCTATGGTTTCATTTGTTAATATTTAAAGCCACAGGGGGGCGGTGTTACACACTGAGAACTATGAATAACTAATGAGCTTATCGATTTAATTGTTGCCTTACCTTTCAAGTTGATATGTGTCCTGTACTTTTAAATAAAGTGAATTACGTGACTGTCCGGTTGACCTATGGGTTGTCAGAGGAGATGAACAAGTCTTATTTGAATGAGCAAATGCTTGTGTTGTACCATGTAAGTTGTTTTGCATAAAACCACCTGCCAAATGAATAAATGTAAACGTTATTTGATCTTGGCAAGACATTGGTCTGTAGACTGCTATTGGTTATTTTGTGACATCATGAGTCATGTGACCTCACACTGCACCTCTTTGCTAACTATTTGGCCCATTAGCAAAGTGTACAATGAGCAAGAAAGGACAGAACCATTCACAGAATGGTTCAACTCTACACTTGTCGTCAATACCACGTGTTCTTGGGGTATGCGATAGGTTTTGGTGAAAAACAAACCGAAATTCAATGTATCATTTGGGTCATTCCTGGTATCCGGTGCTTTTTGGCCGTCATAAAATGTAGAAAATCAAACTCAGTTTTTGAAGGAAATGTTTGTGTAGTCATGACTATAAGGTGATGGAAAACATTTGAAAAAAATATTCTGGTCAAGCTTGGGTAAATACATTTAACCATTTATTAAACAAAAATAAAATGGATTGTATGGAAGATCAAAAATGTCCACCCAAATGCTTAAAAGTATTGATACTCTAGTAAATTTTATTGTCACTGAATTATTAGTATGTTTGATTTTTGCGGATTTTGTAAAAACTGCATAGAGTGGACAAGTGGTATTAAGAATGGATGAACGAATGATTTTCTGTCTCTCATGTACATCCAGTTACAATTTTACTTTATTTTGAACTGAATTTAGTTGGGAAACAATATATAAAATATTGCCAGTGAACTTTAAATGCACTATTTTAAACATAAATGACTTTCACAATCACTCTACACACTCTCAGTGTCCACTCTGTTATAGCTCTTCTTCAGATATATAACAGGGTGGACATTCTGATCTAAAACCAGCCAATGCACCAGAGCGAAAACAAGCTAACGGAGAAGGTTTATCAAATTAAAGAATTGCATGGTCTTTAAAACTGTAATTTAAAAAATATGATTTTTCTACTAACATTTTCCACATTTCCCTAATGACGTACTAAGTTTGACCACATCAAATTTGAAAGAAAAAATAGGTAAAAATAGAGAGTTAAAATAATCTAGGATCTCACTCACTCGCTCAAGCTGTTTTCCCGCCAAAGAAGTGAGGACTGCTTTATGATGTCATTTAATTGTTCCAAATTTCACTCAAAGGGAAAGTAGTCAAAAATGACAGGGTAGACAATAAATTGAGGGACAAGCTAAAAACTTCTTTTTATTGAAAAAAAAAAAAGTATATATATATATATATATATATATATATATATATATATATACATTAGAGAGAATCATTACTGATAAAGAAAGAAGAGCATATGGTACTAGAAAAACACCAGGGTGAGTAAATGATGATTTAATTCTCATTTTAGGGTGAACTATCCCTTTAAGTAGGCAAATTAATTAAAAATAAAATGTTTGAGTGGCCTTTTATTGTGGCCAGCCTAAGGCACACCTGTGCAATAATCATGCTGTCTAATCAGCATCTTGATATGCCACACCTGTGAGGTGAATGGATTATCTCGGCAAAGGAGAAGTGCTCACTAACACATATTTAGACAGATTTGTGAACAATATTTGAGAGAAATAGGCCTTTTGTGTACATAGAAAAAGTCTTAGATCTTTGAGTTCAGCTCATGAAAAATGGAGGCATATAAAAGTCAGCAAAAACCTGAAGGCAATACAACCAGTACTATAGCTTAATGTGAATTTTATCCCCGGCTTTTAATGCGTTGTGTTTCCTTCTGGAGCATTAGTGAATGTTTGAATCTTATTTAGTTGTGTTAGAGTCCCTCAGTTGTCCTCAGTGTGAAAAGATGAAACAGTGCAGTGGGCGGAGCTAAAGAGTCACACACACACACACACAATACACCATGGCATTATCCCTGGATAACTTTCGATTCCCTATACGTTCATGTTGTTTGCATTATATGCAACTCTCAGTTCTGACTTAATTCTGACTTTATAACTTGTAATTCTGACTTTATATCTCGCAATTCTGACTTAATATCTCTCAATTCTGACTTTATATCTCGCAATTCTGACTTTATATCTCGCAATTCTGACTTAATATCTCTCAATTCTGACTTTATATCTCTCAATTCTGACTTTATATCTCTCAATTCTGACTTTATAACTCGCAATTCTGACTTTATATCTCTCAATACTGACTTTATATCTCACAATTCTGACTTTATATCTCGCAATTCTGACTTAATATCTCTCAATTCTGACTTTATATCTCTCAATTCTGACTTTATATCTCGCAATTCTGACTTTATATCTCACAATTCTGACTTAATATCTCTCAATTCTGACTTTATATCTCTCAATTCTGACTTTATATCTCTCAATTCTGACTTTATAACTCGCAATTCTGACTTTATAACTCGCAATTCTGACTTTATATCTCTCAATACTGACTTTATATCTCTCAATTCTGACTTTATATCTCTCAATTCTGACTTTATATCTCTCAATTCTGACTTTATATCTCTCAATTCTGACTTAATATCTCTCAATTCTGACTTTATATCTCTCAATTCTGACTTTATCTCTCAATTCTGACTTTATATCTCTCAATACTGACTTTATATCTCTCAATTCTGACTTTATATCTCTCAATTCTGACTTTATATCTCTCAATTCTGACTTCATATCTCTCAATTCTGACTTTATATCTCGCAATTCTGACTTTATATCTCGCAATTCTGACTTTATATCTCGCAATTCTGACTTAATATCTCTCAATTCTGACTTTATATCTCTCAATTCTGACTTTATATCTCTCAATTCTGACTTTATAACTCGCAATTCTGACTTTATATCTCTCAATACTGACTTTATATCTCACAATTCTGACTTTATATCTCGCAATTCTGACTTAATATCTCTCAATTCTGACTTTATATCTCTCAATTCTGACTTTATATCTCGCAATTCTGACTTTATATCTCACAATTCTGACTTAATATCTCTCAATTCTGACTTTATATCTCTCAATTCTGACTTTATATCTCTCAATTCTGACTTTATAACTCGCAATTCTGACTTTATAACTCGCAATTCTGACTTTATATCTCTCAATACTGACTTTATATCTCTCAATTCTGACTTTATATCTCTCAATTCTGACTTTATATCTCTCAATTCTGACTTTATATCTCTCAATTCTGACTTAATATCTCTCAATTCTGACTTTATATCTCTCAATTCTGACTTTATCTCTCAATTCTGACTTTATATCTCTCAATACTGACTTTATATCTCTCAATTCTGACTTTATATCTCTCAATTCTGACTTTATATCTCTCAATTCTGACTTAATATCTCTCAATTCTGACTTTATATCTCGCAATTCTGACTTTATATCTCTCAATTCTGACTTTATATCTCGCAATTCTGACTTTATAACTTGTAATTCTGACTTTATAACTTGTAATTCTGACTTTATATCTCGCAATTCTGACTTTATATCTCGCAATTCTGACTTAATATCTCTCAATTCTGACTTTATATCTCTCATTATTATGTGCTGATTGCCAACAAAACAGGCGTTTGATGCAGTTTCACTCACCGCCCGCGGTTTCGACTCATGACCGGGAACAAACAAACACACTTGCAGAATCGTTGCTGCTCCAGAAAAACAAACTGCATCCACTGTTTCCTTAATGCTGGGTTATTTGGAAAGCAATTATCTTTTAAAGGTTATGTTTCCCTCACAACCAGAAACACACTTCTTTAGTCACATTGTTGATTTTGTGGTCTAAAAACAAAATGACAGCGCTGCCGATGGCTCCCGTAACCCGAACGAAGCTTGTTGATGGGCGCGCTCTTGCTCTCGCTCTAGTTGATGTGCGTATGCTCTTCCGGGAGAAGTTCCCATACAAGGAATTCTGCCCTTTATGACACCATACAGGGCCATTACTCGGAAAAAGAACTTTTTGAAGCTTGTTTAAATCCTGAAGGAGTGAATTTGGCACAGAAATACTTCGTCAAAATTTGGCCATGTTTAGCATGAGAATCCAACTCTTTAACAGTGTAAATACATCAGGTTGCATAAAATACCCCCTGAAACCGTATGGATTACTTTTATGATGATGATGCACTTTTTTGAACCTTCAGAATCTCATTTCCCATTCACTGCCATTGTAAAGCTTGGAAGAGCCAGGGCATTTTTTAAATATAACTCTGATTGTGTTTGGCTGAAAGAAGAAAGTCATATACACCTATGATGGCTTGAGGGGGAGTAAATCATGGGGTAATTTTCATTTTCAACTACATACACTGTAAAAAATTGCCAGGAATTTACAGTATTAAAGAGTATTATTTTACAATAAATTACTGTAGTCAGAAATGTACAGTGAAATGAATGCATGCAGGGTCATGTTCCTATGAATTACTGTTAATTAAACGCAAAATGATGCTGACATCACAGTAATTTACTGCTCTTGTTTTAATGTGAATTCACATGATAAAGTTGTCTTTAACCATGCCACTGTAAGAAATTATATTGTTTAGTACTGTAATTGTTTTGAAGTCACCATAATGGTGATCAGTGTTACATTAGCTCGGGATCTTGTATTTTCATATTCAAATTTCTACAAGAAATTTCCAAGAGTGCAGTTAGAGACAAGGGAAGTCCTACTGTGGAATTACTGTGAAAGTCATGCAGTTACTAACCTGGAATATACTGTAATTTCACACTAACATTTTTAACAGTGTAGTTACCTTATATTAACCTATTAATTGTAGCTATTTCTGTTTTAAAGCCAAATTGGTCATTCCAGAGAGATGTAATTTGTGAAGTGTGCGGCTGACATTACAGTAAAAAACAGAAGTCGAAGAGAAAAAGTCCCGGATAATGAGATGACCCCAGTTCACCGTGCTTTCACTTAAAGCGTGCAGGGGAGGAGGAGGAGGAGGAGGAGGTTCCAGAGAGGAGTCACTCCTCCCTGGGCTGGATTTGGATGTTGATGTGCAGCCGTTCAAACACTCGAACTCTAGAACTTTCTCTTCACACTTTATCAACAACAAATACCTTCATTTACTCAGACTGAGCGGGTTAACATGCTTCATCCGTGAGCACCTGAGCGCAGGACCCTCAGTTATTCCTCAGTTTTATTTATTTAGGATCAGATTAAATCAACAGGTGACTCGCGTGATGCCCAGCCAGACTCTGCGCCCGCGACTCTGCGTCCTGGAGAAGGGCGAGAACGGATACGGCTTCCATCTGCACGGAGAGAAGGGTAAAAGCGGGCAGTTTATTCGCCTGGTGGAGCCCGACTCCCCCGCTGAGCTGTCCGGTCTGCGCGCTGGCGACCGGCTGGTGTTCGTTAACGGAGAGCGCGTGGAGAGCGACAGCCACCAGCAGGTCGTGGCGAGGATACGCGCGAGCGCTGGGAGCCTGGAGCTTATCGTGTTGGACGTGGACACTGACGAGCTGCTGAAGAAACACGAGCTGAAGTGTGTGAGGGAGTTTGTCACGGAGGGCATTCCGGTGCCCGAATGTGACGATGAGCCCGAGATCAGCGACGAGATGATGCGGGACGACACACCGCCGCCGCCCCCGGTGCCGGAGAGGAACGGAGAGATCATCCCCGTTTACATTCCCGCGGTAGAGAAACGGAGAACATCCGTGAGCTCCGAGATGGTGAGAGACCAACTGAGTATTGATTCATTAAAAAGTATAATGGAAGTAAATATTGCATAGTAATCATTATCTGACGCTTGCCGTAATTGTAACACTTTTTGCAGGGCTGCCAACTTTTCAAGATTTTGACTTTATATCTCTCAATTCTGACTTTATATCTCTCAATTCTGACTTAATATCTCTCAATTCTGACTTTATATCTCGCAATTCTGACTTTATATCTCTCAATTCTGACTTAATATCTCACAATTCTGACTTTATATCTCTCAATTCTGACTTTATATCTCGCAATTCTGACTTTATATCTCTCAATTCTGACTTTATATCTCTCAATTCTGACTTAATATCTCTCAATTCTGACTTTATATCTCGCAATTCTGACTTTATAACTCACAATTCTGACTTTATATCACTCAATTCTGACTTTATATCACTCAATTCTGACTTTATATCTCTCAATTCTGACTTTACATCTCGCAATTCTGACTTTACATCTCGCAATTCTGACTTTATATCTCGCAATTCTGACTTTATATCACTCAATTCTGACTTAATATCTCTCAATTCTGACTTTATATCTCGCAATTCTGACTTTATAACTCACAATTCTGACTTTATATCACTCAATTCTGACTTTATAACTCACAATTCTGACTTTATATCTCTCAATTCTGACTTTACATCTCGCAATTCTGACTTTATATCTCGCAATTCTGACTTTATATCACTCAATTCTGACTTAATATCTCTCAATTCTGACTTTATATCTCACAATTCTGACTTTATAACTCACAATTCTGACTTTATATCACTCAATTCTGACTTTATAACTCACAATTCTGACTTTATATCTCTCAATTCTGACTTTACATCTCGCAATTCTGACTTTATATCTCGCAATTCTGACTTTATATCTCGCAATTCTGACTTTATAACTCTCAATTCTGACTTTATCACTCAATTCTGACTTTATCACTCAATTCTGACTTTATAACTCACAATTCTGACTTTACATCTCGCAATTCTGACTTTATATCTCGCAATTCTGACTTTATATCTTGCAATTCTGATTTTATAACTTGTAATTCTGACTTTATATCTCTCAATTCTGACTTTATATCTCGCAATTCTGACTTTATATCTCTCAATTCTGACTTAATATCTCTCAATTCTGACTTTATATCTCGCAATTCTGACTTTATAACTCACAATTCTGACTTTATATCACTCAATTCTGACTTTATATCACTCAATTCTGACTTTATATCACTCAATTCTGACTTTATAACTCACAATTCTGACTTTATATCTCTCAATTCTGACTTTACATCTCGCAATTCTGACTTTATATCTCGCAATTCTGACTTTATATCACTCAATTCTGACTTAATATCTCTCAATTCTGACTTTATATCTCGCAATTCTGACTTTATAACTCACAATTCTGACTTTATATCACTCAATTCTGACTTTATAACTCACAATTCTGACTTTATATCTCTCAATTCTGACTTTACATCTCGCAATTCTGACTTTATATCTCGCAATTCTGACTTTATATCTCGCAATTCTGACTTTATAACTCTCAATTCTGACTTTATCACTCAATTCTGACTTTATCACTCAATTCTGACTTTATAACTCACAATTCTGACTTTATATCTCTCAATTCTGACTTTACATCTCGCAATTCTGACTTTATATCTCGCAATTCTGACTTTATATCTTGCAATTCTGATTTTATAACTTGTAATTCTGACTTTATATCTCTCAATTCTGACTTTATATCTCGCAATTCTGACTTTATATCTCGCAATTCTGACTTTATAACTTGTAATTCTGACTTTATATCTCACAATTCTGACTTTATATCTCTCAATTCTGACTTTATATCTCGCAATTCTGACTTTATAACTCTCAATTCTGACTATATCTCTCAATTCTGACTTTATAACTCACATTTCTGACTTTATAACTCACATTTCTGACTATCTCTTATATCTCGCAATTCTGACTTCATAATTCGTAATTCTGACTTTATAATTCGCAATTCTTAGAAAAAAGTTGCAATTATCTTTGAAAATTTTTTATTTTGTGGCGGAAACAAGCTTCCATAGGGAACCCTGTCAGGTGGTACATTATTATAACATAAAGGTTAAAATAAACAACTGATTTGTATACAATTAATATATATATTTTATAATAATAACCTTATAATAGTGTAAAAGAGTGTAAAAAAAAGTTGCTGCCTTAAATTTAAGCAATCAACTTGGATGTTTAAGTTGTTGTCATAACTTACTGATCATATAATTTTTTACAGTGTATATTTAGCAGAATGCTCCACTGATTTTTCTAGCTAACTAACAAGATATGGTCATTGAATGGCTTTCCTGAGGTAAATGTAATGTTACATTTACAAGCTGTTTTATTGACATCTTTTTGCAGTTGAAACACTGATTGAGCGATTATTACATGAGACATTTCAGTAAGTTGCACTGTATCTTTTGACATACATTCTTATGTTCATTCATGTCATGTTTATTTCGTGCTATGACTAGTAAAGAGGAAGAGATGATCAGTTTAACTTTAACTGAGGCGCACTCTGTCACGGCACATTAAAACGGCATTTATTGATTGAATTTTGTTATAAAATTGAAAGAATTTGAACACTGGCACTTTGTGAGAACAGAGTTGGCAGCTTTGCTTTTTGAGAGGGTAAAGTGCACACTTATATTATTTAAGTTTTCATTCAAATAATTAGTTGTATAACCTAGTATAAAGGTACCATTAAGTACTATGGTACTACTAGTATGTTTTTTGTACTTGGTAGTTCCATGGTATTCTTCTGTGTACTTTAATGCATGGATACATGGTGTATGATTATGGTAATCATTTACCATGGTAAATAATGGACGTAAAGAATCTAGATCCTTGTGAAAAATAAATGTGCCTAATTGTATTGGGCTTAATTGTATAATTTGAAGATTTGAAGTTCACTTGTAGTGTACTTAAAATCATAAAAGCATGTTTGGTTACACTTTATTTGCTTACACTTTATTTTACAGTGGTATTGTTGCATATGTTACATGCTGTTACTATAGTAATTATGCATAATTACATGCAACTAACCCTAAACCAAACCTCAACCTTAGTGTAAAACCTTAATACAAAATATGTACCTTGAATGCATGTAAGTCGCTTGTCAAATGCATAAATGTAAATGTAATGTTAATGTTAATGTTAAGTACATGTAGTTAATTAATACTTAAATACAGTATATAATTATACTGTAACACTGTAACCATTTATTTTAAGGTGTCTTTGTTACACTGTAATTATAAATTTAAGGTCTGCGTAATATTAATTAACTACATGTACTTACTATAGGGTTAGGATTAGGGTTAAGGTTTGATTTACGATTAGTTGCATGTAATTATGCATAATTTACTGTTATTACTATAGTAACAGCATGTAACATACTGTATGTAACAATAACACTGTAAAATAAAGTGTTACTGTATATTTTTCAAAAAACTACTTGCAGGTAATATTACTGAAATAAAAGGCTACTTAAGTGCACTTCAAGAGAGACACTTTTAACACTATTTTTAACACACTTAAGTGCACTTTTAAAAAGTTTATTAATGCCAAATGAAAAGTTTTGGTAACACTTTATTTTACAGTTTCATTGTTACATATGTTACATGTAGTTACTATAGTAATAACTAAAAACTAGGCATAATTACATGCAACTAACCCTAAACCAAACCTTAAGTAAGTACATGTAGTTACTTAATATGAATCAGTGCTTAAATGTATAGTTACAGTGTAACAAAGACACCTTAACATTTTTACACCTAAAAAAGCTTTAAATCATTGTTTTAATAATTTTTTATCATGCTTGATTTTAACTCTAGTGTGTTATTCAATATTCAAATAAATATTTTACATGTAGGCCTACTAAACTTCATTGTTACAAATGTGTAATTACAAATATATTTAAATACAAAGAGACATTTAAGGATATTTTAAGTGTATCATAAATGCTTGTCAGTTCATTCAGCAGTAGCTTCAAAGACAAAAGAAGTGATTATGAAATTACATATACAGAGTAAGTGGGTCAAACCTGTTAAGTTGAACTAAATGCATTTCATGTACATTTAAACGAATACATTTTAATTTAATTGCTCTTAACATGCAATTAAGTGTCTGAAAAAATTACATTCAGTTTACACTTAATATTTATAGTAAGTACTCTAAGTATGCTAAAGTGTACTTCTTTTTCACAAGAAAAGTTGTGTAATAATTAGAATCAACCATTAAAATTTATTGGTTGAACACTAATCTAAACATCTGGTCACATCTGTGCCGTTGTAATTTAGTACAATGATATTATGGTATTACCACTGCACTTTTGTGAGTGTACTAGTACATTCATGTGATGTCTTGTATAATACACTTACAAAGTTCTATGATATGGTCTTTTGTACATGATCCATTGTACAAAGTACCATGTCTTTAAAGTGTGTATATGTATATTAATGTAATCACTTTACCATGGTACTGCCACAGTTGAACCCTAAATCTAACCCCTAAATCTAAATTTGTCATACTTTATTCTCTGAAAAGTCTAATCGCATCCACCATACGATTCAGTATCATTGCTTTGATGTTTTTGTCGATATGTGCAGTTGAAAAATGGCTTTGTATTCCTCAAGCAATTATAACACAGCGCTATGACAACTGTGAAACACACACCTACACACTGTAGTGCACTTGGCAGGTCATATACCTAGTGCTTCTTTAGTCATTGACTGTGGGTGGGTGGCACGTTGAGGACGACGTCCACCTCAGTTAGTTCTCACAGTAGACAAACAACTCCATTCAGCCTCGATCCTTGAGTAAACAGCTTTAACGCAGTTTCACACCACAACTAATTACACAGAACATTATTACCATCATTTAAAGCTGATCATCTGATGAACACATCTGTGTGTTCACAAGCTGTCTGAGAAAGATCTTGTTGTGTTTTTCTCACGCATCGCTCTATTTTCTGTCCAGACGGTTGTAACCGCGGTGTCTTTTGTGTGTGTGTGTGTGTGTGAACTGCTGCCATGATAATGATTTGCACATTACTCAAGGATTAAAAAGGGCCAGACTCCAGAACAGCTGGGCTCCCCATGGTGACAGTCCTGTTTACTGCTCAGACCCCCTATTCATTCTCATGTCATCTGCATAACCAAATTACCCAGAATGCCCCTTTGGCATCATGCGGATCTGTTCTGCTACCCACCTGCAAGCCAACTGCCCGCGTCGATCTCTTGTGTGGCACGTGCACTAGTGTACACTGCTCGGATGAGGGCAGGTGTGCATGAGGACGGCCAGAAGAGAATGTCTTCTCTGAGGGTCACATTCTCACAAGGACAATTTTGGGGTCAGTCTGAAAAGAAAGTAGGTTTGTGATACATCAGAGCAGAGCTGCACGATTCTGGATACATTGAGAATCATGATTTGTTTGTTTCAAATAGAGATCACGATTCTCCCACGATTTAGGTTTTGACAATATGTTAATTGCTGCAGTCAATTTAATTTAATTAATTTGAATGAATTATTTAAAAACAATAGGGTTGTGAATAATTCAATGACTCACTCTTAAAGACTTCACTTGTTTCATGACTGGATGAATCAGCGTTTCTGAACAAATCTCTTGAATGATTGATTCAATGACAAATACATTTTGTTTGTCGCCACCTACTGGTGTAATTGTTATGTAATTGATACAATCATTATTTAAAGCTGCAAGTGGCTTTCAAAAGCTGATTTGCTCTATTTTGATCATTACCATGGACATCAGTGTTTATATCTGAACTATAAACTTTTATCCCAGTACTTCTGTGATAATATTAATGACAAAAATAACGAAACTGTATGGCTGATAAAACTGTTTGTGTAGCTGTTTTGTACCTTTACATGACAACTGCTCTCTCTGGCTCAGCGGTAGCACCAACACAGGTCTGAATGTTCAGGTGTGATTTTGTCAAAGGTTTAATAGACAGTGGCGAATCCTTATCATTTAAGAATAAGATCGCGTGGGTGTTTGAATCGAGATGGCAATCTTTTAGCGATTAATTGGGCAGCTCTACATCAGAGAGACGCTACAGAGTGATCACGTTTTTGATACTGCTGCTTTGAAGAATTCAAACTTCCAATCTAGTTATGCAGGCAAACTTGGCTTGCATCAGACTTTTTATTTCATAGTTGATAATCAAAATATTCTTTAGATTTCCTTTGAAATCTTGTGACGGTTACTCCTCCTACAGCTTTTGTCCATAAAATCGCAACTGCTAACCCCTAACAACCACCTAAAAAATTTGGGGTGTAACGGTACATGTATTCGTCCTGAACTTTACAGACGTGACAGTTCAGTGCATACAGTCAGACGACGAATACAGTCAGTCACAGGCGATCCACACTCCAATCCAGAAGGGGGTGCATGCGGTAATGCAACACTGTTTACTAACCAATATGCTGAGTTTCGATTCATGCTCCATAAACTTCATGAAAAGGACGGCAGAAAGCTTTAAAGTACAGAATAAGTGTACTTCTTTAAAGCTCAACAAAAGATTATTAACACATAATTATTTAAAATTTACTTTAAAGGTGCAGTGTGTACATTTTAGCGAAATCTAGTGGTGAGGTTGTGAATTGCAACCACCCACCGCTCACCCCTCCCTTTCGAAGCACATAGAGAAGCTACGGTGGCCGACACAGGACAAAGATGTCGTCGTCGACAGTGACTTCACTGTAAAGGGACCCGCGGTGTATAAAGATAAAAATGGCTTGTTCTAAGGTAATAAAAACATAACGGTTCATTATGTAAGATCTTTATACACCACTGAAAACATAGTTATGTATATTATATTGCATTACTGCCAATAGATCCTCATAAATACTACACACTGCACTTTTAAAGTAAAACCTTTAATTTGACATTATTACAAAGTGCACTTGTTAAAAGCTTATTTAAGTATGTTAAGTGTACTCTTTTTTAATTGCACTTACGTGGCCATTTTATTTCATTAATATTATATGATCTGCAAGTACAGTTTTTAAAAAAATACACTTTTAGGATTTAATGTACACTAGAAGGCACATTAAAGGCACAATATGTAAGATTTTTTGGATTAAAATATCCAAAAACCACTAGAACAATGTTATATATTTTGTTGACTTGTGTACTTACATTATCCCAAATGTTTCCAAGAATGTTTAAATCCAGAGAAATAAACAGTTTTAACCAGGACACGGACTGTGTCCGTGCGCCGCCGATCAATGACATCATACCCGCGTTACCCTCGATTTCCGGTTTTATTTTGAAGAAACGCTTTAATATATAATGTGTTTTATTAGACAGGTGAGCAACTGTTTGGATACATTCATGGACAGAAAACTAATCATTGTTATACAGCTCCACACAGTTAGTCTTATTGTTTAAATCTGGTTTTCCTGATTTACCGCGAGTACCATATTTTACCATGCCTAAAATCGATCTATCTTACTGTAGTGTGAACAAGTGTCTCATAGTAGCCGCCGAGTGAACGCACAGAGTAGCACATAATAACATAACTTTCAACACACTCAAATGTGTCTAATATGATAAAACAGAGCTGCGTTACCCCACATACAAAGTAGTAGTAGAGCGGAAGTAGTAGAAGCATCGTCTGTGGCATAATAAAAGCTCAGCAAAATCAAATCGCCATCAAGCTACGCCTTTGGTTTGAATAAGCGCCCTATATCGGTGAAAAATTACATATTGTGCCTTTAAGTACAATTAAGTGCACTTCTTTGTCTCAAGGGTGTACAACTTTCAAACAGTTTTAGCTTAAAAAAAAAAGTTTTGCCAAGTCTTGTTGTAGTTTGTATTCGTGAGGACAATACTCTGATAATATGGTCTCTGTAGTTAAAACGATACAGTCATGTTGTCCTACGACACATTGAGTCACTATATATATATATTGAGTCCAATACTGTCGCTTCCGCTTCTCCAAATCTTTCAAGTGGCAGAAGGCCAAATATACATCATATAATGTTCACAGGACTCCACAGGAGTTCATCCTCCTGCTGATGTTGCAAGTTCCATCTTTGGGCTTTTGTTAGAGTTGTAATTCTCTGTTGTGCTACAACTGGGGTGTTTGAATAAAAAGAACTGAGAGAACCTGGTCTGTGTTCTGATGTTTTCATGATGAGGGTTTTCCTTTTAAAAGCCTGTTGCTTTCCTGTACTGCTCCGAGGGGAAGTCAGAATGAAATCTGCAAAGATAGCAGGGCTGTTTTTCAATCGTGCACAGATGACTGGTCTTACATAAGCCTATTCTCAGAGGCAATTACTTGCGTGGAAGTGCTTTTGTGTTGGGTGAAATCGACTGTGACTCTCCGGGTCAACTGCTGTTTCTTGCGTAACTCCTCTCTCTGTCAGGAAGAAGCACGGGTACGTCACCCTGCGGCACATTTACTCTGGAATCTCAGTGAAGCTCGCTGATGTACTTCATATTAACTTTCTGTAAGAGCAGGTTGACACAAAAAGGTTTTGACTTGGAGTCTTTGAGCTGTAATGATTTTAGACATTTCCTGTCAAAAACCATGCCTGAGGCTGGGCTGAACTATATGCTGTTTTTGTTCAGAGGAACCATTAACAGACATTGATTCAAAATGAATCAATAAGAACTAAAACTAAGATTAGATTAAAGTGGAAATATAGTTTTCCACATTGTTTTTTATTTTTATTGATTTGATGGAAATGAATCTAACTTTTCTAACTCTAATGCCATTTTGTAACAGAAATGTAAATTGTGAACGCTATTAAAACGATCCTGTCCTACAGGTTGTAAAACTAGTGCAACGATGCAGGCTTTGAGTATTAATCACTAAATATTTTCTTTTTTTAAATCATTGCAATATGGTCTAAATAATGGTCTTGCTTATTTTTATATACAGTAGCTTGCAAAATCATCACCAGTATATTGTGAATATTCAGTGGTAATATATTATATAGTTATGCTTAGCACTAAAATATTTCATTTCTGAAAATCAGACTGGAAAATGAATGGAAAATCACTGTTTTTTATATTTTATTTTAGTTCACTTAATGTTTATTTTTGTTTCAAGTAACTATAATAAGGCCAAAAGGTGTCTGAATCCTGTGGGATTTATTCTGTTTTGAATGAACTTCAATACATTTAGATTTTGAGCTTTTAAATATAATCACATTTATAGCATGAGCACTGCGCAGAGAGACAATATCATGTGATTTTTGAAAGCGGATCTTCAAAGAGGCTGTAGTAAGTGTGTGGGAATCTGTTCTTGGAGCCACTGGCAGAACAGGCACTCCAGAAAGCTGAGAGTGGTTTCCTCTGATTGTTTTTCATGGATGTGCAGATATCACACACTTCCCCTGTCTTTAAGCACTGATCTAGGAGCAGTGCTCCACCCTCGAGCCATCAACAACGACAAGAACATCTGACCCTGAAGCTGTCCTTATTCATTACGAATAAGCTCAGGATCCAGACAAAGGAAATACTTTTGGTCTTGTGGCTGCATCCGTGTCACATGCATTCTTTAGTTTGTCTCAGTAATTATGTAGACGTATATGTGTTAGTTGTAGTGTGATGAGCAAAGCTTTTCTTTTCATGTAAATGAAAGTTTTTATTTGAGAACTTATTTCAACAAACAAATTTTCCATCTTTTCCATTGGTTTAGTTGGTTTAGTGCTTAATTTGACAAAGTGCCCTTTTAAAAAAAGTACTTGGACATATTCATGATAGTGTGCCCTCTTCAAGTACACTTAAATTGCCTTTTAATTCATCAATATATTATATATGCAAGTAGTTTAATTATATATATATATACACTGATCAGGCATAACATTATGACCAGGTGAAGTGAATAACACTGATTATCTCTTTATCACGGCACCTGTTAGTGGGCGGGATATATTAGGCAGCAAGTGAACATTTTGTCCTAAAAGTTGATGTGTGAGAAGCTGGAAAAATGGGCAAGCATAAGGATTTGAGCGAGTTTAACAAGGGACAAATTGTGATGGCTAGATGACTGGGATGATGCTTTGGGCAATGTTCGGCTGGGAAACCTTGGGTTCTGCCATCCATGTGGATATTACTTTGACACGTACCACCTACCTAAGCATTGTTGCAGACCATGTACACCCTTTCATGGAAACGGTATCCCCTGGTAGCTGTGGTCTCTTTCAGCAGGATAATGCGCCCTGACACAAAGCAAAAATGTTTCAGGAATGGTTTGAGGAGCACAACAACGAGTTTGAGGTGTTGACTTGGCCTTCAAATTCCCCAGATCTCAATCTAATCAAGCACCTGTGGTATGTGCTGAACAAACAAGTCCGATCCATGGAGGCCCCACCTCGCAACTTACAGGACTTAAAGGATCTGCTGCTAACATCTAGGTACCAGATACCACAGCACACCTTCAGGGGTCTAGTGGAGTCCATGCCTCGACGGGTCAGGGCTGTTTTGGCAGCAAAAGTGGGACCAACACAATATTAGGTCATAATGTTATGTCTGATCGGTTAAGATCTTTGTGATTACCACAAATGATTACCATAATAGTACACCATGTATTTGCATGATGCATTAAAGTACATAAAAGAATACTATGGAACTACCAAGTACAAAAAAACATAGTAGTAGTATCATAGTACTTTTTGGTCAATTTATGTTAATAGGTTAGAAGTACACTACAAATGCACATTCACTATAATTAACCACACTTCTTTTTCACAAGGGGAGACGGCAACACAAGAAGCACTACAATACAAGTTCAAGTTCCGTTTATTTATATAGCACTTGTAAAACAGCCTCACGACTGACCAAAGTGCTGTACAATGAATCAGACTAAAGACCAATATAAATGATAAACACAACTAAAACACAGTAAACAAAATCAGACTTCAGTATAACGAAGCTAAGTGAGTATATATGATAAAACCAGAGAAAACTGTCACATGTCTTTCCTGTCTTGTGTAGCACATGTGGTGTTTTGTTATTTTGGGCCATGTGCTTGCGTCTCTGTCTGATCCCTCCCCCTTGTTATCTGAATAGTGTTTGATTTGCCCCACCTGTTCTCCCTCATTACCTGCCTTGTTTGTACCCTTTATAATATCCTTGTGTTTGCAGACCTGTGGTGGATCGTTGTTTAATGTTTGTTATTGTGGTATGTCTCCTGGTTTCATATTTCTTGTTACGCACCCTGATAGTTTGTTTTTGTTATGTTTGATTTTCCCCCTTGTGGGTTTTGTTTTGTGTTTATTTTTTTCAATAAATACCCATTTCTTCCTGCAGTTGAGTTCTCGCTCCCTTTTCAACCACACATTCTGTGACAAAAACAAGGTAAAGACATTAAAACAGAAAAACACAACCGAAATTAGAGAATTAATTATAAGCTATAGAAAACAAGTGTGTTTTCTTAAAAGTGACTTAAAAGTGGTCAGAGAAGGGGGTAACCTAATTTCTAGGGGCAGATTATTCCACAACCGCGGCCCAGCCACAGAAAACATTCTGTCCCCTCTGCGTTTGAGTCTGGAATGTGGGACTAAAGGAAAGTTCTGGTTGCTGGATCTCAAACTTCTAGAAGGAGTATGAGGTTGCAGCAATTCTGATAAATATGTGGGGGCTAAATTATGTAAAGATTTAAAAACAAATAGCAGGATTTTAAAATCAATTCTAAACTTAATAGGCAGCCAGTGGAGAGTCCTCAATATTGGAGTGATGTGATTGCTTTTATGACTATTATGAAGGAATCTGGCAGCAGCGTTTTGGACTATACAAAGTGTTATGATATAAGATATAATTAAGTCCCAGAGAGTGTATATAAAGAAGAGGGGGCCTAGTATTGAACCCTGAGGTACTGTTTGTGCTGTTTTCTCACTGTTTGTGCATTTGATTCATAACCATGGTATGTTTGCTTGAACACTGCCATGAGGCAGACTTAGGACGTAACAATGCCAGTTTCCCTGTGAAGTGACTCAAAAACGCTAGTGTGAATGTGCCCTTAGACACTCCTCCCTTCCAGGATACCATGAAAGATCTACCCATGAGGTCAGACTCAAACCAGTCGAGTGGAAAGAGAGTGATAGTTTTGCCCTAGATAAGAGGAATAGATAATTAAATAAATAACTGGTCCCAAAGAGTGTAAACAAAGAACAGGAAGGGGCCTTGTATCGAACCCTGAGGTACTGAACTCTAAATGTGGGTTTGATCTTCTGATGGTTGGTTTAGTTGAGCACTTTCACAATAGAGCTTTTGATCGGATTGACATCAGAGATTGTTTTGTTTGGTTGGTATGGAACCAGTTTTTCAAACTCTAGTGTGCACCAGCAAACCACACTGACTCTCACACTGGTACTCACATTGACTGACGCCTAGAAGTACAATGTGAAACAAAATCAAACTCAGGCTTATTTATTTGTGTGTATACAGTATGTTCAAACCAAATTTATTTTATTCTCTGTGGTACATCTCAGTTTTGTTTAGCCTAGAGCATCCACTAACATTATGTCCTAGATTGTAGCTTTTATGTTTGACCGGCTACATTGTTGTCATTGTGAAAGCCAAGGATTCATATTACACTGTACCTTTAATAAACAAACTCTGTGTGGTATGGCCTGAAACGGATGATTGTTAGCATGTAAACACAGACTGTATAGCTAGAGGTGGGTGGGTGCAGGTTCCTCTAAAGGTAGTCAGGATTGTGTGTGTGTGTGTTCTCTGTCTAGTGCCAGGGGTGGAGCTCAGGTCTTTCTATTGTGTCACTGGGCCAAACCCACCTCACACTCACAGGGTGGCTGGTCAGAGGAAGGGCAGATGAAGGGGGGTTTTGCCTCTTGGCGGTTGTGGATTAGCAGCTACTACTACACTGTTACATCCCATTTCCTCTTCTATGCAGGGTTCACAAACTTCTTCTGACAATAAGCGCAACCTTTCCCTTTAGAAAAGCTTGACTGGAAAGTGGAAGTCTATCAACCTAAAATAGAGTAGCATCTCCACCCTGGCCGTGGCCAGTGACACTTCTACAAGCACAGCAACATGAAAATAGCTCAGATCAGGATTATGAACACATTTATACGAATGCAGATTACCACAATTACCTAGTGTAATGACATACTGTACAACATACATCTTAGTAGGTTGATTAACCTGAGCAATTCACTTTTGGCAGAACTGACACGTTTCCTACTTCAATCGCCCTTTATTACATGTTTACATGTAAAGTCATTACATGTCATTGAAATTGGTTAAACTTAAGAGTGCTTTTTTGACTTACTTAAGTAGGACTTAAGTACATCTTTATAAGTAGAAACGTCTTTTAATTTGACAAGGTGCACTTTTAAAAAGTGTACTTAAGTGAAAGCCATGAAAGTGTACTCTCTGTGAGCACACTTAAGTGGCCTTTTATTTCATGAATAGTATATTATCTGCAAGTGCAGTAAATCTTTTAAGATTTATAGTACACTACATGTGCACATTCACTACAAGCAAGCACACAAAGGTATTAGAAGAATATCATGAAACTATCAAGTACAAAAAACATACTAGTAGTACTTTCTGATAGCTTTCTGTTAGTAAGTTAGAAGTACACTACAAGTGCACATTCATTATAATTAAGCACACTTCTTTTTTACAAGAGAAGACAGCAACATAAGAAGCACTACAATACAAAATGTTATGATAAATAATTAAGTACATAACTTGTTCCAGAGAGTGTATATAAAGAAGAGGAGGGGGCCTAGTATCAAACCCTGAGGTACCCCGAGTGGGTTTCTTGAAATTTAGGCTGTTTTCTCACTGTTTGTGCATTTGAGTCATAACCATGGTATGTTTGCTTGAATACTGCCATGAGGCAGACTTAGCAAAGTAACAATGCCAGTTTCCCTGTGAAGTGACTCAAAAACGCTAGTGTGAATGTGCCCTTAGACACTCCTCCCTTCCAGGATGTTATGAAAGATCTACCCATGAGGTCGGACTCAAACCAGTCGAGTGGAAGGAGAGTGATAGATTTGCCCCCGATAAGAGCAATACACTCTCGGCTGTCTGGAGTTTAGTTAAAGACACAATAGGGCTCATTTGTGGGAAATGATCGTCTATTCAATAGCTCTGATAGCATTCCGGGAGAGTTCAGAAATACACCACCTGCTACCAGAACAAGAGTACAAGATCATTATTGACTTAAGAAAACATGCTGTTTGTTTTTGTTTTACGTCATCTGTGGTCATGTAGTCTAGAGCTGGGCATGCTTGACAGTGAGGTTGATAATTTGCAGGCCATTTAGTCTAATATGGGTGAACTTTGGACCCGACAGGGTGAAATGAAGCTGTGAATGGAAATGTGTTTCACCTTGTTGAGAAACATCTTTAACTTCTGTGAAAGCTGTGATTTGACTTATCAAGTCTTGCTATCTCTGAACAGATGTGACTTGTGTCATAGAGTCACCATATGAAGTTGGACAGGTAGTTCACCAGGGACTCATTTATATATTATGGCTGTGTAAATATTTATTGTCAGCGGGTTTACTTTCAAGTGCATTCTAGTAAACTGTTGGTCAAGATTGTTATATAAAAAAACCCACAGAGAATAAAGTCATCCCAACTTATCTACCATATGTGTCTAGATTATACAGCAGTGTTTTCCAACCATCAGCTAATGAGTTAAATCAGGTGTTTGTTTAGAAAGAGCTTGAAAAGAGTTTGGTATGCCTGTGAGTGTGCCTCCAGGAACAGGGCTGGGAAACACTGGTATAAACCACCACAAATTCTCCCATCCATTTTCCAATCTGCTTGTTCTATGTAGGGTCGCGGTGAAGCTGAAGCCTATCCCAGAGTCACAGGCTTTTGGCAGGAAAACACCAGTGTTGTAGTACTTGAGTCTAGACAAGACCGTACTCGGACTCAAGTATCAAGTCCAAGACCATATTTTCAGGAACATGTGCACCCGGTGTAGACTCTGACTCAAATGAACTGGTCTTGACTAGTCATAGAAAATATGGTCTTGGACTTCTTGTCCGAACTCGACTACTTCAACACTGGAGGGAATACTGTAGAGTTTAGCTCCAATCCTAATCAAACACACCTGAACCAGCTAACCAAGGTCTTCAGGATTAGTAGAAAATTCCAAGCAGGTTTGATTGGTCAGGTAGGAGCTAAACTCTGCAGGACATTGGCCCTTCAGGGAGTAGGGTATTACTGCAATACTAGGGGCTGCAGTTTCAGGACAGCATCTCTAGGACCCTTGTTATGTTGTGTGTTCTGGCAGTTTATGCTTTTTTAGAGCACTTCAGTTACTTTAGTTAACCCTAAACGTAAACGTTGGTAACCCTCTTGATATATTTAGCCTAATTTGTTTAAATATATAAGGCCCTATATTCTGGTTTTAAATTCTGTTTTGCTGGAAAGAAAGACCTTATTTTTCAACACAGAAGCAAGTATTTTCTGTGTATGTACGGCACAAGACTTCCTTTTAATTCCACCCTACGGCACTTCTCCGTTCATTTACACGACAGGGCGTTTTGGGTATCTGAAATAGCAAACTTTTTAAAGTGGGTTTCAAAGTGCACGTTTTTAAAAACGATACCGTTATCATGTAAACGACAAAACATGAATTTGTGAAAATGGTGACGTCATGCGCATGTGTATTACGTGTTCAGTCTATAGGCACATAGTGTTTCTTTACGAAGTGACATAGCCAACTACTGGCCTGGCATGAATAATACAGCGCTTTAGTTGTTTTCACAGATCCGTGCGAACGGGGATCGCTGTCCTATGTACACAAAAAAGGCAAAGGGAAAACTTTTTTTGTATTGCAGTAAAATATTTTTTAAGTATATAAGCAATGTAGGGGTTTCACATTCATTGATGACATGATAGTAGAATTGGATGACTGATAAACGCATCACCATGTCCTTTGCTAAATGTTTGCCTAGTCAAAGCTGCATAGTATCGACCAGTCATTTGAATATGTAAAGTTATAATTAAGGCCGGTTTCAAGCTTTATGATTCACTGTGTCTACTGAGTTGTGTAATGTTCTGATCAAAACTTTATCATGGAATCACCAGTAATAAAAAAAATTCAGTTAAGCTGTTTATTTTTTATGTATCAGAGCAAGAGATATACATTTTATTTCTTGTTTATTTCCACTCATCTGCATTTTTGCTAGTACTGCAATGCATAGCATGAGTCTATACACAACTACACACTGTAAAGTATGTAGTTGACGTTCTAAATTAAAGGATATTGGAGTATATTTTACAAGAAAATACCATTTCAGTCTTTCTTTTAAATGTCAAAATTTCACATTTAATTCAATGTTACTTCTTTGTAATTATTGAAATTTACTAGAAATTTCAGACTGAAAATTGTTTCTACACCATTTTTTTCAGTGCAGCAGGAAATACACTTTAGCTTCTCCTATAATATGAAATCCACTGAGTTTATGAAATATGATCTTGCTGTGTCATGAAATTCACAGCCATGAGAACACGTTAAGGAATCTGCAGAAATGGCTTGTTTGGCTGCACTAAATATGATCTGCTCTTTGTCTAATTCATTGTAATATACACCGATCAGGTATAACATTATGACCACTGACAGGTGAAGTGAATAACACTGATTATCTCTTCATCACGGTTCCTGTTAGTGGGTGAGATATATTAGGCAGCAAGTGTACATTTTATCCTCAAAGTTGATGTGTTAGAAGCAGGAAAAATGGGCGAGTGTAAGGATTTGAGCCAATTTGTGATGGCTAGACGACTCTCTTGTGGGGTGTTCCCGGTCTGCAGTGGTCAGTATCTATCAAAAGTGGACCAAGGAAGGAACAGTGGTGAACCGGCGACAGGTTCATGGGCGGACAAGGCTCATTGATGCACGTGGGGAGTGAAGACTGGCCCGTGTGGTCCAATCAAACAGACGAGCTACTGTAGCTCAAATTGCTCAAGAAGTTAATGCTGGTTCTGATAGAAAGGTGTCAGAATACACAGTGCATTGCAGTTTGTTGCGTATGGGAAGAAGGCAAGCCAGCGGAGGCAGTGTGATGCTTTGGACAATGTTCTGCTGGGAAACCTTGGGTCCTGCCATTCATTTGGATGTTACTTTGACACGTACCGCCTACCTAAGCATTGTTGCAGACCATGTACACCCTTTCATGGAAACGGTATTCCCTGGTGGCTGTGGTCTCTTTCAGCAGGATAATGCGCCCTGCCACAAAGCAAAAATGGTTCAGGAATGATTTGAGGAGCAGTTTGAGGTGTTGACTTGGCTTCCAAATTCCCCAGATCTCAATCCATTCAAGCATCTCTGGGATGTGATAAACAAACAAGTCCGATCCATGGAGGCCCTCGCAACTTACAGGACTTAAAGGATCTACTGCTAACATCTTGGTGCCAGAAACCACAGCACACCTTCAGGGGTCTAGTGGAGTCCATGCCTCGATGGGTCACGGCTGTTTTGGCAGCAAAAGGGGGACTAACACAATATTAGGAAGTCATAATGTTATGCCTGATCGGTGTATATATGTTGTTTAATTTAGATACTATAGTTAACTTGGCAGTCAGATTATCAACACCCTCTAGACAGCTATTTGCTATGTAGGTATTATGAATGCAAAAATGTTTTAACATTTTTTCTTTAGTGCTGATGCAGCAAAAAAAAGCTATTTAACAGCTCGCCGTAATTTGTATAGACGGAGATTACAATCAAGCAGCTATAGCTCGAATAGCTGCTACTTCGAAAAAGGTGGTCACAAGTTTCTGTTCATCTTGTTGGTCATGGTAACCCCGCCCCCAGCTGCTGACCCAAGCGGCTCTTACTTCTAGACCAGCAATGATTTGGTGCTACTTAAGAACCACTTTTCCTGGTTCGGAGCTGGTGCTTTGGGTGTGGAAAGACAAAGAACCGATTTGAAACAAGGCTCTGGCTCCGAACCAGCACCAGCACTGCCTTGGTGGAAAAGGGGTATCTGTGGAATTGAGGTCAGGATTCTGATTTGGACATTGTGATATACAGTATATGTCATTTTCTCTGTTTGGGCATGGGCAGAGATCTACTACTATGTTATGGGTCTTTTCTTGGATTTTCACTGACCCAGCCTCAGCTGTGTTTCCAAACATTTAGGCTTTTGACACAGTTCATTGGTCCCCCAGTAACTGCAAGTAGTAAAGCAACCCAAAACACGTACTTACTCCCTCCATGTTTAAGAGTTTGTAAAATCTTCTGGTGTTGGCAGCTGCAGCGATTGTGTCGGGTTGGCAGGGCTGATCTCAGGTCAAGGCCGAGGTTGTGTACACAGGATGTTCTTTTGGAGCCAAACCTCGGTTCCTCCCATTTTCATTTCAATGGTTCCTCCTCACGAAATGGACAGGCTTTTGTGATTGCAGCAGATTCCTCAGATTCCTTGCCCTCTCTGAGATTCCTCCACACGAGACGCACAACACATCCTCTGTTGCACTGCTGATGGGCCCAGTGTAGGTCGGCGGGTATCGGGGATAGAGCAGTGGAACATGTCCCATTGAGGCTGAGCTGTGGGATCAGTCATTTCATTTTGATTATGGACCTGAACAATGAATTGAAATTGCAATATGGCTTAGTGACATTATTCAATAGCTGTGATGTCATTAAATAAATACACTATATTGCCAAAAGTTTTAGGACGCCTGCCTTTACATGCACATGAACTTTAATGACATCCCATTCTTAATCCGTAGGGTTTAATATGGAGTTGGCCCACCCTTTGCAGCTATAACAGCTTAAACTCTTCTGGGAAGGCTTTCCACAAGGTTTAGGAGTGTGTTTATGGGAATTTTTGACCATTCTTCTAGAAGCGCATTTGTGAGGTCAGGCACTGATGTTGGACGAGAAGGCCTGGCTCGCAGTCTCCGCTCTAATTCATCCCAAAGGTGTTCTATCGGGTTGAGATCAGAACTCTGTGCAGGCCAGTCAAGGTCCTCCACACCAAACTCGCTCATCCATGTCTTTATGGACCTTTCTTTGTGCACTGGTGCGCAGTCATGTTGGAACAGGAAGGGGCCATCCCCAAACTGTTCCCACAAAGTTGGGAGCATGAAATTGTCCATTTTCCTTTCACTGGAACTAAGGGGTTAAGACCAACCCCTGAAAAACAACCCCATATCATAATCCACCCTCCACCAAACTTTACTGCACTTGGCACAATGCAGTCAGGCAAGTACCGTTCTCCTGGAAACCACCAGACCCAGACTCGTCCATCGGATTGCCAGACAGAGAAGCGTGATTGGTCACTCCAGAGTACACGTCTCACTGCTCTAGAGTCCAGTGGCGGCGTGCTTTACACCACTGTAGCCGACACTTTGCATTTCATTTGGTGATGTAAGGCTCGGATGCAGCTGCTCGGCCATGGAAACCCATTCCATGAAGCTCTTTACGCACTTTTCTTGAGCTAATCTGAAGGCCACACGAAGTTTGGAGGTCTGTAGCTATTGACTCTGCAGAAAGTTGGTGCTTCTGCGCACTGTGTACCTCAACATGTGCTGATCCACTCTGTGATTTTACGAGTTTCTGTTGTTCCCAATTGCTTCCATTTTCCAGTTATAATACCACTAACAGTTGACTGTGGAATATTTAGTAGTGAGGAAATTTCACAAATGGACTTATTGCACAAGTCAAGTCAACTTTATTTATATAGCGCTTTTTACAATGCAGATTGTTTCAAAGCAGCTTTACAGTGTTAAACAGGAAAATAATGCAACCGAATTTGATTCGGCTGTACAGCCGCTCTGGAGAAAACAGTGATGTCATCTAGCTCATTTCAATTATCATATATATTTAAGTAATGTACTTGATATAGTTAATTTAGTTTAGTAATTAAATTTATTTGGATATTTATTTGAAAATTTAGTGTCCCCAACTGAGCAAGCCAAAGGCGACAGTGGCAAGGAACCAAAACTCCATCAGGTGTCCTAATGGAGAAAAATAAACCTTGGGAGAAACCAGGCTCAGTCAGGGTGCCAGTTCTCCTCTGGCCAATTATCAAACAGTGTATGTTTATTATTTTGGCAGCCTTACAGGTCAGAAGTAATATTAGATCGGACTATTCGAAAGATCGGAGGCATCACGCCGGAGACGGGTTTATTGAGGATGGCATGTCGATTAAACAATTATTAAATAGGAATATTCGAAATATTGGAGTCATCACGATATATTCATATTGAGGATGCCATGTCGATGAGCAATTTCAGAGGGTAGACTAATTGACACGGTCTCTGCAGATACTTCAGGGATGCGTTGGTAATGTCTGGGCGCTGGTCCACCATCTGATCTGGATACGGCCCGGATCCGTCTGACTGCAGTAAACCTTGGGATGAACAGAGAGATTAACATTAGCGTAGATGCCATTCCTCTTATGATGTAACGAGTACATCAGGTGTTATGGGAAGTGTTCCCGGTTCCGGCTGACCTAGTTAATGCAGCCTAACAATTTGAATAAAATATAAATAAAAAATGTTTTATGTGTATGCCATAGTAAAGAGATGTGTTTTTCGTCTAGATTTAAACTGACAGGGTGTGTCTGCTTCCCGAACAATGCTAGGAAGGTTGTTCCAGAGTTTAGGTGCTAAATAGGAAAAGGATCGACCGCCTGCAGTTGATTTTGATATTCTAGGTATTATCAACTGGCCAGAGTTTTGAGACCGCAGTAGACGTGATGGACTATAATACCTAAACCATTTAGTGATTTGTAAGTAATTAGCAAGATTTTAAAATGTATGCGATGTTTAATAGGGAGCCAGTGCAGTGTTGACAGAACCGGGCTAATATGGTCATACTTCCTGGTTCTAGTAAGAACTCGAGCTGCGTTTTGGACCAGCTGCAGTTTATTTATTAAGCGAGCAGGGCAACCACCCAGTAGAGCATTACAATAATCTAGCCTTGAGGTCATGAACGCATGAACTAACTGTTCAGCATTTTGCATTGAAAGCATATGCTGTAATTTAGATATATTTTTAAGATGGTAGAATGCAGTTTTACAGATGCTAGAAACGTGGCTTTCAAATGAGAGATTGGTATCAAAGAGCACACCCAGGTTCCTAACTGACGACGAGGACTTGACAGAGCAGCCATCAAGTGTTAGACAGTATTCTAGGTTACTATATGTGGAGTTTTTTTGTCCAATAATTAAAAATTCAGTTTTACCATCGAACTGTACGTATTTTAATTCTCCTCTGCGTACAGGACGAGGAGGTGGTATAGCGACTATTTTTAAAGACCACTTAAACTGTCTGCGTTTGCCATCCAACCGCTATTCCAGCTTTGAGCTCGATACTTTTGTGTGTGGTTGTTTATCGCCCACCCAAATATAACAAAGACTTCATCGAGGACTTTGCTGACTTTTTAGCTGAAACTATGCCGAAATATGATCAGGCCCTAATTGTGGGGGATTTTAACATCCATGTGTGCTGTCCCACTACACCTCTTGTTAAAGCCTTTTTAAATCTTGTCGAATCTTTTAACCTAACTCAGTTTGTGGCTAGTCCCACTCATATTGGGTGGCATACACTAGACTTAGTTCTGTTATATGGCTTGCCTGTTGGTAATATTGAAGTATGTGACGCCACTTTCTCTGATCATCTGCCTGTTTTATTTGAAATTTGTATTTTTAGCGACCCTAAAATGACTGCTCCCAATCGCCGTCGTCGGATGATTAAACCTTCAACAGCGCAATTATTTTCTGAGGCCTTTCGTGACATCGACCATGATTATTTAGTGTCTTCTCATGGCCTTAATACTGATGACTTAACTGCATTATTTTCTTCAACCTGTCAAAGTATTTTGGATACAGTGGCACCTTTTAAATTGTTTCGCGAAAAGTCTAGAGCTCAACCATGGCTGAATGCTTCCACTCGAGCAATAAGGATTGAGTGTAGAAGGGCGGAACGACGCTGGAAGAAGGATAAATTACATGTTTCTCTTGATATTTTAAAGGATAATTTGTCTAAATATCAAAAAACTGTGATCTGAGAAATCAAAATATCTTTCAAATATTATCTGTAAGAACTCCCATAAGCCAGCTGTACTCTTCACTACTATTCCCCAAGCCACTTGTATAGAGCCATCTACCAAAATGTGTGAACAGTTTTTACACTTTTTTATTGATAAGGTTGAGGCTATTAGAGCACATATTTCGCCCTCTCTGACTGGGTTACCTATTGTCTCTGAGTGCTCTGCTGTTTTTAATCAGTTTGAGCCTGTGTCTCTTGCCTCATTGAGTGACATTATAGCTGGAATAAAGTTATCTTCAGGTGGCGGAGATTTTGTTCCTCCGTGTCTTTTAAAGGACTCGTTTGAGGCTATTGGTCCCAAAATTCTAGCTATCATCAACAGTAGCCTGGCCTCAGGAGTTGTACCTAAGGCCTTTAAACATGGAGTGGTAGAACCAGTTTTTAAGAAATCTAATTTGGATTCAACAGTACTTGCTAATTTTAGACCCATCTCGAAATTACCATTTCTTTCTAAAATACTAGAGAAGGTCGTATACGGACAGTTGAATCCATTTTTGGAGCGTCACTGTATTCATGAAGTGTTTCAGTCTGGTTTTAAAGCCCTACATAGCACGGAAACTGCACTGTTGAAGGTTTTTAACGACTTACTACTCGCTACTGACTTTGGAAACTGTTCTCGGGTGCATTTGACACGGTAGACCATAAAATCTTAATCTCGCGCTTAGAGCAGCTTGGTTTAGCTCCTACCTGTCTGAGAGAATGTTCTCAGTTCGCCTTGGAGAATTTGTCTCCTCAACAGCTTCTTCCTCCTGTGGGGTTCCCTAGGGTTCTATTTTGGGGCCTTTATTGTTCTCCCTTTACATGCTGCCCTTGGGGGATATTATAAGGAAATATGGTATTTCCTACCACTGTTATGCAAACGATACGCAAATGTATCTGCCATTGAAACGCCAAAATACCTGCTCCTTAACACTCTCATTGCAATGTTTGGAGGAAATTAAGGCATGGATGGCATTACATTTTCTTAGCCTTAATGATCAAAAATCTAAAGTTATGCTGTTTACGTCAGGAGGTGCACATGGGTCGTTAGACTTGGACCTTGGTGAACTGAATTCACTTGTTAAGCCCCATGTAAAAAAATTTTTTTCAAATGAGACAACTTACCAAGGTGAAATCTTTCTGGTCTTTTAATGATTTTCAAAGACTGGTGCATATTTTTATTTAATCTCGCCTGGATTATTGCAATGGCCTCTATATTGGTATTAGTCAGGCCTCTCTCTCCAGACTGCAGATGGTTCAAAACGCGGCAGCGCGTATGTTGACAGGTACACGAAAGCGGGATCATATTTCCCCCATTCTTGCCTCTCTTCATTGGTTACCTGTCCAATACAGAATTCATTTTAAGATTTTGATGTTTGTTTTTAAATCCCTTAATGGCTTAGCACCTAAATATCTTTCTGACCTGATTAAGCCTTATGCTCCACAAAGGGCTTTAAGGTCCGCTGACCATTTGCTCTTAGTTGCCCCACGGGCAAAGTTGAAGAGTAGGGGGGACCGAGCCTTTGCCGTGGCGGCCCCGAAGCTCTGGAATAGTTTGCCTCTTTATATTAGGCAGGCTCATACACTTGCCGTTTTTAAATCTAGTTTAAAAACGTATTTTTATAGTTTGGCTTTTAACACTATTTGAATACTGCTCTCTTATTGTTTACTTGTGTTTTTTGTTCTGATTTGGCTCTTTTTCTTTATTATTGATTGTCTTGTTTTCTTGGCATTTTATTCTATATGTGTGTACAGCACTTTGATAAGCACTAGTTGTTTTTAAAAAGTGCTCTATAAATAAACTTTGATTTGATGATTTGATTTGATTTTTTCTGAATTGAGTTGCAGGAAATTACTAGTCATCCAATTTTTTATATCAGCTATGCATTCCGTTAATCTTGTGAATTGGTAAGTTTCGTCAGGGTGTGAAGAAATATAGAGCTGAGTATCATCAGCAATACAATGAAAACTAACGCCATGCTTCCTAATGATATCTCCCAGTGGTAGCATGTACAGGATGAAAAGCAACGGTCCTAGCACTGAGCCCTGCGGTACTCCATATTGAACTTGTGATCGGTGTGACATCTCTTCAGTTACTGCTACAAACTGATAACGGTCAGATAAGTATGATTTAAACCATGCCAATGCAATTCCACTAATGCCAACATAATTTTCGAGTCTATTCAAAAGAATGTTGTGGTCGATGGTATCGAATGCAGCGCTAAGATCGAGTAACACTAACAGAGAGATACAACCACGATCGGATGATAAGAGTAAATCATTTGTAACTCTAATGAGAGCAGTCTCAGTACTATGATGAGGTCTAAATCCTGACTGGAAAACCTCACAGATACCATTTCTTTCTAAAAAAGGAGCATAATTGTGAGGACACTGCCTTTTCTAGTATTTTTAACAGAAAAGGTAGATTTGAGATTGGCCTGTAATTGACTAATTCTGTAGGGTCAAGTTGCGTTTTTTTAATAGGTGGTTTAATAATAGCCAACTTAAAAGTTTTCTTTACATATCCTAAAGTCAAGGATGAGTTAATGATATTAAGAAGAGGATCTATGACCTCTGGAAGCATCTCTTTTAGTAGTTTAGTCTGTATAGGGTCGAGCATACATGTTGTTGATTTAGATGATGTAAGCCCGCCCAATCATCCCAATGGAGGCGTACGATTGGTGGTTGAAGGTTTCTTGCGCGTTCGGTCTTTTCAGCGGGGCAAAGGGTTTTAATTCGAATTTATCTTTATCTGACTCCATTTTAATTATGACCTCGAATTTAGGTTAGAATGCCAATTGGTTATTTGGTCATTTATATTTAATAGTTTAATAGTTTAATAGTTCATAGTTAATAATTCCAGAGTAAGTCAGAATAAATCAGTGTAACAATTTATTATTAGTCAGGTAAATGTATCATGCCAATTACATAATCAATTCAAAGATAATCCATACATAACATCAAATGCTCTGAAGTATAGAATAAAATATGGATACCTGATTTCTGAGAATTACATAACGCTGAGCATCTAAGAGACACTCAGCGTTACGGGCTGACCGATGTAAAGGTTCGAGCCCCAACCTCTTTGCAACATCTCCTTAAATACCAGACTAAGACAGAAACCTCTTTCAAATGGAAACGTGTTAACAATGGGAATTTACATTTAATCACTGTCCCATAGACCTGTATTGACAAAAGACCAAATGGCTAAAGCCACACCCAACGTAATAAGCAAAGTATCTCTAAACTCTCAAAACCTTTATTACTTTTTGGTTTACTTCTGTGGGGAGGAGACCTTTGTACCAGTCGCACTGAGACATTTCAAAAAATATCAAACATGTATAATTCTGTATAGTATTTGTTCACTTTAGACCATATAGATTTTGGGTGAATTCTGAAGGGGAGATGGGGGTAGATGCAGGTGAAAGAAGAGACATGTAAATTTAAAGTCATTCGTAGATGATTCACTCAGTGTGACGTCGTCTCGGATGGTGATGCTAAATGCATGAGTGGGTTCAGATGCTAATGTCCTTTATTTTCTCAGAGACATTCTGGCATATGCAAGCTTTTTCCAATCTTACAATGATTAAACGAGTTTAGCCAATTCTTCTTCTCCTATAGTAGTGAATGAATGTAATTTTTCCTCAGTGACACTACAATGCTCTGTCTGATGTGATACAGTAGTAGACGGCTGCATGGTTATAATTTTTTCCCTAATATTATCAATCTTACAAGTAAAGAAGTTCATAAAGTCATTACTGCTGTGCTGTTCATCAGAAGTTGAAGCTTTTTTTGGGTTAATTTAGCCACTGTATCGAATAAATACCTAGGGTTGTGTTTGTTTTCTTCTAAGAGAGTCGAGAAATAAGCAGATCTAGCAGTTTTTACGGCCTTTCTGTATGAAATCATGCTCTCTTTCCACGAAATACGAAGGTGCACAGGTGTCCCTTTTCCACCAGAATGAACCAGGTGCTAGTTCAGAGCCAGTGATCAGAGCACTGAGCTCCTGAGAGCGACCCATTCTTTGCACACAAGCTGCTTTACACAATCGCCAAACTGTGAGCTGTGATCGAAAACTCTTATAATGCATTTGGGATTGCACCATGCACCAACCATTTCTTTTTAGCAGATTTGTATTGAGAGGCATTTATAATACTATTGGTATTGTAATTTTACTGTTATTCTGTCAAATAAAATTGCTATTATTTTTAATACATTTTTTTGTAATAATGATTAGTATTATTACAATAGTAATAGTTTTTGTTATAATAAAAATAATTTTTTATAATGTGGCCACATCAATATTTAATGTGCCCTATGATAACTTAGGTGGAGAGATATTTTTTTTAACTGTTCACTTTCTGACAGGTTTGGTTCTTGTAAAGAGTGAACCAGTGATCAACCGATACTGATATTATTTTGATGGCCTATGCTGATATTTTTGAGAGCAGGATGTCTGATATAAATGTATTATGTAATATGTGATATTACATAATATAATTTAATGATAGTAAATCGCTCCAGTAAAATTTATTTTTTATTTACATATTTATACTATAGATAGAAACTTATTGATTCTGTATTTCTATTATAGTATTATAATTTTTTTCACAAATAAATAAATAGCTAAAAACATGAAGAAAACACTGTAACCAACCAGTGCACTCAGTAATCTGGTTAGTTTGTGTGCACTGTGAATCATATTTTCTAAAGAAAAAAAGGAAATGCTAATTTTACCCACATTACACAGTAAATATGAATATGACATGGTCAACTGGATTTAGTGCAGCATAGTTTGAAATGTCTGCATCTAATTTGCATGGACGGATCATCACACAGAATACATACAGTGTTTTTATGCAGGCTACAAATACACACTCCAAAAGATCGAACATCTGGATTTGCTGAATGGCGACAGTATATGTAAAGGTATTATAATATATTTTACCTATTCCAATTACTAATCTGTTCATCGGTTCTGTTTATAATTTATAATTTCATGGCATTCTCAGTGATGGCAAAATATAAGTCCACTTCTGACACTTATCAGCAAAACAGAAGTACTTAGCTGATGCTGATCAGTTGCTATATTGGCCTTGGATATATACTGGTCGACGACTAGAGTGAACAGGCTTAAAAAGAAACTATTTCTATTGGTAGTTTGGTCTTTTTTAACCCTGCTTGTCTAAGCAGTAGCAATACGGCATGTTAAATATTTATAATATCGTAGTTCATTTTTTCGGAAAAATCACAATTGCATTTTTTTACCAATTCATTTACCCCAAAACGATGGTTCCCTAAAAGTTATTTTTCAGGGTTTTTTTTTAAATATAATTTTTAAATCAGATCCATTACTAAACCAATCATTGTAGAATGACGAAAGACCCGTTCACACAGCGTACAATAACATATAAGCGCGTGCTGCAGTTTTGTCGTCTACCTCTTTAAAGCAGGGTGGATTCTGATTGGTTGTCAATGTTTTTATCGTTCATCAGCTGGAAAAAAATAGTTCTGGGGTGCGTTTTCCGTGCAACGACATTACTTACTGCTTAACTACCATAGTATGACGCATCGTTGAAGAAGTCAACTAGCTAGTCACGACTGTTTCCCGAAATCGTACTGTCGCAAACCAACTATGTTGGTTAATGATGTCACGCAGGTGGTGGAGTAATAACAGCTTTTAATGAATTAGTTTGAGATCGAATTCATGCTAGATTTTATTCTATAAATTATGGACATGGCATCTGAGGACTAATTCTTATTTTTCTCAGTTATTTTGCTTTATTTCCAGATTCAATCACAGGCTCGTTCATACGTACTAGAGCACTCTTCAAAGACGGTGACAAACTAAGACATAAATGACATTTGTATGTATTCGAAATAAAAGATATAGATTGTACTAAATTTCAGCTTGCTTATTTTGCTCAAGGTAAGGATTTATTAGGTCCACATGTCATGCAAACTATGCTTCTAACCACAGGTCGAGAGCTTGCCAGTTGGCCGGTAACATTTTTATTAATTCTAACAATGCAATGTTGTGAGGACATGAATGTGAACAAACGCTCGAGACAGTTGACAGGCCAACGCTGCATTGTCACAAAAGTTTAAGCCATGGCAATTTAAACATTCAAATGCAAGAAGACGCGAAAGGGAATTAAATTTGTGTCTCGCACGCTGTGGGAAGTTTTGTGTAACCAAATTCATCAACATTTCACTGGTGTTTCAATGCGTTTGCTCCATAATTATGTAATCCACTTTGAAATGTCTTGATTGGTTTAATCAAGTGGGCAGAATGATCAGATCCTGTTGTGTTGTAATTTATTTATAGACTGCAGAATTGAGGCGAAATGAGGGAAAAGCAGCAGAACTGTTCACCAGGGCAGGTTACACCCCTCACAGACTGATTCGTCTACATGACGTCCACCCGTCGTCGGCCGGACTGACTGATGGCGCTGTGATGGAGCGTGTGAGTTGTGCTGTGGTTCAGGGCGGGTGAAGGCGGGTGGTGTTCCGCATTGTTTCTGACAGTGGAAAGCAGGTGTGGTCCACAGGAAGTCCCAGCTCTTCCTGCGCTGGAGCCGAACAGAGAGGAAGTGCTGCTGTTGCACTGTGTGTAAGAGTGGCAATGCTGGGAGGAGCAGAAGGCTCTGCGCTGGTGCTTTAATTATAATTATTAATCACGTTTACACTGTTACCGTTGCTTATATTTGCTGTTAGCCATAGGAACAATCCTCTGAAGTATTAAAATTTACATTAACTTTCCCAGCATTGCTGCTACAGATCAGAAGTATAATTAGCGTTTTCATTTGTGTCAAACTAAATATGGTGTCGACTCTGACTAAGGTGTATTGTGCCCACCAGGAAAGTTGTTTTCACTTATGATTGAGGGTGTGATGATGACAACTAACTGTGTTTAAGTCTCTTGGCTAAATACAATCAGCAGCGCATTAAACACAAATAGCAGTTTGAATCACTGTCCAAAGAACTATAAAAAGACCTAACTTGCTGAACGTAGCGGAAGGGTGTTTTTTTCCTGGATGACAATGCACTGACCCGTGTGCCGTCTGAGAACAGTGAGGGGCGGCTCATGATCAGGTGACCTCATCCTGTGTGCCGTCCACATTCAGGACAAAGGGAAAACATCCTTCTGTCGGGGTCTATTCCTTTATCCAGTACAACAACCCTTGTGCAAAAAAGAAGTGCGCTTAATTGTACTGAATATGCTTTTAGTGTAATTCCAATTTAAAAAGTATTTGCAAAAATCTGTAGTTGCAGATGATATAATATTAATGAAATAAAAGGCCACTTAAGTGCACTTAAAGACACTTTCTTAACTTAAGTGTCCACAATCTTTTGTCCTGTTTTAAAGAAGTGCACTTAAGTTTTGACTAACATACTAATGTCAGATAAAATACATTAAAACAAATCAACAATACTTATACATACAAAAAAAAATCACATTTCATAAAAATACATAAAACACATTAAAACAAGGACAACAAAACATAAAACAAGACAAAGCACTCTTGCTGGTTTGACTAGCTACAAAGTATGGGCACACACTTGATTGTCTTTTAACTATGCTTTTAAGGAGCCAATCCATATAAAATGTTATAGACAAGTAAATTTGATGAGATTGTCCCAGGTCAATAAATTATGTTTTTTTATGCAGAAACAATGGTGATAGGTATTTGGCTGCTTCCTGTCAAGCACCTTAGAAGCTTGATGGTAAAGTAGCTGCACAGGTTTAAGTGTTGTACTGGAAGCTTGTGCCCAGCTAGTCAAACAGTATGACAGATATGGCATGATCATGGCATTAAAATATATTGTAGCTGCCTTAGTAGTTAGACAATTTCTAATATGACAGAAATTTGACAAGTTGAACTTTACTATGTTTATTACCTTTTTAATTTGTTTTTTAAATGTTAGAATCAGTTATTATACCTAAATATTTAAAATCAGATACCGTTGACAGCTGTTCCCCTGCAATATAAATATTGGGTGTAGGATTTTCTGTTGACCTCTTTGTGAAAAACATACAAGCGGTTTTCTTTGTTTAAATGAAGACAGTTATTACTAAGCCACTGCGTGACATCGGCCATCACTTCCGAGAGCTTACATGCAGCTTGCTGTTTTGTCGGAGCATGTACGTAAATGACAGTATCGTCTGCATACATTTGAATCTCAGACTCATTGCATACAGTAGGAAGATCATTTATGTCTATGCTAAACAATAGGGGCCCTAAAATTGTTCCCTGAGGTACACCAATATCACAACTGATGGCCGATGATACCTCATCATTTATCCTGACCCTCTGTGCTCTGCCTTTCAAATAGGACTTCATCCATTTAATAACATTGGGGAAGACTTTAAATATCGAGCTTTTTAATTAAAACACCATGATCTACAGTGTCAAATGCTTTCTTTAGGTCTAAGAATATGGCCTCAACAACCCCCCCTTTATCTAATTTAGATTTCACATTCTCCAGGAAAAAGCAGTTTGTAGTTTCCGTTGAATGGTTGGATCTAAAACCAAACTGCATAGGATGCAATTTAAAAGAGCTGTTGTTGAGGTGGCTAGTAAGTTGTTCTAGTACATATCTTTCAATTACCTTTGACACGATAGGTACTATACTAATTGGCCTGTAGTTACAGACCTTTGATGCATCACCTGTTTTGTGGATCGGTGTTATTATAGATGTCATTTAAATGTTGTGTTTGTTGTGTTGTGTCTGTCCTGCAGGACTTGAAGCCTGAGCTCAGACCGCGGCTCTGTGCCATCAAGAAAGGCTCCAATGGCTTCGGCTTTAACCTGCACAGCGAGAAGTCCAGACCTGGCCAGTACATCAGAGCTGTAGATGACGAGTCGCCGGCACAGAGGTCTGGCCTGAGGCCCAAAGACCGGATAATACAGGTACAAGACACACTAGACATGCTGCAAACCCTGTGAACTGTCTCACTTTACCGCATACATAGACACCCTTTTGAAAAACAAATAGCATGCACTCTAAGAAATGCTGGGTTGTTTCAACTCATGTTTGGGTCAATTATGGACAAACACAGTTGTTGGTTTATTTTAAAGTTAATTTAAACAAACGGTTGTCCATATTTGACCCAAACATGAGTTGAAACTTCCCAGCTTTTTTAGAGTGTACTTTTAAAAAGAGCACTTATAGGAAATATTATAATACTGAACAAACTGAATGTAATATTTATGTGCAAATATATTAGAAAGTGCACTTTTTAAAAGTGAACTTAAGTGTAAGAAACATGAAAATGTGCTCTAAGTGCACTTAAGTGTGTTAAGAAACATGAAAGTGTGCTGGTAAAGTGCACTTAACTGTGTTAAGAAACATGAAAGTGTGCTTTGTTTAAGTGCACTTAAGTGTGTTAAGAAACATGAAAGTGTGCTGTTAAAGTGCACTTAAGTGTGTTAAGAAACATGAAAGTGTGCTGGTAAAGTGCACTTAAGTGTTTTAAGAAACATGAAAGTGTGCTGTTAAAGTGCACTTAAGTGTGTTAAGAAACATGAAAGTGTGCTGGTAAAGTGCACTTAAGTGTTTTAAGAAACATGAAAGTGTGCTGTTAAAGTGCACTTAACTGTGTTAAGAAACATGAAGATGTGCTCTGTTTAAGTGCACTTAAGTGTGTTAAGAAACATGAAAACTTGCTCTGTTTAAGTTCACTTAAGAGACCTTTGACTTTTGTAATATATTATCTGCAAGTATGCTTTTTAAAAAGTAAACTTTTAGGATTTGAAGTGCACTAAAAGTACACATTCAATACAGTTAAGCGCACTTCTTTTTCACAAGGGTATGGTTTTGGGAAACACCAAATCATTCAACTATGTTGGTAACGACAGAACTTGTGATCATAGTTTGCTAACGCACCCCAGCGCAGTTTTACTAAATATCTTTGGTGAGATAAGTCTTTGGTGTTAGAATAAAACATGATAGATTTATACTTGTCCAAGTATAGTGTTATTATGACTCTGAAACACTGTTCCTGGAAGGGAATTGGAATTGAGCACATCACCCTCATGAACATTAGAGAGTCAGACAAGAAGCCATGAGCAATATTCAATAATCATACTACAAAAATTCGAGACTCTGCTTGTGTTCTTGTACGTGTACTGTGTAAGATACACCATACCAGTCAAAATTCTGGACACACTGGGCTGAATTTATGTGAATATATGTCAGGGCTCCAGACTGTGTCTAAATACAAAAATGAGAAGTAACTTCAGGATTGCCCAACTTTTTTCGATTAAGCACTTCTATAAAAAAACACTTAGTATGTCATAGCATAATGAACAGTGCAGAAAAGCGTGATGTGATGTAAACCATTTAAATCTGGTATAAAATCCTGCTTTTCAAATCCTTATCAGACCCTCAAATTAACCAGGGTTCAAGGCAAGACACCACAGGTGAATAGGGTAACATTTTTAACTAATAGCTATAACTACAGCTATCATCACAGTACATTAAGACAATTATTATCTATTACAAGTTTTGTGAAATATTGTTTAAATATGGAAATGAGGTATTATCTAAGTAAATATGCATCAATTTGCATAATTTTCCAGAAAGAAACCTTAACATTGGATAAATCCAGGTTCAGACGGAATTTTGGATTTCTCTTTTTTTCATTCTGTCAACGTCCAGAAAACAAAAATTTACTATGTTGTTAGATATAAAATGTTATATAAATTAGGCGAATGATATACACACTCTGTAAAAACCTTTAAAATATAGATGGAAATAAAACTGTGAAGTTTGGTGCATGTAAGTGCTACTGAAGTGGAGATTATTGGCTCAGTCTGTCAAAAAAAAATGTTTAGAAAAATATCTAGTTCAGACATAAAACTCTAGAGAGCGCAGTCTCATCATGCAATGCACACACAATTACATCATTAGCGCATGGCTCAAACTGATCCTGCTAAACATTTAAATGGTTCAGTGTTTGCTGTAAGCTAGTCAGAGTTCCTCTGAGACCCTCCACCTCCCCCAGCTCCACCTGCCTAGATCTGCTACAGGATTTATGTATGTCTATTCAGGCGTCGGGTCAGAGGTCACTCTTCCACCGGAACTCAACTCGTCGTTACCAGAAGCCAGTGATTACAGTTTATAAAGTTATAAATATGGATATTTTTCTTACATATACACATGGCTTCGCTTCAGAAGGCCTTTATTAACCCCCCGGAGCCATATGGATTACTTTTATGATGGATGGAGGCACTGGGCTTCAAAATTTCGTCCTCTATTCACTGCCATTATAAAGCTTGTAAGAGCCAGGAAATTTTTAATATAACTCTGATTGTGTTCGTCTGAAAGAAGAAAGTCATATACACCTAGCATGACTTGAGGGTGAGTAAATCATGGGCTAATTGTCATTTTTGGGTGAACTAACCCTTTAAATGTGTATGTTGGATGTTTTCTTTCCACTAGTCTGAAAGAAGACATTTAAATCCAAAATAGCCCAAATCTAAAAAATAAAAAAAAATTCTGTAGTGTCTTGCCTTATTTTAATGAAAAATGTCCCCCAAACATTCAGAGCATGAGGGCATAAAATGTCCCTGAGATTATTATATTTATAACAGATAATACAGTTAAGCAGTATCACATGAACAAGAGTGCTGTTTTAGACACATTTTATTGTCTGTTTTTACTCTATTTCTCCATAAAAATGGTTCCAATCAAAGCAACATCAGAACTGTTGTATGCCTTCGAGCAACACACAATGGTGCTTCATTCCTTAATGCATTTAAATGCTTATACGTAATAATCCTGTAGACAATGTGCATAATACTAAAAATAAAGAATGAGTAGGTGTATGTTTCTGTTGGTTTTTCTCGGTTCTTGTGTGAGTTGGAATTCTTGAGTTTGGCCACTCCATCCGGAGCGAGAGCCACAGAAAGGCCACCAGTGAACGAGTGAAGGGAGGGAAGGAAGCAGAGGGAGGAGAGGGATGGAGGGGTTTTTGTTGTCCCAGAGGGGCCTCCATGCCTCCAGGCCTCCTTCTGTGAGCCGGGCTCTTTGTGTTGGACAGGCAGCTATTGTTCCTGCTGAGCGCACATTGTCCGTTTCCTCTCTGGGACTGAGCTCCACTAACAGACACACCCTCGTTTCACATATAGACACACAAGCAGACAGATCTGTTCCCAGAGCACCTCGCATCTCACCTAAACTCATTTCTCATACTGTCCATTAATCTTAGAAGAAACGGTTCTATATGGAACCTTAAAGGGTTCTGTCAGGTGCTTCATATATAGAACATTTTCTGTATATGGGATCATGGGATCATTTTATGGATTTAGTGTAAATTATAATATTGACAGCTAGTGGTTGAAACGGGTACTGCAGTCCACATTCAAACTATTGGAGAGAGTTGTTTCCACTGTCCCTTTCATCCTCAGACTCCACACTCACATGGGTTGTCAGATTAAGGACACACAACAGGAGTGAGTGCAATTGAAAATGAAAGTGAGGATTCTTATTTATCCGCGTTTTAATATGCTCCCGTTCATAGAGATTTTGGCTTTGGCTGCAATATGCTGTGTTTTCCACCACCTGGCAACCTTTGGTGTCAAAATACTATTGGGTAAATTGGCAGTGGGCGGGATCACACAGATCAAAACAAAAACAGACATTCCGACACGAAACGCACATTTCAAAGTAGAATAACTGGCTCTAGCATTGTTTTTTCAGAGAAACAAGTATGTGACCTTAGCATGTTTCCTAAATACAGTTGTGGTCAGAATTATTGGCACCCCTGGTAAATATGATCAAAGATGGCTGTTAAAATAAATCTGCATCATTTATCCTTTTGATCTTTGATTAAAAAAATCACTTTTCATTCAAGTAAAAGAATTGAAAGTGGGGGGAAATCACATTATAAAATAAATGTTTTTATTGTGACCATTTATTGTTATACACTCACCTAAAGGATTATTAGGAACACCTGTTCAATTTCTCATTAATGCAATTATCTAATCAACCAATCACATGGCAGTTGCTTCAATGCATTTAGGGGTGTGGTCCTGGTCAAGACAATCTCCTGAACTCCAAACTGAATGTCAGAATGGGAAAGAAAGGTGATGTAAGCAATTTTGAGCGTGGCATGGTTGTTGGTTCCAGACGGGCTGGTCTGAGTATTTCACAATCTGCTCAGTTACTGGGATTTTTTACGCACAACCATTTCTAGAGTTTACAAAGAATGGTGTGAAAAGGGAAAAACATCCAGTATGCGGCAGTCCTGTGGGCGAAAATCCCTTGTTGATGCTAGAGGTCAGAGGAGAATGGGCCGACTGATTCAAGCTGATAGAAGAGCAACTTTGACTGAAATAACCACTCGTTACAACCGAGGTATGCAGCAAAGCATTTGTGAAGCCACAACACGCACAACCTTGAGGCGGATGGGCTACAACAGCAGAAGACCCCACCGGGTACCACTCATCTCCACTACAAATAGGAAAAAGAGGTTACAATTTGCACGAGCTCACCAAAATTGGACAGTTGAAGACTGGAAAAATGTTGCCTGGTCTGATGAGTCTCGATTTCTGTTGAGACATTCAGATGGTAGAGTCAGAATTCGGCGTAAACAGAATGAGAACATGGATCCATCATGCCTTGTTACCACTGTGCAGGCTGGTGGTGGTGGTGTAATGGTGTGGGGGATGTTTTCTTGGCACACTTTAGGCCCCTTAGTGCCAATTGGGCATCGTTTAAATGCCACGGCCTACCTGAGCATTGTTTCTGACCAAGTCCATCACTTTATGACCACCATGTACCCATCCTCTGATGGCTACTTCCAGCAGGATAATGCACCATGTCACAAAGCTCGAATCATTTCAAATTGGTTTCTTGAACATGACAATGAGTTCACTGTACTAAAATGGCCCCCACAGTCACCAGATCTCAACCCAATAGAGCATCTTTGGGATGTGGTGGAACGGGAGCTTCGTGCCCTGGATGTGCATCCCACAAATCTCCATCAACTGCAAGATGCTATCCTATCAATATGGGCCAACATTTCTAAAGAATGCTTTCAGCACCTTGTTGAATCAATGCCACATAGAATTAAGGCAGTTCTGAAGGCGAAAGGGGGTCAAACACAGTATTAGTATGGTGTTCCTAATAATCCTTTAGGTGAGTGTATATTGGCACCCCTAGAAATATCTCTGAAGTATATTCCCATTAATATTTAATTTTTTTAGCACACCAGGGTGACTGAGCATGAAATTATCCAGTATAAATATGAGGATAAATATGAGGAAACACAAATGCCAGATTCCCTTAATCATCATCACAATGAGTAAAACCAAAGAATATAGTCTTGATGTGCAGCAAAAGATTGCTGAGCTTCACAAAATAGAAAGTGGCTCTAGGACAATAGCTAAAGCATTGAAAATTCCCATTTCCACCATCAGGGCAATAATTAAGAAGTTCCAATCAACTTAAGATGTTACGAATCTGCCTGGAAGAGGACGTGTGTCCATATCGTCCTAATGCACGGCGAGGAGGAGAGTTTGAGTGGACAAAGACTCTCCAAGGATCACAGATGGAGAATCGCAGAGATTAGTTGAGTCTTGGGGTCAGAAAGACAAAAAAAAAAACTAAAATTATCAAACAACCTCTATATCACCACATGTTGTTTGGGAGGGTTTCAAGAAAAATCCTCCTCGCTCATCCAGAAACAAACTCCAGCATATTCAGTTGTCAGATGCGACTGGAAATTCAAAAGGGACCTGGTTCTGTGGTCCAATGAAACTATAAAAAGAGCTTTTTGGCAGAAAACACTCTAGATGAGTTTGGTGCAAGCAGGGATCAAAAGTACCCCATGCCCACGGCTAAAAATACCGCTCGATCTGTGAATTTTTTGGCCTATTGCCATGACCATCCCAGTCCCCTGACCTGAACCCTATAGAAAATGAGTGGGTGAACTGAAGAGAAGAAGCACCAACATGGATCTGGGAATCTGAAGGATCTGGAGAGATTCTGTATGGAGGAATGGTCTCTGATCTCATGTCGGGTGTTCATCAGGCATTATAGAAGAAGACTCAGAGATGTTATCTTTGCAAAAAGTATTTAATAAAAGGGTGCCAATAATTGTGGCCAATGTGTTCTGTGTTCTGTGATTTACTCCCGCTTTTGGAAAGAACCCAAAGAACCTTTCAGTGAACAGTTCTCAAAAGATCTTTGTTTTCAAACATTTTTATAAACTGAACCTTTTTTCCAATAAAAGAACATTTTGTGCAATGGAAAGGTTCTTTATGGAACCTTCACTGACAATAAAGAATCTTTTTGGCATAAGGGTTCTTTAAAATTTAGCCCTATTTTAACTTTTTTTTTTTCTAAGAGTGAAATGTACTATTAAAGTGAGCTCCTGTTTATTCCACGTCTAGCTTGTCCTTCTTGAAGGTTGGCCGTATAAATCACTACTTTCCTTGTGTTTCAAACAGGAAAGAAAATATGAGGTCAGAAAAACCAAACGATGAATTTCCATTTTTTTGTTTGCACTTTTCCTTTAAATGTCACCTGAGATGAAATGTACATTGATTTCTCACTCATATTAATTCATTTATGAATAATAAATCAATGTTTATGAATATTTCATATTGTTAAATATTAAATAATAAATATTTCAAGTCACAATTTTCTTCCAAAATCATGCCTCAGCGGGATCCTGTCAGATTTGCCCTTGACATTCCTCCCCATTCAGTTCACACAAACGCCTCTTGTGGTTTTTTTGGCAAACGTGTAATGCATGAATGTTTGCGAATTAAAGACACAGGATATCCTTCCCTCGGACAGCAGGAAAGGAGACTGATAATATTGAAAAATGAATCCTTGCTTTGAAAAACACTTTCTTTGTTGGAACAATGAAGATGTGAATAATGCATCTAAAAATAGATTTCAGGGCGACGCCAAAAAGTAATGTCTTATTTTGAGCAAAAAATAAAGACATTATAAAAGTAACACATATGAATCGAGTCTTCTGAAGAGACTAGATTGCACATGTGTTGATCAATGTTTATGTGTAAATAAAAGCCTAAAGTAAATCATTCCATCATATAAAGTGAATGTGTCTTAGTTTAAACCAGGGCTATTATAGTAAACTAATATTAAAACCAAAATTGACCCACATTCAATTCTTATAACTTTAAATAACACACATAATCAGTACCTCAGATTATCACTGTCATACTTTGTGTTCAAGCCACAACGTCATAGAAAAATAGAAAACTAAAACATAAAATGTTTCTAAAACATAATTGTTGCATATTGTTGTCATGGCTGGTTAGGACAGAAACTCTGATTAACATGGAAAACATATATTTTATCACGTCTGGTTAGGACACAGTGTTATGGGTTTGGCACGACACAAGGGTATGAATTTACATTTTTGGGTGAACTATCCCTTTAAGTGTGAGTCCGTGCATGCGTGTGTGAATGTCTTCTGATGTGTCACTGTTTGTTCGCAGGTGAACGGGCTTTCAGTGGAAGGGAAGCAGCATGCAGAGGTGGTGGCTGCTATTAAAGCCGGGGGTGTTGACACAACACTCTTGGTCGTAGATCAAGAAACAGATGCTTTCTTCAAGAAGTGTCGAGTGATGCCCACTACTGAACACCTCACAGGTACAACCACAATATATATACTATCCAGCAGCTGTAACTCTCCATGGCATCTCTGTAGGTGGTGTCTGACACAGAGTCATTGTCTGGCAGGGGTCGCTCAGGCAAGCGTGTCTCTCTCGCTGCGCTGGTTTTGGGTTTCCTATTAAGCAATTTAGTTTGTCCGTCTCATTTTGTTACCCTGTGCCAACAATCATCAACAGTGCCAACTGCAGCCATGGAAACTGTGTGTGTGTGTGTGTGTGTGTGTGTCATGAGTGAGTGGAGACACAATGTTTACTCATTGTATTTACCGAGCAAGCGTTTGGCGTCAGCACTAGTGGAAACTTTCCTTAGCTGCTATCACTGCTATCACGTTTTATCAGTTCCTCTGACTCCATCTGCTTGAGTGGAAATGGCAGGATTGACCAGATGAAGGCTTTTAGACATCTCAGGTGCTGCTGTTCTTAGTGAGGCTCATTTTATACTCATCAGTGTTGGGGAAAGTTACTTTTAACTCTTAAATGGGTCTTTAGCGACCCGGATGTCATTCACTACCCTCCTCCTCATTCATTTATTAAAGTTAGACATCAACCTTCTTAGTATTTCTCAATCAATTCATTATAAACAGTACAACAAGAAAAAAAATCATTAAATTATAAAAGAATGCCTTTTTTCCATAATTTTTTTGTAAAAAATGTGTATAGGGTCACTAAAGACCCGAGGTGTGTAACAGTGTACGTATATTTTTTTCTGCACAACAATAATTTAATCTTTGATGACTGAATAAGTGCAGTTCACCTTTATTCCTCAAGGTGGCAATGTCTGAAACTCAATGATGAAGTGACGCTTCACTCATAGTAACCGCAGGCAGAAAACAAAAGAATAGGAAGAATCATCAGCAAAACTTGAAATGACTCAGCGAATTACTGCTGAACGCAATCAAATATTACTGTCACTGTCACTTGATGCTGGATCTGGTGAAGCTGTCAGTGATCTAAATATTGATTTTAAAGATGATAGTTTTGAGAATATGTTTGAGATGGTGAATATGAGGCAGATGCTGAATGTACTGGGAAATGAGCTCGGACGAGGACAGTGATGATGGTATAAAACATCTGCTCAAACTGAACCAAGCCAAGCTCCAAAAGATAACAAAATATGCTTTATTTTATTCTTCTGTAATTGTTATCTAATATCAGGAGAGTTTTATATTATCAGGTAGACAGGTAGAGATCCATCCGTGTGTTAGATATAGATCCGGGTCGCAAAAGACCCAAATATGTAAGAAACTTGTTGCTTGTTTGTTTTTTAATAACAACAAAAAAAGTTATATTTTTGGCAAATGTAAAGGCCCTTTCACACCAGAAGTGAAATGAATAAGCCTTTCAAGCTTGTACAGTAGAGGGTGAAGTTAAAAGAAAAAAAAACATTCAGCTGTGCTGTCATTCTGGATTTAAGAATAGGATGCAGGAGAAGAAAGTTCAACAGGCTTACTTCAGCAATAAAAAACAAAAGAAAGAAACATAATGTGATGTTTATCTAAAGTTACTTCCCTTCTAAAGTTACTTGCTTCCCAGACAGCAACATAGGCTACGTTCACACTAGGGATGCACCGATACCATTTTTTCAGAACCGATCCAATCCGATAAAAAAAATTCTGAGTATTGGCCGATACCAATACCAATCTGATACTAATGCAGTTTTGTTTAAAAATTCAATGTAGAATATCTATACCTCAGTGTGTTGAACTGATAATCACTCTTTTGTGAGTTAAACACAATCTACTAAATACAGACAACTTCATTATAAAGAAAAATCACAATCTATGACAAAAATACTATTATAATGTTAGGTTATTCTCTCCCTGCTCCTCTCTATCTTTTGTTTTCTCCTGATTGTTTCTGGTTATCACTCACACACGCACCTCTTCGTGTGCTCTCTCTCTCTTCCTGCACCTGTTAGTCATCGCAATCAGCGCTCCAGCTGCCTTGCGATGACACCTGTTCCCACTTTGCCCTTAGTGCTCACCCTTTATCTAGTGTTTGCTCTCACTGCTTCTTGTCGGATTATTATTACTTGTCCTGTCGGACGGCTGCTGTTTCCTCCATGTCTGATTAAGTTTTGAAAGTACTTACCTTGTTTTGTTTGTCTGGTTCAGCCTAGTCTTGTCTGTATCCTGTTTCTGCTGCATGTGACCTCTTTCCTGGCCTTGTTACCCTTAAAGTAACAGCCTCCACCTCCAGGGGTTTCCAGATCTAATCCCTCTCCAAGACAGGATCTTCTCTGCTACTTCTGAGTTTGCTTTTCCAGTTCTGTGTGCCTTAACGACAGACTGCCTTGTTTGATTCTTCATTAAAGACTGTTGTATCCTGTCACCTCTGCTTTTGGATCCTTTTATATGCATGACATATAAACTAGATAAACTAGATTAGTGGATAATTCAGCAGCAAAAGTTACTCTAGAAAAATCATGAGTGCACAATAATTGTTTAAAATCTAAACATTTAGTGGGGAAAAAATTAAGAAAACAAAAAATGTGAATAAGTATAGCTCTAAATCTGGTAAAATGTTACACATTGTTGTAAAATACATTCATGAAAAACTAGTAAATATATTTATAGAAATAAGGCCTATATACTAAGAAATTACAGTTATTTTAAATGTATAGCACAGCTTTTTAATGAGGCAGCAACATATTATAGATAGGGCAGAACAAGAAAGGCTATTAATAATCTTTCATAGCGCAAAAGTATTATAATACGAACGGCTCCAATACAGAGTGGCACAAAGTGCGTATGCTCATCCCATGCGCAGGATGATGCGCTTGAAGCAACATGGAGTCACAGCACAGCGCTCCGTCCGCATTGAGAAGTTCAAAACACAAAGGGAAGAGATATCAACGCGTAGTGTATCAATCTATGCCATATTTTATTGAGCCGTTTCTTTTAACAGTTTAACATTTCAGTTACCGTGTGTAAGGAACAATACAATCTCTTGTCCAGTGTTGTGATCTAACAGACACCCGGTAGAAAGTAACACGATTTACAGCAATAAACTCCAGCAAGATAGTCATTTTATGCGAAACCATAGAGCGTTATCTACAGATCAAGCATAATAACAGGAACATTGAATCATCTTTGAGAGTTTCATCGTGTTGACTGTCGAACGTGACACGCAGTTTGAAAGCTAAATGGAGAAAGACTGAGGCGCGGAGGGAAGCATTCACGTGAACTTTAATTTAATGACTTAAATATTCATCTGGACCTCACATTAAACTATGGAATGGCTTAAGAACACTTATAATATAGTGCACGAAGCATTGATGATGCTTTATAATGTTTTTGTGGGGCACTGGGGCTTAACAATAACACAGAATATTATACACACAGTATCGGATTTGGATCAGTCCTGTCTGACCGATACCCGATCCGGCAAATAATGGCGTATCGGAGCCGATACCGATACTGAGTATCGGATCGGTGCATCCCTAGTTCACACTGTCAGTCCAAATCCGATTATTTGTGTATTCGATTGGAATCTGATCTAAAATTATTGACATCCACATTGTGTATCGCAAGTGTCAAAATCCGATTTGTGTGTCCATGCCACTCTTTTGTTTTCCGGAATATCTGCATTGGTTTCTATGGCAATGACGTTGCGTTGGTAGGCATAAGTCAAAAACAGCAGCAACAACCGCAACATAGAGGGGTTTGCAATACAGATGTTGCTTTATTTACAACATGACATTGTTTAGCCGCCGTGCGCTGGACTACTGGCTGGTATGAGCGACTTTGTTCCGTGCTGTCGTTTCAAAGCATGTCTCCATTATATTGTCATTCTCCCTTTGCAACAACACAACCTTGTTTCTGCCGCATCTTTCAGCATGTTTCTTTACATTTTATGTGGCGTGAGAAAGACACATAAATCACGCAAAATCCGATCAGAGCGTTCAGACTGAAACACATTAATAGGATTTCAAACCACATGTGAATGTAGCTTGAAACGGATTAGTAAAAATAGCATTTCATGTGATTATTTCCAGTTCACACTTGCTAAATCTGATCGGATTTCAATCAGATATGCACAAAAATCGGATTAGGATTGACAGTGTGAACGTAGCCATAGTGTCGGTCCAGATCTGTTCCACATCTGGTACATGTGGATTCCACACTATGTTGCTGTCTGGGTTAGTAGTATGGTTGAAATGGATCATTGAAGGTCAACAGTGAAGACATTGGCTAATAAAGTGAGATTAAACACATAAAGTATATTTATGTCATTTAATATATTTAATTATTGCAGGTTCATGTAATATTCTGAGTTTGCATTTCACTGTCTTTACTAATTTTGAGTAATAACGAAGCTGTAAATGCCTGCTCACTTTTAGTCTAGAACTGCAATAAACATCATGTTCACACATCGCACACACTTCACACATCTGTTCACACATCTGCACTTACGATTTCTCTCAACATAGGGACAGGAGAGCTATCAGTCAATAAATAGACTTTTACTTGAAAAAGTAATCCGTTACTTTACTAGTTACTTGAAAAAAAGTAATCTGATTACGTAACTCAAGTTACTGGTGATGCGTTACCCCCAACACTGATGCCAGAATCACTGTGTTTTGATTTGAATAGCTCTTTTCTGTTCTCAGTGAGGCGGTGGGATTTTTGAAGCGTCAAAGTGGTAGTTGCTTAAACTGCAAAAAATGCTTTTCTTATTTAGTATTTTTTGTCTTGTTTCTAGTTTAAATATCTAAAAATTCTTAAGTCAAGATGCATTTACTAGATAAGTAAAATGACATAAGATATTTTTTTTTGTTTTCTGGAAAATCTAAAATTAAAGTGAGTTTTTGCTTAAAACAAGCAAAATGATCTGCCGATGGGGTAAGAAAAATAATCTTGTTTCTGTTTGAAATCTCCAAGTCCCAGATAGTTTTGCTTGTTTTAAGCAAAAACACTTCATTTAGATTTTTTTCCCCCAGATTTGTTTGCAGTGTAGACTGTTAAATGGAAGGACAGAAAGGATCTTTCCCATTTCCCAATTTTCCCATTAAAAATATCTTCATTTGTCTTGTTTTCTGAGAAATTGAACAAAAGTAAGTGAATTTATGCTTAAAACAAGAACAAATATCTGTCATTGGGTATGAAAATTACTTACATTGGATTTTTATGAACTCATTGGCAGATATTTGTTTTTGTTTTAATTATAAAATCACTTTCACTTTCAGATTTCCCAAGATTTCTTATCTCAAACTTTTAGCTATTTTTTGTACAATTATTTAAAAGGTTATGGAGATCTGTTGGAAATTGTATTTTCAAACTTTGAAGTGTCACTAATAAAAATCATTGTGTGCTTAGACATTTACATTTAGAGAATATACTGACTTGTGTTCATTTATTCCTTAAGTTTTCTTTAATTGGTCTTAAAAAGGTCTTAAATTTACCTTCATAAAACCTGCAGAAACCCTGCCTAATCACTGATCAGAAGTGTGTTTTGCTGTTAACTTGTTTAAATATTGTGCTGCTGACCATGTGATGCTTTTGTGAAAATCAGACTTTCTGAAAAACGAGAATGTGCAGTGAGCAGGAAGTTATTAACTACAGTGCTATTTAGACACTTACAGACATCAGCATATGAAACGCAACAATGGTGGCATGCTTCATGCCAGCATACAAAACACCTTCCTAGCTTATTATGCAGCTGAATTCTTTTACCATTCATATTTGAATGTTTTTGATTGTCACCATTGTTGAGGTTTGTATGATGAGTGTTGATGCTAAGTGTCTCAGCTATTACACAAGAGGTTGTGTCAAAGGCTGAATTACTTTTTTCATTAAAGTAACTTCAACTGCACATGTATTTAAGTCAGTCATGAAACTACAGAAAAGGCAGTTAAAACCAGTTTAATGCAGTCATTTGACTGCCATTAAAACAGACATGTTTGTCTGCCTTTTCATCAGTCCTTTTTTTAATGCAGAATAATTTTCTGTAAACACCTGCAATTGCTGAAAGTGAAATAAACTAAAGGAAACACTGATCACCATAATGGCGATCAAACAAAACATTTTCAACCAAACATCAGCATTTAAAGCTCTGTTAATTCTCAATAAGAGCCTCTGTAGACATCTAACAGAAATAGTCAAACTGGTTAGTAATAAGTGAAGCTGGTAATGCTGTTTGTGGAGTTGTTTAATCAGATCTTGAGAGATTTAATGTCTTTTATCTTCAGTTGATTTTAAGGCTGTTGAAGTTTCTGTTTATGTTGTTTCTTCTTAATTGTTAACAGCAGGTGTTCAGATGTCTGAATGAATGATTCAAACCTTTAACATCCATGGAATCTTCCTATTCCACAAAAGATTCTTCATAGTGGAAAAAGGTTAATCAGATTATTAAAATATGATGTGCTTTTTAATAAAAGTTCTTTGAAAGATTCTTTGTGGAACTTAAAATGGCTCTTCTATGGCATTGTTTTTAAGATGTAGGATTCTATTCTCTACACAGTCATACATTCAGCTGTTTTTTCTTCTCTTTCACACACAGTCGCACTGCTCTGTCTGAGCACACACACTCTGTCTCTCTCTGCTGCCTGTCTCCCAAATTTGGAAGCAGCATTTGTGTGGTTTCCAAGGTGTTGGTCTGGAGTGGCTCTCAGATTGCTGTATTGGGACTGAAGGGCGTTTGAAGTGTCCAAACAGCCAGTGATGTGTGTGTTTTGTGCCGATCAGAGGCCAGATGGATCTGTGTTATAGTATCCTCCCTGCAGTTTTCTGCCACTTATAAAGCCTTCAGACGGCGGTAGAAAGATAGCAATTTTGAGACAAGAAGACAGTAAAGGGTGTTTGGATTATTTTCCAGTTCTGTTATCTGCCTTCCTACTTTATTCTTCTTCCTATAAACTCTTCGGAAAGACCGGCTGGTGGTAGGAACATCTTTTTGTTGGAACCAAAATATATTTAATATTACATAAGTATGAAGTAATGTATATTTTTTTTATAATCCAGTCACTTAATTACAAATGAAAGGTACACATGATAACCACAATAAATTTTTTGACTTTACATCAATTAAATTATTTTAATGCAGCAAATTGTGATGTTTCTTTGTAACCACAATAAACTACAGTTACACTGTGTGTCCTCCAGTCAGTGTGTTGTGACCCTTCAAAACTAAATAGTCACTGACTATAATTGTCACGGTTGGATATGGGTGAAAGGAGTGAGGACTCAAGTGCAGGAGAAATTGGGATTTTATTAATAACAAAAACATAAATAAACAAACAAAAAAAAAACACCCACGAGGGGGAAAACCATAACATACCACACACAAGGAACCAGAAGACATAAAGCAAGGACGGGAATCAATGACAACGAACTAACACAGGACTGTAAACACAAGGAGACTAAATAGGGAGCAAACAAGGCAATAATTCAGGGAAGACAGGTGGGGCAAATAAAGCAATTATCAGGTATCAAGAGGGGCGGGGTCAAGACAATAGACAGGAGACATGACATAAGACCAAAACATGACAAACCAAAGCACATGGCTAGAAAATAACAAAAACACCACATGTGCTAACAAGACAAGGCAGACATGTGACATTACTCCCTCCTTAAGGAGCGGCTACCAGACGCTCCACCATGAGACCAGGGAGGGGCGGGAGGGACAGACCAGGGAGGGGCGGGAGGGACAGACACTGGACTCGGTGCACGGGCTAGCCACGGCAAGGCAATACATTTGGGCGGCTCAGGACAATCCTCCGCGATGACCGCGGGTTGCTTAGTTACCGTCCCCGAAAGTCTGGAGGAAGCCTTGTGCTCCTCCCAGGCACGTAGGACTGCCACCACAAAAAACCCCAGCATAGCCCTCCTGGCCGTGTCAGAACTCGGGACCTCTGGACTCGGGACCTCCAGACTCAGGACCTCCGGACTCGGGACCTCCGGACTCGAGACCACCGGGCTCGAGACCGCCGGACTTGGGATCGCCGGACTCGGGATCACCAGACTTTGGTGAGCGACAGGAGCCCTCCTTCTCCTGCGCCTTCGAGGGTGAGGTGAAGTGGGGACAACCACCCTTGGGGAAGCTGCCGCCTCTTTAGCCACCTCTGGGTAGGTGGCAGATGAGGTGACTCCGTTCTTCCTCCTCCCTCTCCCTGAAGGGGTCATCGGAGGACTGGGGACTTGGCAGTTTGTGAGGAGAAGTGGGGGAGGACCAAGAGGCCTCCCTCCCATCCACGGTGGTATGCATACCCCACAAACTGCCAAAAGGATAGTATCCCCAGCATTCCCATCTCCCAGGCTCATTAAGGCTGTTGTTAAAAATGTCCTTGAGCACGGCATCACTGATGTTGAGCCCTTCCGCTGCAAACACGAAATGATGAGCAAACTCCCTCACGCTAGCTCCCTCTTGCCGAAGAGAGAGGAGCTTGCTGCATCGATCTGCCATCTGTGCAGCGGAAGGGCAGGGAGATGGGAAAAGGAAGATACCCATTTCTCTGCTGAGTCCTCTAGTGGTTGGTTCGTTCTGTCACGGTTGGATATGGGTGAAAGGAGTGAGGACTCAAGTGCAGGAAAAATTTGGATTTTATTCATAACAAAAACATAAATAAACAAACAAAACACCCACGAGGGGGAAAACCATAACATACCACACACAAGGAACCAGGAGACATGTGACAATAATTTTGTCTTGTCCTCCAGCATATAAACAAACGGCTAACATGTTTACAGTAAAAGACTTACAGTTGTGGCCTATCAGGCAAGTGTGCAGCACCACAAATAAATGTTTCAAACTCGCAAATGTATACAAATTAAAATTTTTCAAGTTAACTAATTATATAACTGAAAAAAAGTAATTTGAAAATGAAGGCAATTGTCATTATTTTCATGTGTAAAAATGTAGTTAACCTGAGACATCCATAAAAAAATCTGTATTTTTTTTTCTTCTCAGAGTTGGGGAAATATATTTTTTTTATGGGAGATGATTCCCCTAAAAAAGCAGATATTCAGACCACTGAAAAACAGGCATTTTTCCTTAAATAAAGGTAAATGTCATGAAGTTTAACCCAAGATGTCCATAAATATACATAAATATAATTGATTATTGAGCATTAGTAAAACCACCTGATGATAACAAGCAAAATCACTGAAGGAAAGAGGAACAACAAGAACAGAAAACAAGATTATGTTTCTTACCCATTGGCAGATACACTATATTGTATTATAGTGAATTTTTACATGAATTTTAATGACATCCCATTCTTAATCCGTAGGGTTTAATATGGAGTTGGCCCACCCTTTGCAGCTATAACAGCTTCAACTCTTCTGGGAATGCTTTCCACAAGGTTTAGGAGTGTGTTTATGGGAATTCATCTAAAAGCGCATTTGTGAGGTCAGGCACTGATGTTGGAAGAGAAGGCCTGGCTCACAGTCTCTGCTCTAATTCATCCCAAAGGTGTTCTGTCGGGTTGAGGTCAGGACTCTGTGCAGGCCAGTCAAGTTCCTCCACACCAAACTCGCTCATCCATGTCTTTATGGACCTTGCTTTGTGCACTGGTGTGCAGTCATGTTGGAACAGGAAGGCATTAAGAGTATTAAGAGTTCCTTTTACTGGAACTAAGGGGCCAAGCCCAACCCCTGAAAAACAACCCCACACCATAATCCACCCTCCATCAAACTTTATACTTGGCACAATGCAGTCAGGCAAGTACCGTTCTCCTGGAAACCGCCAAACCCAGACTCATCCATCGGATTGCCAGACAGAGAAGCATGATTTGTGGCTGAGTTGCTGTTGTTCCCAATTGCTTCCACTTTGTTATAATACTACTAACAGTTGACCGTGGAATATTTAGTAGTGAGGAAATTTCACAAATGGACTTATTGCACAGGTGGCAACCTATCACGGTACAACGCTTGAATTCACTGAGCTCCTGAGAGCGACCCATTCTTTCACAAATGTTTGTAGAAGCGTCTGCATGCCTAGTGCTTGATTTTATACACCTGTGGCCATGGAAGTGAGTGGAAAACCTGAATTCAATGATTTGGAGGGGTGTCCCAATACTTTTGGCAATATAGTGTAATTTTTCAGCAAAAACTAACTTTTTTTTTTCTTCAGAAAGACAAGACATAATATAATTTTATTTGTCTAGTAAATGCATCTTGATTTAAGTTTTTTTCCTTTTCAGATATTTGGACTGGAAACAAGACGCATACTAGAAAAAAAATTTTTTGCAGTGTACATTTTAAATCATAGTTTTAAAAGTCTTTTGTTGTGCTTTAAAGAAGTGCACTTATTTGGATGTGTTGACTAACAGACTAAAGTACTTGATTATCATTTTAACTGTAGTGTTGTAAGGGATCATCCGTGTTTCATGTCTGTTTGGGTGGGTTTTGCACATGTTTAGTCCTGTTTCCTGTGTTTCAGTTAGTTTCCATGGTTTTTCATCGAGTTTGATTATCAGCTGCACCTGTTGTCCATTGATTGGTTTAGTCTTGTATTTAAGCTCTGTTTCTTTCAGTTCTTTGTCTGTTCTCGTTGCATAATGCCTTTTTCATTATGCAAAAATGTAGGTTTTAAGCATTTTGTTTTTTTTCTTAGCAGTGCATCTAAAAGGACCTTTGCAAAAAAAAAAAATATACAGACTTTCGTGTGTGCACGAGAAACCATTAAACATATAGCACAATGCACACTGAGCCACTATTGCGCCATCAGCCCATCAGTGTGGTTTCTTGGCCGCCACAGAGTATGCGTTAAAGCAGACCTAAGGCCTTGAGATATGATGTACTGCCCTAACAAATGCCAAATTTTGAAAAAAATTTTTTTACAGTAACAGTCTTTTTTATGGACCCTTGAAAATAGGCAATGCACACAGACGTATTGTGCCATCAGCACATTTCGTATCATGGTTTGTTGGCCGCCACAGAGTATGCGTTAAATTGGACATTAGGCCTTGATATTAGATGTACAACCCTAAGGAAAGCCAAATCTTGAGCAAATAGATCTCTATTAATTCATGTGCATCCATGCTTTTCTTCAGAGTAAAATGGCAGTGACACACAAAGGAAATGGGTTAATTAACTAAAAATTGTAATACCTAAGCATGCAAAAAAATTCCTGTGCGCATGTGAATAGTTTCTCGAGGGCACAAAAAAGTTGCAAAAGTCTGTATATTTTTTATTGTTTATTATCTGTATGTTGTCACAAAGAAAATCAATGAAAAAACGCAGAGAAAATAAACATATTTACAGATGACTGTACTATATACTAAATATAAAGCTGAAAATAATGCTGTATGAAGCATTTATGTTTAACTGAAAATCTACAAAGAGGTTTGGACATTTGAGTCTGGAAAAGTATGGAATTTTGAAATGGTTATTTGATATTACATTTAAAGTTAAAATAGTATATTTTAAACGTACTAAATTGCAACTTCATCGTTACAACTGTGTAATTACAAATATATTTAAATACATGACATACAAGTTTCAGTGGAAATGACATTAAAGCATATTTTAGTTTACTAAAGATGTTTACCAGTGCACTCAGCAGTAACTTTAACCATATTTTAAAGACAATAGAAGTAGACATATGCTAAAGTGCACGAAGTCTCTGCCCATCTCCACATACTGTACGTCCTTCATCTCTCATGTCAAGCTCATTTGTTAAAGTGTAATCCACTATGAAGGCCTCTAGATTTTGTTCCCTGTGGGGGTCGACAGGTATCCCAGGTATCACGGCTCTCACCACGGTGATTATCGGCATCTGAATAATAAATGAAGCACATACCTGTGCTACAGTATGTAACAGAGTCGACATCTGCTCACTGCAACCTGAGAAGGAGTGAATGTCATACTAGCTATTCTCAGGGTGTTTGGAAGCAAGTGTCTTAGTTAATCTTTGCTTTCTCGCTATCTCTGATGAGGAGCATTGGCGTCATTGTTGGAGAAAGTGTCCTGTCTGACAGATTCAGATGTTTAGGTGCAGTTGTTTGAGCTGTGACTGACCTGTGCTGCTTCTTTCTGCCCGCAGGACCACTACCTGAACCTGTGCTCAACGGAGACATGGAGGACAAGGTAAGACAACCGCTCAAATTACAGAATACTAGCTGGCCATATTAAGAGCATAATTCACCTAAAACTTAAAGTTCTGTCATATTTTTCTCACATTCAGTCTACTTTTATGTACTTATCAGAGATATACAAAATTATACAGTACTTGGCATATAAATACAGTATATTTGGCCTATACTATAGTTAAGTCTACTTTAGGCATAAAAATGAATAGAAAACTAGTAGTGTAGGCCTACTTAAAATGCAAAAATAATATAAATAGAAAAGAATAAGTATGCTGTTAAGTTCACTTAAAGAAAACTAACAGCATAGTTGCAGTATAAAGACTATTAATCTATTAGTTTACTAAGAGTATTCTTCAAAGTGTACTTTCATAAACTAAAAAGTTAGCTTGAAGTATATAGCTAGTATACCAACAGTATACCTGAAGTTGTTTTATACTGAAAATCCTAGAGCCCTATTTTAATTATCTGAGCGCATGGTCTGAAGCACACGGCGCAAGTGCACTTAGGGCGCATCCGAATCCACTTTTACTAGTTTAATGATGGGAAAAAAGTTGGCATGCCCAGCATGGTCCAATAGGTTTGTACCTAGTCTAATGAGTCATGGGTGTGTTTTGGGTGTAACGTGCAATAAACCAATCAGAGTCTCATCTCCCATTGCCTTTAAAAGCCAGTTGCGCTCGCACCATGGAGGATTCACTATTTACATGGAGGAATTTGCGAGTGGAAAGACTGAACGCTTCTCCAGAGAGGAATCCTTTTATTTTTAATATTTAAATATGTTTGTGTGCTGCTGCACGTCCCTGTGTGTGTAATAATCAGTGTATGTGCGTTGTACCTGTGCTGCACAGGTCCGCCTATAGGCGCATATTACTAACACGCCCTTTAAATAACACACAAAATACTGCGCTATTGACTGTAGACCAGGTTTTTGTTGGTCAATGGCGCAGTCGTTTTCAGTTCCTCAAAATAGCAACGCGCCAACAATGCTCCTGAACACACCTGGTTTTCTGACCAGCTCACCCATGGGCGAACAGATGGGCTGTGGTGCTGGATGTGAAAATGATAACTGCGTCGGGCTGAAACTAGCAAAAAAACAACCTGCCGTCGCTTTGTGCCAGGTGTATGATAGGGCCCTTAGACACACCTCATTCTTTACATGGCCAGCAGGGCAAGAAAGATCACATGGTAGCATCCCCACTGACTCCGTACCTATTAGTATCGCTTTACTCTGCCAAAAGTGAAATACCAGGTAGCAAAATAATAAAGTTTAAAGGAAAGCTGAGGTTCTGGCCTTTGGTTGTGTAAATAAGATCAATGCTTTAAATTCAGCAGATATTACAATGACGTCTTGTTGCTTTAATAACATTGAGCATCAAGGACAAAATCAGGCTCGTTTTTGATTAAATATCATTCGTTCTGGCATTAGATGTTTTGAATCTAACTGGCTAGAAATGGATATTGAGATCTATTTTTTTCTCAGTTCTCAGCCCTCTACTCTTTCCTGTTGGTGTTTTATTTGTTATTATGTGTGCTCTTTAATAAATAAATAAATACAGTAACTTGGAATTGTTTGTATTGACCTGTGCCTGAACTTAGTTCTCATCACAGAAAAACACACGTAGGCCTACAACAGCAAGTTTCTTAGAGGTTATTGGAAAACTTTAGATGTTTTGATATTAGCGTATGATTGAAATACAGTATCAGCCCATTATTGGGTTTAGTGAAGTCGTCCCTCTAGACAAATATGAAGGGATGCCTGTGACTAAAACAGTATTATACACAATCAGTTGTGATTATGCCAATGATAAACGTTAGAAAAGGCATGCCAGAAGCCCATTAGAGGTTGAAGATCAATCCTTTATTCAGAAATTGACAGGATTAATCGCAGGTTTTCAAGTTTCCAGTCAGCTCTCTGTTGTTAATTGAACTAGATTGTGTGCTGGAGGGTCTGAGATGTGTCACTCAGTGCTGTACAGATTACTGGACTTCATGCAGTGTATGTGAAAAAGCAATAATGCGTTGTATTGCCCATAATCATTATGGGTGTGAATCATAATGAGTCCAAGTAGAATAATGGACTACTTGCACAACTACTTCCGCGCTCTACTTATTTTTCGGTAACGTTCAGCGCACATACATGCATGAGAATGCAGATTACCTTTTGTTTGTCAATTGATTAAAACAATGAATCATGTTCTCTGCTGAAATGTTACATTTTCTTTCCAACTGTGCACTCTGAATAATAAATAAATATATTTGCCCACTAACCGGCAGCAGTCCAGTGCCAGCAGTCTTCACATTAACCCTTAAATACATGACTGTTTTGCCAATCATTATTACATATTTAGGTCTTTAGCGACCCGGATCTATATCTAACACACGGATGGATCTCTACCTGTCACGATAATATAAAACTCTCCTAATATTAGAGTAACAATTACAGAAGCATAAAATAAAGCATATTTTGTTATCTTTTGGAGCTTGTAAGGGTTCAGTTTGAGCAGATGTTTTATACCATCATCACTGTCCTCGTCAGAGCTCATTTCTCAGTACATTCAGCATCTGCCTCATATTCACCATCTCAAACATATTCTCAAAACTATCATCTTTAAAGTCAATATTTAGATCACTGACAGCTTCTTCACCAGATCCAGCATCAAGTGACAGTGACAGTAATATTTGATTGCGTTCAGCAGTAATTCGCTGAGTCATTTCAAGTTTTGCTGATGATTCTTCCTATTCTTTTGTTTTCTGCCTGCGGTAACTATGAGTGAAGCGTCACTTCATCATTGAGTTTCAGACATTGCCACCTTGAGGAATAAAGGTGAACTGCACTTATTCAGTCATCAAAGATTAAATTATTGTTGTGCAGAAAAAAATATACGTACACTGTTACACACCGCGGGTCGTTAGTGACCCTATACAATTTTTACGAAAAGTCTTTTAAAATAGTTGAATGAATGAATTTGCGGTGACAGTCAACTACTTTGAATATTTATTAAGCATTTTGGGCATAAACATGTCAATTACCTAAAGTAAAATTGTTGACAATGAAAAATTACAGAATAGTGATTAAAATATTTAATACAAAATAAATAAAGGTTTGTATTTATCAGGTCTCAGACGAGCACTGACACCCTGTGGTGAAATAATCACGCATGTTTAACAGCCTCTGCTTTCTCAGTTCAGCTTGGGTTGGATTAAAGCGTCCTGTTCCGTTGAGTTTAAAAAATGTACACAGTAATCATCAGAATATCTGTTCTCTTGTCTCTAAACATGTCCAGATTTTTAAATCGTCTTGCAGACACTCATTTTAGGTGGCATTTAGTCAACTAGGTGACTATAGCACATTGAAAATATACATATCCGGAAATTCGTTGTACCATTTCAAAACAGAAGTGCGTCACAAAGCTCAGTGCAAGTAGTCCATTAATTTCCAAAGTGTATTGGAATGTATAAAGTTAATTGTTAAAAATTCATATTGGTCACACTTTAGATTAGGGTCCAACTCTCACTATTATTAACTAAATATTAACTACGCCATTTGCCTCAATAAACTCCTAATTACTGCTTATTAATATTTAGTAAGGTAGTTGTTGAGTTTAGGTAATGGGTAGGATTAAAGGTGCAGTGTGTGAATTGCAACCGCCCACCACTTAACCCCTCCCTTTCGAAGCACATAGAGAAGCTACGGTGGCCGACATAGGACAAAGATGTCATCGTCTGAGACAGCAGAGAGTAGCTAGCGCTCTGTAGAGCAGTTTGTCCGTTTAGGGCCACTGTAGAAACATGGCAGCCCAAAATGGTGACTTCACTGTAAGGTGTTTGTAGATAGAAATGGCTAATTCTAAGGTAAAAAAAAACATAATGGTTCATTATGTAAGGTCTTTATACACCACTTAAAACATAGTTATGTATATTGTATTGCATTTATGTCAATAGATCCTAATAAATACTACACACTGCACCTCTAAGGGATGTAGAATATGCAGAATAAGGTATTAATATGTGCTTAATAATTACTAATAAGCCGCCAATGTCCTAGTAACTAGTTAGTAGTGATAACTGGACCCTAAACAAAGGTGTTACCTGTGTGGTTAATGACCCTGCACTGTATTTCTCATTGTCTTTATTGTCTTTATTTTTGCATTAAAAGTTAAATGATGGCATTGTCATTCAAATATCACAACCCCCCTCTCCTGTGGTGACACATATGTGTAATATTTCTAACATTATGCCATCACAATGAAACATAAGGAGCATAAACATGATATACATCATTACATTTTTGTGACAAACAGTTTGACTGAGACAAAGACTGGCTTATATGTTGCCACTAGCGAGACTATGACTCGCACTGTTTGACACTAATATGCAAGACACACTGGCATACAGGCTAAAAAATATATTTGAGGTGTGATTATAAGGCAAAAATACGATCTCATGGCCGGTAATACTTATTTATGGCTACCTTCTGAATTCACCTTCAGTTTTTGCACTCATCTCGCTAGACTTGACATGGACGGATCAGGTCTTCTATCTTCCACTCATTGCTTGAGTTTATAAGTTTTGAGGCTGTGTCTCCAGAAGAGACAGAGAGAGAGAGAGATGCTGGGGACGGTTTCTCTAAAGAGGATTGTGGGGGAAAGTAAGGAATACAGCGATCCTTCAGCTTCTGGCTAATGGCTGACGTGTTAGATGTAGCTTGGCAGGAGGGAAGAAGGGGGCACTGTCACCTGTCAGAGGAGGAGTATTGATGCCTGGCTTATGCTGCCCACTCGTACAGTTAATGAAGCTCAGTCTCCAGCAGCAGCAGCCTGAGGCCCACACACTGCAGCTGTCACAGTACAACACAGGCTCAAGTCTGACCCCTAGTGCACAGACCACAGCACTGAGATGATCCATCACAGGACATTTGACTGAAATCTGCCTTCTGTTTAGGTGAATGGGAATGTGGCCAAAGAGATGGGGCTGAACGACTCAAAGATATCAGTCAGTCCGTCCCCTTCCAACGCATCCTCCAACGCCTCCCTCATGACTCCGCCCACTGGGACTCCACCCCCTGAGGTGAGACTGATGCTGAATTCAGAACTGCATGCATACTACTTTTACTGCATAACATACTACTCTTACTATACTATTCTTAAATGACATACTACTCTTACTGCATAACATACTACTCTTACTATACTCTTACTATATGACATACTACTCTTACTACATGACATAACATACTACTCTTACTGCATAACATACTACTCTTACTACATACCATACTTCTCTTACTGTATAACATATTTACTCTTACTATACTCTTACTATATGACATACTACTCTTACTGCATAACATACTACTCTTACTACATACCATACTACTCTTACTACATACCATACTTCTCTTACTGCATAACATACTTACTCTTACTATACTCTTACTATATGACATACTACTCTTACTGCATAACATACTACTCTTACTGCATAACATACTACTCTTACTACATGCCATACTACTCTTACTGCATAACATACTTACTCTTACTATATGACATACTATTCTTACTACATACCATACTACTCTTACTGCATAACATACTCATACTCTTACTATACTCTTACTATACTCTTACTATATGACGTACTACTCTTACTACATGACATAACATACTACTCTTACTGCATAACATACTACTCTTACTATATTCTTACTATATGACATACTATTCTTACTACATACCATACTACTCTTACTACATACCATACTAATATTACTATACTCTTACTGTATGACATACTACTCTTACTACATGGTATAACATACTACTCTGCATAACATAATACTCTTACTGCATAACATACTCATACTATACTCTTACTATATGATATACTATTCTTCTAACATGATGTAACATACTAATCTTACTGCATAACATACTTACTCTTACTATACTCTTACTATATGACATACTACTCTTACTGCATAACATTCTACTCTTACTGCATAACATACTACTCTTTCTACATACCATACTACTCTTACTTCGTAATATACTACTCTTACTACATGACATACTATTACTACATGACATACTACTCTTACTGCATAACATGCTACTCTTACTACATGACATAACATACTACTATTACTGCATAACATACTTCCTCTCACTATACTCTTACTATATGACACTACTATTCCTACATGACATCATACTACTCTTACTACATTACATACTACTCTTGCTACATGAGATACTACTCTTGCTACATGACATACTACTCTTACTACATTTTATGTAATTTCATAATCACTTCTATTGTCTTTGAAATATGGTTAGAAGCTACTGCTGAATGTACTGACAAACATGTATAATAAACTAATATATACTTTATTGTCATTTATATTAAAAGTTGTATGTTATGTATTTTAATATATTCATATTTGTTATGAAGAAGTTGCAATTTAGTACATTTTAAATATATTAACTAATAGAATATTGAATAACACTAGTTTTAATAATCAAGTACTTTACATGTGATTTAGCAGATTAGGCAACACATCAAAATAAGTGCACTTCTTTAAAACATGACAAAATATTAAAACATAAAAGTAAAACTTTTCATTTAACATTATTACAAAGTGCAAAGTGAACTTAAATGTGTTAAAAAGTCATAAAAGTGTGCCCTTTAAGTACACATTTCAGTAATATATTATCTGCAGGTACAGTTAAAAAAAAAAAAATGTATATACTTTTACGATTTGAATTACACATTCAATACAATTAATCACTGTGTGACATTTACAGTATGCATACTGTTTCACATACTATTTTTAAAGAAATAGTCAGCTATATACAGTATTAACCTAATGAAATATTAGGAAAACATTTTCCATTAGAAAGTTGTTTCACATGCTTGAAGCAGGTGTTTCATAACATTATGTTTGTTTCTCTTCCTCTCTCAGGCTTTGGAGCCGTCCATCATAGATGCCATCCCGGAGCTCAATCTGTCCTTACAGCAGGTGAAAGAGCGCGCACACCAAAAACGCTCCAATAAAAGAGCTCCGCCCATGGACTGGAGCAAGAAAAATGAACTCTTCAGTAACCTATAGACCTCCAGCCGTCTGTCCATCCACTCATCCATCCATCCATCCATCAGCTCTGTTTAAGACTTGATAAAACAGAGCAGATCTTAAAATGAGGTTATCATTAAAGTAGGCTCAATATGATGTGTGTACAGTGTGTGTGTGTATATGTGTGTATATATATATATATATATATATATATATATATATATATATATATATATATATATATATATGCACACAGATTTATATGTACTCAGAATTATGTATTTTAATTACTAACAGATTATATTAGTGCATCAGCTACGGGGCAAATGGAATGTAACATTCTACAACTGTGTTGTATTACAATCACTGGCTGTGTTCAGAATGGAGTACTTATTGTAATATTACTGCTCACTGAATACTGGGCATTACACATTGTATACTGCTTACTGTTTAAAACGTATAGTAAAACAGTCGTAGTGTTGTGTTGTTATGCATACAGTGGTATGCTGTACTGTTGTCACATGACCACTACATTGCATGTTAATGAGCAGTATCCAGTAATCATTTTGGAAAATAAAGTTTATTTTTTATTAATTCAATTTTGTGTAAATATATCTTTTAATATCTGGCAATTTCATTAAACGATGAGTCACATTGCATTGTGGGATACAGTATTTCAGCAACTTGTGTGCACATTATACACTACAGAAATAGTGATATTATGTTAGTATGCTATTCTGAACAGAGCCTAATTCAGAGCCTGTGTGTGTGTGTTCAATGGGGCTCAATGGGGTTCTATATAGAACCCTTTATGCTAAAAAGGTTCTATATATGAAGTGCCTGACAGAACCCTTTAATGTTCTATATGGAAACGTTTCTTCTAAGAGTGAAAGCAATGTAGTTTGATTTATGAATGATTTCTTGAGTCTCATTTCTCTACCAGCTCTGTTGATAATGATTTCATTGTTTTATAATGAAGGAATAAATTAAGACTTGCATCTTAAACTCCTGACAGATGCAGTGCTGTCCAAAAGTCGGAGAAATCTATAATAAGCAATGAAGCATTTTCACTAGTGGCCTGCGACGTTTGGAGCCCGCTGTAAATTCCTGTTAGTGTATCATGGTCTTTTTCCAATCAGTGAGGCATTTTTAGACACCTGCTATTTGATTTTTTTATTTTAATCCTGCACTTCTGACCACTGCATTGTTGTTATTTCATATTTGTGAATGTTATTTCTATATTATGTAACAATACATTTATAGAGCACCTACTTTGTTCAGAAAATATATTATAGTGGACAAATTAATTCTGCAGTGTTTTATGCTTGTGATACACCATGATTCTAACACTGTTGATGGGAGAAACGAAGCTTTTCAAAGCTTCGAATCAATTGCTTCACAAAATGATTCACTGTGTCGAATCGTTTGAAACGCCACGCGCTGGTGACCCCTGCTGGTCAGAACAGTGGAACTACAACAAGAACTCAGGTCAAACATGCATAAAAACACCTTTTACAAACCTATTGCAAATATTTTATTGAAACTAAAATCTATCAAATTCAACTAACTAATGATCTAATAATATTAAATATCAAGTGTCTGTATAATATGTGTTCTTTGATGAATTTTCAGGGCTTGTTTTGTTTGTTCCATGGATGGCTCAACTAAACAGGTCAATAAGAGATTATTATCTACTAGTATTCCTACACCGGACACGAGAGCCGCAACGCTATAATAGACAATAGAATCCATTATAATTAATGATACGGTCTGAACTGCGCAAAACGAAACTGATGCCCCGTTCTACTTCTGATGTACTCCAAGTGCTTGCACGACTTCTGACATGAAGGACAATTTTAAGAAATTTTGAGTTTATACATTTTGAGTTGGTAGCTACGTCTGACCCAGGGCCCTATTTTAACGATCTGAGCACATGGTCTGAAGCACATGTCGCAGGTTTACATGGGGCGTGTCTGAATCCACTTTTGCTAGTTTAACGAGGGAAAAAACGGTCGGTGCGCCAGATGCATGTTCCAAAAGGGTTGTAGCTAGTCTCTTAATGAGTCATGGGTGTGTTTTGGGCGTAACGTGCAGTAAACCAATCAGAGTCTCATCTCCCATTCCCTTTAAAAGCTAGTTGCGCTCGCATTAATTTTCGTGGAACAACAAGGATTGGATAAACAAGGATTGTTTTGATATGAAGCATAATCCCAATAAGGTTACATTAAATAATAGTTCTATTGTAAGGCATGCATTAAATGGTGTACAATACAAGACAGTAATAATACATGCAATGTCCTGGAGATATGCATGTTCATTCATAGAAAGGCTTGTTTTATGGGCATTATGTGTCTGTTTCTCCTATGGCCTATGGTGTTGCATGTGTCCACTGAGATTCACTAGTTACCTGGCTAGAGTCAGTAGGGGAATGCAAGTTGATGATGATCAGTGGAGGACCAGACTTCTCAGGGGCCTAAATATGCTCAAATATCTGAACGCTAATCGGACCAGGACTAAATTTTCTTTTTTTTTTTTTGGTCGGGACAAAACGAACCAAGCAAATCGTTTTTAAATCGACATTTTAACGTGGCTTAAAGGTAGGGTAGGCAATTTTTCATACACACTTATATTTATACTGGTTGAACCTCTTTTCACATCATAAAAAATGTACAAAAATCTCAAGACCAAAAAAACAGTTAGTCCAATCATTGCATTTGGTCCAAATACAATGATAGGATGTCCTGCCTGCCAACATATGTGCGAACCTCCTCGTGCCACACGTCACAAGCTTGTTTCATGAGGTTATGAGGAGTTGGAGTGTGGACCTGTCAAAATGCCCCCACTTGCAGTTTTTGCACTTGACCACTTGTCTACTTACATGACGTATTTCCAAAGTTTGTGTGAGTAAAGATTAAAGTTCCAGAGTAAAGTGCTTTATAAATAAAGTTTGATTGATTGATTTTGTGGTCTAAAAACAAAATGACAGTGCTGCCGACAGCTCCCGTTACCTGAACAAGGCTCGTTGATGGGCAGCTCTTGCTCTCGCTCTGGTTGATGTGTACGTGCTCATCAGGGAGAAGTGCCCATACAAGGAATTCCGCTCTTTATGACGTCATAAAGGGCCATACTCGGAAAAAACGTTCTGAAACTTATTCGAATCCTAAAGGAGTGTATTTGCCACAGAAATACTGTCAAACGTCCAACTAATTTTTTGCAATTTTGGCCATGTTTAGCATGAGAAGCCAGCTCTTTAACAGTGTAAATAAGTCAGAATGCATAAAAATAGCATTAGACCCCCCCCCCCCTCCCCCCTTTACAGGTTGCCATTCAAAATCAATTACCCTATGGTGAAAATGAATGGTATTTTTGACTTCGGGAAGCAACCGTTGCACTCTATTTGAAGGCTGCTATTGGATAAATGTATTATGCAACTATAGATAAGCGCTTACAAACTACTAGCTATTTTTTGCCTTACGAACAAATTGTGCAACCAAATTAAGAACAGTTAGTTATCAGTTAGCTCTGGTGTGGACATTAAGTTGCAATTTAAAGGCTTACAAACGGCTGAAATACCATTGAAATCTGGACCAATCAGACAGAAGATGTTTCTATTTTGCGACGTAAATGCTGAAATGACAGATAAAAAAGGACAAAATAGCTAAATTCATTTAATAGAAAATGTTAACAAATTAGAACAAAGACAGGCTTCTTCTGAACAACCATATCAGTGTGTTATGTTTATCTAATCAAAAACATCACTAGTATATAGCATTAACATAAGTAAAGGCCCTTTCATACCAAGGACTAAAACTATAACTATATTTGCATTCACAAGAGCAGACGATAACATTCTGTTAACTATCTCTTTAAAGTCGTGTGGATTCTGTGGATTCGTTATCATTATAGCTGTGGTGTGGACTTCACAATTCTCATAGAATTGGAACGATAATTTAAAACTTCATAGTTATATTCCTTGGTGTGAACGTGCCTTAAATGCAATTCTACAACGTTAAAATGGCTTTCAGTTAAACAAATTCCATTAATCTTGGTTAATTTGGAGACAGAACCTGAATGTAACATCCATTTAAACGAATGGCACACAAGAACAGTGCGGAAATATTCCACATCAGACACATCATATCAAATTATGTGCAAAGGGGATATGCCACTGGGTTAACTTTCATTAGTTTAGCTGCAAGATAAATCTGTTAGCATTAGCATTATCCAACATTTGAATAAAAATATACATAAACTTTGGTACAACAAACAGGTTTGCTTCCCAATCAAATATACCTTTAGTGTACAATATACATATTTTGATAAAGTTTAAATACTATTTGGACTAGTATAAGTTTAAAGATGTTCTAAAATAGTTCATGGTAACCTAACCCTGAATTGCTTGCTGTACATTGATCCTGCTCATCAACATGTTCCCTTTAAAACCACACTTTCATACAAAAATAAATGTCAGTCATGTATTTTAACCTGCAAATCTGTAATGGCATTAAGATACAAAGGCTAGGAAATGGATACCTGCTTCACTTGCTGAAATGGATAAAAGTCACCTGTGCTCCTTACAGAACAAGATACTTTTCAGAGCTTAAATGTTATATTAAAGGAACAGTTCACTCAAAAAATTTTAATCCTGTATTTTTGTCTTGACGGCATGTTTCTGTATGCGTAATATTCATTCAAAATGTTATGTTTTTGAGTTAAACAGAACAAAAAAAAAGACAATACAGGTTTGGATTAGGGCAAGTAAATCACTTTTTGGGTGAACTGTACCTTTAATCTTTCTAGAAATGTTTTGTATCAGTGTAGTGTTTTGAAATGTATATTGCTTTAGGAATGATTCTCCTAAGTGCATTTCTTCTATCTGGGTCATGTAAAGGCCAATGGAGTCACACTTAGTCAAGCCCACGGTTCAGACCCAAAAAGAACAACAAATGACAGGACAAAATGAAAAACACAAAAACAAATATATATGCTGGTGGATTAGAAAATGGAATATAAACAAACAAGTACAAATGACACCTAGATGACTTTAGTCAGTGGTCCAACTGTGGTCCAAAAATGTCTGTGTGGTCTTTGTAAATGAAGGTTCCCACTTTTGTGTTCAAGAGTTCTTCTCTGCTCTCCATCTGAAATTTAAAGCAGAAGAAACCATGCTTCTTATACGTAGATCGCTATCGTCCTGTTTCTGGGTCATCACAAAAAAAACCCAAACAGCTCCATCCAGGAGAATTTTTAATCCAGCATAGCATCCAACTGATCAGCCAGGTCATCAAACATGTTCCCAATGTCATCCAGAATGTTCCCCGCAGACTTCACCATGTGAGAAGTGCTAAAAGAGACACAACAGAATGTTTAATTAGGAGTGATACATTTGTAACGATTAAAAGGAAACTGAAAAAAAAACATGAAAGGAATAGTTTGAATAATTCCCTCTATCATTTTGGTGTGAAAGCTGGTGGAAAGTGTCTCTTACCCCACGTTGTTATTCTCAAGAGTGAGTTTTCTCTCCACAGCCTTCAGTGCTTCCTCCAGGGATGAGCTGGTCTTCTCCAGCCTCTGATGCTTCAGTGTTGACCCTTGAGCACCTTCCACCAGAGCCTGGGGCCTTCCTGACATCACTCTTTGACCCATGTTCTCTGCTGAGGGGGAGTACGGCACTGGAGACTGAGGTGCTGCAAAGGCAACGCTCTGTACAACACTGAGAGTGACACTGGAGCCGACAGCTGTGGACAGAACAAGAATCACAGAATAAATGCATAATTTACAGTCCTTTGCATATACTGTAACCAGGGTTGCCACGTCTGCGCAACAAAAGTTGCCCAATGGCCAGTCAAAAGTAGCCCAAAAATAGCCCAATGTGATTTTCTCCATTGGGCGGCCGAATACTCCACTGAATTTGTATGTCTGGGGGGTGTTTTGGGGGTGTTGAAGCGCCAAAATCGTACGTATGGGGGTGGAAATCAACCCGTGGAAAACCTTTTGACTCATGGCAACAACTTAAAAGTGCGGGAAAACCGCAGACTTGGCAACACTGAATAACTTACTAGCAAAGGGTTGCGCTGAATAGCTTTAACCATTTATACAATCTGGCAGTATTTAGCTGCATCCCAATTCAGAGGCTACATCCTTCAAAGGCTGCATCCGAAGGCTGAATGCATCACAGTGGTGCGACTTGGCTGTCCCAATTCAAAGGCTCTTCGAGTCTACAAATTCGTCTTTTATTTCCCAGGCCACGAAGGTTAGAATGAGTTGATCCTTTGCAGCCTAGCCTATCCCAAGGGTAATTGCGCTCCAGTTACGACAGGATGTTTTTGATAGAAAATATACCTTTAAATATAAGTATTGGGTTTCAATTTAGTCGAATATCTAATAATACATAAGTGGTTCAAATGCTGACATATCTCACTAAGACGCGGATTTATACAGTTTATACTCTATTATGTGCATAATTGGACCAAGGTGAACATATTTAGACAAGTTGTGAACCCTGTTTTGTATTCAGACAGTTGAATATAACTTTCAAAAAAGGTCCAGTACAAACGTTACTGCCTCTAGGCGACAAGAGCAATGCCCTATAGGCTAGACCAGGGTTCCTCAAATCCGGCCCTGTAGGGCCACTTTCCTGCAGAGTTTAGCTCAGATCCTGATCAAACTCACCTACCTGTGACTCTGAAGACCTTGATTAACTTGTTCAGGTGTCTTTGATTAAAGTTGGAGCTAAACTCTGCAAGGTAGGAACCCTGAACTAGATTGTCCCATTTAACAACGCTCGGTTTGACCTTTGTGGACTTCAAAGGCGTGAACTTCAAAGGCGTGTCCTTTGGCCCTGTCCCATATGGCACCCTAAACACTTTGCAGTCTTCCTATGAGTCAGCACTTTCGTGACGTAATGTCACTTTGACTGTTGGGAAGAAGTCTGCAGCGGAACTCGCTTCAGTGCGGGCCCGGCAAATGTGCGCATCAAGGGCACATATCGACCACAAAGGGGCACTCATGAGCACACTTCTGAAACCTAAAATGACAAATGGGACACCCTACGGTCTTGTGGACTTAACGGACATGCGCATGCGGCAGCCATTGTAAGTCCACAAGACAGTAAGTGCATATGAAGTGTGCCATTTGGGACAGGGCCAAAGTCTGTGTCCTTCGAAGGATGCAGCCTCTGAATTGGGACACAGCTTCTGTCAAGGACTTCTGGGAACTAATAAATCTAACCATTTAGATGGACCTATTTGCTAAATCTAGCGAACAAATAAGGAATCTAAAATATGAAGTTTGAGGTCAATTAATTTGAGCAAGTTATCAACACTTCTCATGCGATATCAAGTCAATTGACTTTATTTGTATCTGTAGGCTGTACCTGTTACAGGAGCAGGATGAGGTTTAGAGGTGTGCCGTGTTGGATTCAGGGGGCTGGGAGGTTTAGGGGCAAGAGGTGGAGGTGCTTTCTCTGGTTTGGCTGGAAGATCCACACATGGCAGACTCGTATCTGTTTCACTGATGCGGAGCTTTACCATGTCCTGAGTATCTAAAGCAGGTGTGCCATCTGCACTGCTGTCGGACGCTGTGTTTGGCTGCTCTTTCTCCTTTGGCTTCTGCCGTCTCTTCACTGTGTCTGACTCTTTCAGGTTAAACTCTGGAACTTCCGGGGTTTTGACTGGTTTGGCTTTCTCTGGAGACTCAGAAGTGGTCTCCACCTTGAGTGGCCCGCCAACTTTGGGCCTCTGTTTGATGGTGAGGTTGCCTTCCTCCGCAAAGGGGATGCACTCACTGGAGCTGTTCTGAGGCGAAGATGAGCTCTCCAGGCCAGAATCCTTCGTCCCATCATCCTCCTCTGTGTCAGACTTTGTTGCTCTATCAGTATCCGGTTTGGCCATTACCGAGCTGGATTCACTCTGACTCAGAGGTCTGCGCCTGGACCCTTCATTGGTGCTAGAGACAGCTGCTGTGGTTTCGTGGAGGAGCTCCACCGTAGGCACAGGTAGGACTGTTTCTAATGCAGCTGTGATGCTCTTTACACTCCCAGGTCTGCCGCTCTCGACTCCTCCAGAAGCTGGCGCTGGAGTGTCAGAGACAGTTTCAACACTAGTGCTGCTGCTGCTGACGGAGCTAAGGCGTTTAGGTGGCGGCGGAGGAGGCCCTTTACGCCGAGCCCTAATGGCGAAAGAGTGGCTTCGGCCGATGGACTGCTCAGGGGCAGACTGAAGACGTGCCAGCTGGCCCCGGGTAGGCTTGCGGCTCAGCGTGGCATACGAAGGCATGGCCATACTAACTGCTTCATCATCATCCTCTTCATCTGGTTCACCGTCCGACAAAGCATACCGGGACAGACTTTGTGTGCGCTTCTTGGTCCCGCTAGGAGAGCGACGGTCAAGCGTGGTACTGTTATATTGTGCACGAAGATAATTGAAGGTTTTATGAGCAGGAGAACCTTGCGGTGAAGGAGCAGAGCCCAGTTTGGGTTTGGCAGGCACCGCTGGGTATTTAAAGCCTGTGGACGAGCTGAACGGCAGCTGCTGTGGTGGCTGAGGACGTGGGACCTGGTCACGGCCTTCTGGAATGTTGCGTTCTTTACCAGGACTGCTGTCTGGGCTCGTTAAACTCTCTTGGGACCGGCTGTAAGGGGTCGTGGCTGAAGTGGAGGAGGGAGTGCTGGGGGGCTCCTGAGAGCGTCCGGAGCCTCGAGAGCGCGTGTCAATGCTCTCCTCACTGGAGGACATGCCTACTGCGTTCTTGATGGCCAGTCCTTCCTGACAGCCACTGTACTGGGAGGACATGGCGCACTGTAGCTCAGTGCTCAGCTCACTGTCCTGGAAAGTCATCATCTTGGGCGTGTGGGGTAAGGGGAGGTCGCAACTCTCAGGGGGCGGCTCGATAGTGACCAGGTCCAGGGCAGCAGGTGTTTTGCGCCGCAGTGTGCCCTGCCCTGATTCCGCCTGTAGAAGAGCCTTATGGACATCACACAACTTCTTGACCGCAAGCATCATCTTCTTCTGATGGCCTGTCAGAGACACACATACACTTACTGTACATGTCACACACAACAGGATATACTTCACAGGATATATGAACTGAATTGAGATGAATATTGTAACTATTATCTTGCTAAAGCTGATTCACTGCAGAATTTGAATCCATCTCATATTTCATGAAGTTTATATAATTCTCACTTTAGTTCTGTGTGTAAGTTATGCTCACCTAGTTTGGTGATGCCAATCTCCTGTAAATCTTCCCACGTGAGATCTCGGACAATGTTTATCGAGTCATAGCCGTTCTCTGCGAGTTTCTTGTGATATTGAGGCAGGCCTATGGCACTCAGCCACTCTCCTAGATCCTGCTGAGAGAAGAGATTTGGCTGTGAGTGAACTGAAGACAACACCATAGACAAACATGTATGCATACAAGCTATAAAGTATAGTGACTTACTGGTATGTACTCTGGGAGCCATTCTGGAATGCTGAGGTTGCCGATCTCCAGGGAAATCTTCTTACGGTGGCCTGGTTTAGTCACACCAATAGCCGTGAGATCCTGAAAAAGAGGCATAATACTCAATCAACATCAACCCTATCTAGACTAAATAGCATATCTCTTCAAAGCAAAAGGTGCTGTGATCGTACCTCTGGGGTCATTCTGCTGATGGTAGGCACATCATAGCCAGCGTTGAGGAAGTTTGCAGTGTACTGCTCCAGCTGAAACTCACTCAGCCACTGATAGATAGCCTCTGCATCCTGACAGTGATTAAAGACATGAAGATAGAACTGCTGTTATAGCACTCATTTAATAAATCACTAATGTACAAAACCAATTGCAGACCCAGTTGTAGAAGGCTGTACCATTTTTTTACAAATAATTTGCCATATCGAAATATGTTCAGGTTGGTGTTATTCACTGTAATGGTGATTTCTGACCTTTCCCTCTAGCAGCTGTTGAGGACGCACAAACTGTTGAGAGAAACCCTGCTCTCCCGCCCTCTGTGTGGGCAACACAGGTCTGCGAGGAACTCCTTTAAAACACAACACACATACTCATGTTAATATATGCACACGGATTCACCTAACAGCATTTTCAATGTCTTTGAATCAGCTGGTGTTTTAATGATTTTTAGTGGATGTATGACCTCAGTTCACCTCAAGATCACACAGGTGTCCTAGCAGAGAAACTTAGTTTGATATTTTGTTAACTAACGCAACAATGTTCATGTTTGGATGGGACTAAGTTTCATGGAGGATGTTCTCAAATTTGTGTTTCACAAGTGTACTTTGTGATTTTAATCACGTCCGAATCAGTGTTTTTCTCACACAACCTGAGTAAAAATTCCAGAGCAAATGATCTACTATTTTTCGGCAAACTCAACGTTCCTCTGAGAAATCTAATCCAGTCTGATTGCCGATCAGGGTTGGGAAGGTTACTTTTAAAATGTATTTCACTACAGATTACAAAATACATGCTTTAAAAAGTAATTTGTAATGTATTTCGTTAGATTACACAAGTTACACAAATACTTTAGAATACTAATAAGGCATGTAATACATAATACTCTGCATATTATTTTTTAACAAAATCAGTTTTCCACAATATTTCTTAGAAAAAAGAAAACAATATATTGACGCTCAAGAAGGCAACACAATGCTTTAAGATCTGGGGTGTGTAAACTTTTTGTAAATTTTACATATTTTGTCTTCATTTAGTTATTCGCTTCTGAAGGGCAGTGCTAAATGAAAAAATATGATCTTTAAACAAAATAAGAAAAATGTACACATCATCCTGTTCAAAAGTGTTCACCCCCTACTCATAATGCATTGTGTTTCATAGAAGCTTGTTTCCCCCACTAAATATAAAAATAAAAAAGGTAATTGCAACTTTTTTTCTCACAATTGCGAGATTTAAACTCACGTTTTATAAAGTCAGAATTGTGATTTTACCAATTGCTGTTTACATGAATTGCACGTTACAGCTTACATTAATATTTAAATTAAATAAATGACTTTCAAATGATTAATTCGAATTAATCACTTTGGTAATCTAAAAGACTTTTTGGATGTAACTGTAATTTGATCACCCCCCATTTAAAATGTAGCTGTAATGAAATACAGTTACTCAAAATTAGTTTTTAAATTTTAAACTAAGTTACATGTATTTTGTTACTCCCCGACCCTGTTGTCGATATTGTATTAATTTGCACGTCATGTTGTAATTATGAGATTTCAAGCATTTATATCCTTGTAGAACTCGTAATTGCAACTTGCAAGTTGGGAATATTTCGGAGAGCTCCTACTTGTACCACCTGACGTCACACACATATGTTGTCATCTCGAGCCTACGGTAATTACGACATGGCGTGAACGCATTAACACGTCTCCTCATGTGTTAGGAGGTACCTGAGGTACCGTTTGCACACCAATCTTTTGCATGCATTCATTTAATTTCAATATGGATAGTATCTGACGAAAAAATTAAATGCTCAAATGAATAAATAGAGCCAAATCATGGAAACTGCAAAGACTGCTCATTTTATTGTCAGGTACTTGACTAGATGTTTCCACTCACTTGTGTTGCCACTTCTATAAACTCATGTAAAGTTTATTTAAATAGGGTTTTAATAATAAATTAAAGTTATATAAATAAGTAATTATTGAAAGATATGTGATGCACACAAGCACAGCAGATGACCTTCTGTAATGCCCATGTCTAGACAACACACACTCCCATCTCTGTAATAAACACAGAGATGTCCAGTCCGAATCGGTTCATGAAATTACAGAGTGCTTTTTCCTCGGATGCCATCCATATTGAAATTAACTGAAAGCATGTGTGCGTAGTGCACAAGCGGACAATTCACATTCAGACTGGATTCGATTTCTCAGAGGAACATTGAGTTTGCCCGAAAAACAGTATGTAATTTCCTCTAGCATTTTTACTGAGGTTGTGTGAGAAAAACAGACATGACAGTAAAACTAGTCCCGTCTGAATAGGGCTAAGAGTCCAAATACTGTCACTGTGTCAGATGCACACAGTACACATTTCACAGGTACAGTAGCTCATTACCTGTGGGTGCATCAGGATGTTTGGTTTGGTCTGGCTGTAGTAAATCCACAGCAGAGGGTGCCGTCTGCGTAAAATGAGAGAACATGTCAAAAGAAACCTCAGCTATCAAACACAGAAACAACATTTAGTTTTATGCCTGAAACTAAAAGGGTTTGTTAAAGGGATAGTTTAACCAAAAATGAAAATTCAGTCCAAACCCGTAAGACCTTCCTTCATCCTTTAAGATTTTTTGATGAAATTCGAGAGCTTTCTGACCCCTATAGACAGCAACACAACGACCACTTTAAAGACCCAAGGTAGTAAAGACATCGTTAAAATCGTGACTCCAGAGGTTCAACCTTAATTTTATGAAGCGACGAGAATACTTTTTGTGCGCAAAAACAAACAAAAATAATGACTTTATTCAACAATTTCTTCTCGTCTGTGCCAGTCTCCTTCGCTGTTGACGTAGTGCAGCGCTTCCAGGTTCTACGTCAGAATGCCGGTTCACCATTGGCCGACGCTGTGATACTGATGCAGGAGCCGGCCAATAATGAGCGATTTTTTTTAACAGGTTTTTTTTTGCACATAAAAAGTATTCTGGTCGCATCGATATCTTTCCTACCTTTCTGGGCCTTAAAAGTGGTAAATGCGTTGTAGTCTAAAGGGGGTCAGAAAGCTCTCAGATTTCATCAAAAATATCTTCATTTGTGTTCTGAAGATGAAGGTTTGGAACAACATGATGGTGAGTAATTAATGACAGAAATTAAATTCTGTCAACCCTTCAACATAATTTTTCACCAATGAATTTCCTTGACCTTTCCAATCATTTGTGATTGCTGGATGTCAAGTATGAAAGTACAAGGCTGTACAGGGTTGGTCACTGGTTAATTTGTGTCATGTGTTTTTAAATGGGCTTGAGGGTTGGCTTATTCATGTTCATTATGGTGTTAGAAATGTTAGTGGGAATTTAACAAAACGGATGTATTTTTAAAGCTGTGATGTGCCAACTTGGAATTAATGTATTTCATTATAGTTAAGAATTTTTTTTTTACCTTTTTTTATATCTTGCAAAATTAGCACTTTGAGACTATCACCAAAATGTTCATTTTTATTTGCTCTATCATTATAACTCACTACCTCTAACAGCAACTGTCCTTAGAGCATGACTCAATACTCTTGAGGCTGTCTTCCTCTCAAAGCATCATGCCTGTGACCGAACAGAGTGGGTGTGTACCTTGCTGGTGTCAGGGTTGGTGGGCTGTTGGTGTTGTTGTGGTCCATTGGGGGCGCTGTTGCTTTCTGTGCTCTGGCCACTGCCTGCACTGCGGGTGCTGCCCACGCTGCCAGTGCTGCCCACACTATTCCTGTCCCCTGCTGCGAGAGAGAGAGACGGAGGCGTTAGTCCAATGAGTAACTGCAATCATAACATGCCCGCGATTATGGCATCACAGCCGCCGTCTGCACTGCCATGCTAGTGTGCCACTCCACAGCCGTGAGGACACCATACCCACTGGATTTCTACTCAAGCAGCAGGCAGGATGGGGTGGGGGTAGCAGGGCAAAGCCACAGGCATGTGGTGATGGGGTTTACAGATGACAGCACACAACCTAAGTTCTGCTATGGGAGCGGGAGAGGGTTCACAGTACGCTAACAGGGAATTGGCAACTGGGTCTGTGTGGCGTCCGACAGGCCAGCAAATCAGAGGGTCTGTCTGCAGCAGGGAGGGGGTGACAGCCAGTAGGGGGCACAGAGGAGGAGCGTTTCAGCAGAGGGAAGTGCAGCGGTTCTTACCAGTGCAGGAGTTCCGCAAAACCCACACGTCCTCCATGCTGGGGCTTATGTGCTGGGAGAGACTGCCGGGAGGCCCACCTAGCGGACACAAACACTTTTTGGGCCACTGGCCTCACTCTAGTTTGGGGGGGTAGGGGGATGAGTGTGTGCCACTGTATAGTGTTTACATGCAAAGAGAGTGTTTGTACTGTTTCAGTCGTGCAGAAGAACCACAAGAACACCCAGGGTCCAAAACCAACCGTTTGCCTCAACTGCCCAATAAACACTTACTGGCCATAAATATTACGTTATGTGCAGTGGAATGTTAGACAAGTCGAGATTTTGATACACCATTTATACTGCTGTAGATATTATTTTGCATCTTTCCTGTGTAATGTCTCTGTTTGTGCATGAGATCTGCATAAGATCTGCACAGTTAGTCACAATGTAAAATAATAATATCATAATGCCTGCCCAAAGGCATACGCAAAGAAAAAAGGTGACGCTTCAGTGAATTGTAATTGTTGCATGTCGTGGAGACGCTGTGTTTGGATGCGAAAGCAAGACCCTTTTGTTTGGCCTTCCGATAAAACGGATGAAATTAGGAATCAGTGGTTAAGACTTATAACAGCTTCCTAAACTTAGTTTCAGACAGACTAGGAATAGAGGTGCATGTCAAGCATGTTAACCTATTCTAGTACATCCAATAAACAAAATAATGAACTTTTAAAATAGCATCATATAAGCCTGTTAATTAACTGGATTATTAAAGAAATAGGCCTCACCACTTTGTTATTTAATAAGTAAAAATAAATATTTTGTGAAATAAATCATTACTGTGATATTGGTCATACTAACCACCTCTATTACCAGCCATGGCACCACTTTTAGGGATGTGATGACATATGAATATAAATATTTAAAGCTGCACAATGAAAGATTTTTTAAATTAAGAATTAAAATGTTACATAAAATAGTGAGTAAATTTAAAAAATGACATATTTTAGGTACAACATGTAGTTAGAATTAGTACAGAAATGTAATAATCAAATGTAAAAATAAATTATTGTATTGTCTTCACTATATTAATTACATTTAAATGTATTCTTATTAAAGCTAATAAAAAAGTAAATTAGTAAAGAGCAATACGTTTTTCCTCTTTTGTTTGATTCACATTAATGACACAGAGCAGCAGATTTATTAGGCTGCTGTCACTTTAAGACCAAACGCACAGATCCATTATACTGATACACATCCGAACTGTTTACTTTCACTTGAGACATAACCGGCTGTGTTTACATGAATACTCCACACGATGGGCATTTTGACATAATCGCATGTGTATTCAACCATTCAAGCGCAATAAGACGTGAAAGAGAACTTAATTTGCGATTGCATTCTGTGAAATCTTTATATTCTCATTTTGTACCATGGTAACAATATACACTCACCTAAAGGATTATTAGGAACACCTGTTCAATTTCTCATTAATGCAATTATCTAATCAACCAATCACATGGCAGTTGCTTCAATGCATTTAGGGGTGTGGTCCTGGTCAAGACAATCTCCTGAACTCCAAACTGAATGTCAGAATGGGAAAGAAAGGTGATTTAAGCAATTTTGAGCGTGGCATTGTTGTTGGGCCGGGCCGGTCTGAGTATTTCACAATCTGCTCAGTTACTGGGATTTTCACGCACAACCATTTCTAGAGTTTACAAAGAATGGTGTGAAAAGGGAAAAACATCCAGTATGCGGCAGTCCTGTGGGCGAAAATGCCTTGTTGATGCTAGAGGTCAGAGGAGAATGGGCCGACTGATTCAAGCTGATAGAAGAGCAACTTTGACTGAAATAACCACTCGTTACAACCGAGGTATGCAGCAAAGCATTTGTGAAGCCACAACACGCACAACCTTGAGGTGGATGGGCTACAACAGCAGAAGACCCCACCGGGTACCACTCATCTCCACTACAAATAGGAAAAAGAGGCTACAATTTGCACGAGCTCACCAAAATTGGACAGTTGAAGACTGGAAAAATGTTGCCTGGTCTGATGAGTCTCGATTTCTGTTGAGACATTCAGATGGTAGAGTCAGAATTTGGCGTAAACAGAATGAGAACATGGATCCATCATGCCTTGTTACCACTGTGCAAGCTGGTGGTCTAATGGTGTGGGGGATGTTTTCTTGGCACACTTTAGGCCCCTTAGTGCCAATTGGGCATCGTTTAAATGCCACGGCCTACCTGAGCATTGTTTCTGACCATGTCCATCCCTTTATGACCACCATGTACCCATCCTCTGATGGCTACTTCCAGCAGGATAATGCACCATGTCACAAAGCTCGAATCATTTCAAATTGGTTTATTGAACATGACAATGAGTTCACTGTACTAAAATGGCCCCCACAGTCACCAGATCTCAACCCAATAGAGCATCTTTGGGATGTGGTGGAACGGGAGCTTCGTGCCCTGGATGTGCATCCCACAAATCTCCATCAACTGCAAGATGCTATCCTATCAATATGGGCCAACATTTCTAAAGAATGCTTTCAGCACCTTGTTGAATCAATGCCACGTAGAATTAAGGCAGTTCTGAAGGCGAAAGGGGGTCAAACACAGTATTAGTATGGTGTTCCTAATAATCCTTTAGGTGAGTGTATATCGTTAGAATTTTTTGTCATGTCTTTAAACAGAATAGAAGGTCTAATAGAAGGAAGATTTAAACCATATATTGCACTGAAAATCTGCAAATATATATAGGGTACAACGGGGCTGAAGGCACACCTTAAGAACAAATTTGCTTTTCATTACTCCTATAGTGTATGATTGCTAAAAAAATATATATGTTTGTATTGAACATTGATGGAGCAGATTTTGAACAGAACAGATTGATGGAACAGATTTTGTGTGAAAATAAATCATAAATGTGGTTCATTTAGTTTAAAAATCGTATCAATGTATGAGGTGACGAGGGAGGGCCTTTCACCCCACAGACACACAGAGCAAAACCAGCATTGATACAAATACTTAAGCTAAAATAATATGTTTTTAATAGTTAATACTTAAGTTAAAATTATTATTAAAAGTTTTTGTTCAATAAATATAGTGTCATTAAAATATGTTAATTATAAAAATACAGAAACAAAATTATTTTAAAAAGTAAAGATTCTGAAAGCATTGAAGGAAATCCCATAATAATTTAATATATGATGGTTTCATTATAAATATGGGTATTATCTCTAAGGTGGACACCCAACTTAATATATGATATTTCCCATCTGAATCTAACTATGTAATGTCAACAAAAAGTCAGCCGTCTGTTTATTATCATGTTAATTATTGTGCCTTTTGTCCCAACAGCAGATGCGTTTTTTACCCCAAATAGCATTTTACATTTTCTTCCGTTAGAAAAACTGTTGCTTAATGAGCTTGAACAAAACTTTGAACAAGAGCTTTGTCTCAAAACATAAACATTAATTTTATTGATTCTCATTTGCTACTTAAATCTACAACATTTTTTAAATCAAATATTAGATCAAATGAGTGCAGAATCAACTTTGCGCTGCTGCCCACGTTCACGTCAAGGATCAGACAGATTTCCACGTGTATCTTGAAAAGCGGATGTTTTGGAAAGCGCTGAGGCAAGTTTTTGTGCCATCTAGTGGTTTAGAGGAAAATAAAATCAAAGGCGGCTTTTCCCTGTTGTACCCATAGACCGTAAAAAAAATATGGACGACGAGTCTTCACTGCATTCCACTGAAGAAAATTGAAGCAGCCAACATCTTGCGCTGATTTGGGACCTGAGACTGTGCAGTAGTGAACGTTGGATCGGAGTCTGCGCACAGTAGAGAGCAGGAAGTAGAGCTGCGATATCAAAAGCCTGCCCACACTCTCCCAGATGCAGAACTCATTATGTCGGTGTGAAATAAACAGTTATGGAAATGTAGAAATTAAAGCAAAAGCTCAAATCTCCTCCCGAAAATCCAGAAAAAGTCTGTTGGTGCCTCAGTGACGACTTCACTCAGAGAAGCTGTCAATCTCAGCTGTCAATCATAACGTCACACCCGCCGCTTTTATAGCATCAAATAACTAAAACCAAACTTATTAAAAAAAACGTATTTTAAAAAATGTAACTAACATCAGCGTGATAAAAACTAAAATGACAGAAACCATTTTTTTAAAAATTTAGTTTGAAGTGTAATTTGATTGTTTAGTTTGTCTCACTTCCCATTACATTACATGGAGAGGGCAGGGTTTATGACCTATACTGGGACCAATCACCTGGGGGCGATCGAGACACTTTGGCTTCACTTTTCAGGACTCGTGTGGCACACTTGGTTGTACCATATATATATATATATATATATATATATATTAAAATTAAGAATACAAGTGTAAAGGGGGTCTAAAACATTTTGAGCTTGTCCACTTTCGACCACTTCCAGAACTACTCGAAAACACATTCAAATAGATTATTTTCGTAGTGTATTTGAGAGGCATTTGAAATGCATCTTAATACCAGGTGAAAACAGGGCCTTGCTGAGAAAGCACCAGGTGGGTGCGAGTGTTATACCTGGGTTGGTGCTCAGACCATTGGCATGTGGGAGGACCAGGTGTGGGTTAGGGGTGTACAGAGTGTAGGAGTCGTCGGTTTGAAGGGTCCCGCCCCCGCTCAGACTCAAGCTGGGACTGAGGGTGGACCTGGAGAGCAGCTGCTGCCTCTGGGTGGGCAGAGAGGTGTGTCGTAACAGGGTGCCCCCTACAGGACAACACACACATGACAGGAGCAGAGGGTTAATGCAAGCGGATGGAGGTTAGAGATGAACACTGGCTGCGTCCGAAGCTTAGGCAGCTGACTGATCAAGCAATGACTTTGGAGTTAGCATTTCCTCACGAAAGTACCTCATCCAGACAGACTTCTGAGGCAGTGTAATGGTTTAATAATCAGCAAATAAACAGAGCGAGATTTGGTGATTACAAAGCGAAGATTTAATTAGGGCACCGAAGGTGTATAGGCACTTATCGTATCCGTTTTATTATTCTGCTTCCGTTTCTTCGTCTTCTTCCGCTCTTAAATCTATGGCAGCCATATGGTAAAAATTTGTGGCACACAGATAGAGGTCAGTCCAAAACAGTCTAATTCAATCCTTCTAGCACCACCACCTGTCCAAAGTCTGACTTGCGTTTGTGCTAATAACTTTTGAACTGTAAGGGTTAGAAACAAAATTATTTTTCCCTCTGATTCCTTGGCTCGAGATTAGCCCCATGTTCCGTCATTAAAAAATGTTCACCATTTTGCTCCAATTTTACCAGATCATCTTCAGACATGCCGACAAAATGTTATGGAATTCAAGTTGATTCGTCAAACTATTCTCAAATAACGTGCAAACGAATTCAATGAAGTGCCCGCCAAAATGGACATGAGGCTATATCTCTGCAACGCTTTAGCGTATTTTGACCAAACTTGGTGTATGTTATGCCAACCATGACCTGAGGCTACCTGCACAGTTTCAGAGCAGTGCCACCTAGTGGTCAGGAGATATGAAAAATTCAAATTTTTGCTTATAACTTCTGAACACTTGGGCAAAATCACAAAATTGGTCTCTTTAGATTCAGTGCAGCATGCCGAGTCAAATGATGCCCAATTTTTCCATATCGGCCATTTTGAATTTGGTTGGAAAATGCTATATTTTACGAATGCATCCGGGGGCAGCGCCACCTTGTGGTTAAAAGTTATAATGAAATTTCCAAAAATGCTGATCAATTTTGATCAAATTAGTCTGTTGTAATGAAACTGGTCTTATTAGATTCCTTGGGTCATCCCGAAAACATAGACACCAATTTTGCCATATTCGGCCAAACTTCCTGTATACCATTTAGATTTTCTTTAAAAACCTACCTCCTCCTAGACAGTTTGTCCAGTTTTCACCAAAAAGTTATGGATTTCGTTGATAGAAAACCGCCGCAACAAAGTTGAGGCATGATGCCAAAATGACTCTGAGGCTCTGATCTCTGCAATGCTTTGACACATTGACACCAAAATTTGCATGTGTTATTGTCACATAACTCTAACCATACCACATCAGTTTCGTAACAGCGCCACCTATTGGTCGAAAGTGTTAAAGCATTAAATCACATTACTAGTGATTGTATTTGATTTTTCAGGCATTTTGCCTAAAATCATCTTAATCATTTAATTGCTCATTTTTGCAGTTGGTCTGATGCTCAAAGCCATGCAGTCATGGCTTGTCGTGCCTTCTTTGTGTTTAGCCTCTTAATGGCTCCTTGCTGCTATATTACTTCTTGCATTTTTCAGCTTTCGGATGCAGCCATTTATTACATGGAAAGCAGCGGGATGGAAGGTTGTAGGAGTTACATCTGTCAGCATGTTATTGATTTAGGAAGGCAAACACTGTTATTTGTGGGGTTAATGGCTGTAATAAAATCCCTAAAATGAAAATATATAGTGACCACAGGCTGTGAAGCCCCAGCAATGAGAGTCAAGAAGGACAACCTATCAGAACTCAGGTTATGATTGTACCTGAGCGCCGGCTGATGACCTCAACTATGGAGGGGGGGAAGTAGCCAATTCGGTCTGTTCCTCTCTGGGTGTCATGAATGTGGCCCTTCCAGCGTCCGTCCACGTGCTGCTCTATCACCTGCCAATCATAACGCAGCAAAATACATTGACGTCACAGTGAACTCATCCAATTTTTAATCCAGCAGTTTTTCACGTCCTTGACAACCAGTCAAAACAGAGGAGGAGGGAGTTCAGAGACAATGCATGATCTAAAAGCTTTTGAAAGTTAGATAACATGACCCCAGCCACCCACGCTAAGTAAACACACATCAAGCATACAATAGCTGCAGGCCCAACAACATTACAGCAGCTCACAAAATACATCTCCAAACCCTCCAGTAAACGACCCTTAGACTGCTCTTATTTTCTGCCCACCATTTCCTGTGAAACAATGCTGTGTGAAAATCTGCGTTGGTTTGAGTCACTTTGTTTGTGTGCTTATCTTTAGCACGTTTTAAAAACCAAGGCGATGAACAGAAAGAGCCATTAAAACTCGATGGAAGGAGAAAGAGAGAGAAAAATCTGGCCTCCTGACAGGCGTTTGGTATAGCACTTAAGACAAGCAAACACACGTGATCTCGATTCAAACACCCACGCGATCTTATTCCTAAATGACAATGACTTGCCCTATGTCTGTTAAACCTTTGAGAAGTATGATTACAGCAAACATTCAGATCTGTGTTGGCACTGCCGCTGAGCCAGAGAGAGCAATGAGGTTCACAAACAGTCTTTTCAACCACACAGAATCATTATTTCTGTGTTGCAATAATTCAAATGATCACAGAAGCACTGGGATAAAAGTGTATAGTTCAGATATAAACACTCATGTCAACGGTAACTTATCAAAATAGAGCAAATCACAGTTTGAAAGTTACTTGGCACGTCAAATAAAGACTGTATCAATGACATCGTTACGCCAGTAGGTGGCGACAAGTGACTGTTAAAAATGTATTTGTCATTGAATCATTAATTCAAGAGATTTGTTCAGAAACGCTGATTCATCCAGTCATGAAACAAGTCTTTATGATTGAGCCATTGAATCATTCACTCAAATGATTTAAAAAAATTAAATAATTCAAGTTCATTTAATATTTTTTAAATATACTGCAGCAATTAACATTTTGTCAGAACCTCTAGTAAATTAAATGTTATTTTGTTTAGTTGTCTATTCAGAATCGTAGAAGAATGGTGATCTCTATGTGAAACAAAAAAATTGTGATTCTCAATGTATCCAGAATCGCGCAGCTCTTACACACACACACACACACATCGACTCTGAAGAGGTTTCATGAAGTCATGTGAGCAGCCGTACCGTGATGACGTCACCGGCGCGTATGGTGAGGGCCGTGGGGTCGTGAAGATTCCAGAAGTCTTTCAGAGCTCTGACCTGAAGAACTCCTGTAGCTTCTGAAAACACACACACACACACACATCTGTGCTGATACAAAACGCCATAAATTCCCATCATTCAAAGAGTTCAGACACTGGACGATACCACATACATTACATTGCTGAATCTAATAAAACCCGTCCAGACCAAAAATCAAAAGGAAGAAGAAAAAAAATTATACAAACACATATACATATTTCATATACATTTCATAGATACTCTTCCCCAAATTTTAATTTTCAAAACATGTGCTTATTTTTATATATATATATAAAAAAATATTTTGAATTGTAAAATTATAATAGTGTAATATTTAATAATTAACAAAGAAAAAAAGCGAACAATCTAAACTATTACATATATTTCATTTGAAAATTTAAATAAATAAGAATATATGTGTTTGTGTGTGTAAAATGTTTACATTTTATATATGTTTTATTTTAAAATGTAAAAAAAGCTTACTTTTAGGTATATTTACATGTATTTTCCCATTATATTTCCCATTATATATATTTTTGCTTCCATTAATGTTTTTGCTTGTTTTTACTGCTTTTATTAAGGAGAATTTCTGTTTAATAATAATAAAGATGCACATTCTTCTTTTCAATTTTAAAATTTAATAGTATAAAAATGTACAAAGAAATATAAGTATATACGGTATATAATTTTTGCATACTTTTTTACTTATACCTTCAGGTACATTTATATGTAATTTTTTCTTCATTTTTAAACACATTTTCCATTATATTGTTTTTTTTGTGTGTGTGTGCTTTCATTAATGTTTTTGGCTCGTGTTTACGGCATTCATTAATGAGAATTTCTGTTCAATAATTATAAAAATGCACATTCTTCACCAATTTTTTTTTTTTAATTTCTCAAATTCAATTTTAAAATGCTACAACTTTAATATTATAAAATTTACAAAGAAAAAAAATATTTATATAAGTATATAAATGTATAGAATTTTTTTATTTACTTTTTTTACTAATACTTTTAGGTACATTTATATGTATTTTTTCTTATTTTTAAGCACATTTTCCCAATATATATTTTTTTGTGCTTTCATTATTGTTTTTTGCTTGTATTTACAGCTTTCATTTATTATAATATCATAAAAACAGTTAACATGTTAAAGGCCATATCTATAAAGAGAATAAGTAAATTCCCCCAAAATAACATCACTGTCTCCCATCAGCGTTACAGATTTGACCAGATACAAGTGTTTGCGTATGGCATCAGTGCTTGTGGGCGGGCCCCGTCTTAAGTTTCATAAATCTACATTTTCCATAGAACATAGCCTTTTATCTCTTTCATGCACTCAAAACTCCCCAGAAGGTTATATAATCCTGAGTTTAAACAGCTGCTTACTAAATGGCAGCTCAAATGTCTCCCATAACCCCTTATAAACCAAAGAAGGGCCGTTCCCAAACACTCGCACACAAACTTCACACAGTCAAATGCAGTATAAGCACAAACACACACTGTTAGGGAAATACACACACTACAGCACACAGACAGCACAGCTGTCTTAAAATAAATGCACAGAATGTGCATCTTACCTCGTAAGAGCTGCTTGATGTCTTTGCTGGCGTGGCACGCGGTGAACTGGTTGACGATATCCAGGGCTGTTTGGTTGTAAGTGTTGCGGATATTCACATCGATCCCAGCCTGCCATTATAAGAAAAAAACATTAGGCCAGTTAAATGCTGTGTGTCGATTAGCAGAAGAGCGTTGAGCCATGGAAAATTCGATCTACAGAAATACACAGGACAGAACATTAGAGAAACTGCACAGGTAAGTGCCAGGCACATCTACAGATCCGTTTATACCATGAGGAAGTGTGCTTACACTGTGCAAACGAACATATGTGGGAGAATTAAGTTTAAGCAAAGACAACAACTAACTGGCATATGGAAGACGAATCATTAGCATGTGAGCAAAAAAGATTGAGAGAGATCAATATTATATGTAATTATGTCAAATAAAATGAAAAAGTGGACACATTTGAAATGTTATGCTTTTTTACATTTGTAATGTTGCAGTTTGAGCATGAAAAAGGTCCCTCCAGCGGGAGTTCTTCTCTATTTCAGTAACACTGATTCTGAACTCCCTGAAACACCTCCATTGTAGTCTGGAGTTTTCTTCCAGGAACGAACACGTCACAATATTCCTCATTTAAATAATTCCCGCCCAATACATACACAAAAAGGGGCGAGTGTTGAGGTTATAGTGAGAGGCATGACATTTCCCAAACACGCCTGAAGCGGTTGACCAATCACAACACACTGATCCAGCCGACCAATCAGAGGACATTGTGCTTTTCAGAAGGAGGGGCTTCGTAGAGACAGGAACTAATCGGGGTGCGTTTCCCAAAAGCATCGTTAGCCAACTGTGGTCGCAAGTTCCGTCGTTATCAACATAGTTCAACCAGTCTGTGTTTCCCGAAACCATCGCTCTTCTTGTTTGCATGACATGTGGACCTAATAAATCCTTACCTTGAGCAAAATAAACAAGCTGACATTTAGTACAATCTATATCTTTTATTTCGAATACATCCAAATGTCATTTATGTCTTAGTTTGTCACCGTCTTTGAAGAGTGCTCTAGTACGTAAGAACGAGCCTGTGATTGAATCTGAAAATAAAGCAAAATAACTGAGAAAAATTTGAATTAGTCCTCAGATGCCATGTCCATAATTTATAGAAAATTTATAATTTATAATTTATCTAGCATGAATTCGATCTCAAACGAATTAATTAAAAGCTGTTAATACTCCACCACATGCGTGACTTCATTAACCAGCGTGGGTGAACGACAGATTTGTGAAAATACGGTTTCAGGAAATAGTCGTGATTAGCTACTTGACTTCTTCAATGATGCATCGTACTATGGTAGTTAAGCAGTGAGTAACGTCGTTGTACGGGAAACGCACCCCAGACCGTTACTGAAAGACTGGGAAGAGAGGAGCTGCAACAATAGAGAATATGGGAAAATAATATTTTTTTGGAACATCAAAGTCTAAATAATTTTTGCTTAATATTTTTGTGGAACCCGTAATACATTTTTAAGGATTCTTTGATAAATTAAAAGCAATTAAAAGAACAGCATTTACAAATAGAAACTTTCTGTAACATTATAAATGTCCAAAAAATAGTTTTGCCCCTAAACTTTTGAACAGTATCGCAATATAAATATAAATATACAGTAATTATAAACCTTAAATATGAATGTACATTTTAAACTCACCTGTAAATATTACAGTATTACAGATAACATGAAACTAATATGTGATGTACTTCCAGTTCCAAGTGAAACAAAAAGTTATGGCGCGTCTTGATTTATTTTCCTTTCGTGTTTCTTGCTCTCAAAACAATATTCTCAAAAAGAAGCATATGAGGGGATGTTACTAAGAAATGTTCAGAAATGCATTAAAAAATGTACTTTTAAGGGGGAATATGGCAATATAATGATTTAAAAGTAATTTAAAAAAATGTCAGAAATGTTGTCAACCCTTGCAGTAGAGACATTTCTGAAAAAGGTTGTACTTACGTCCAGGAGTAGCCGTACTACCTCTATCTTCCCATAGAGGGCAGCCTCATGGAGCGCTGTACCAGCTTTAGTGGTTCTGTTGATGTCAATACCTGCTTTCAGAAGAAGCCTGAAGACAGAGGGATGGAAACTGAATGAATGGACTGGTGGCAGTACCCTACTACTACTCCAAAGAGAAGAGACGACATCCTCTTTAGCACTCTGTGATATATTTACATACTGAAGGGCCTATAATACACACAGACTTGTGGAATTTACACACACACACACACACACACCAGGCAGAATCAGAGACGCTCATCTCTCGGAATGCTGGATGGAATTTCAGTGCTGCACTGGGAATGCCAGGCATTGGGGGATCTGTTAGTGTGACAGCCGTAGAAAACATGCACACACACAGAGACAGACAGACAGACAGATATGTCATGACCATGCAAACTAAGAATGAACCACACTGCACAAATGTCACTGTGTGAATTTCACAAAATCTGTCAAAATTTTACTCAAGCACATATTCCCTTCCAAATTGTCATTACTGTATTATATCACAATGTTTTTTTTTTGTTTTTTTGTGGTGATTATCCTTACAGTCTCATTACTTTGATACATTTTATTTAAATTAGAATAAGTGCAATATAATAAATACTGCCATGATATTATATAAAATATATACTTTACAATTACATTTTTTATAAAATATTTTATACAATACAAAATGAGAATGTGTATAGAAGCCCAAATCTACCACGCCAGAAAAAAAAAAGATTTACTAAAGCATGATTTATGACATAAAAAGTCAGAATTATAACATATAATGTCAAAATGATGAGATACTAAGTCATGTGTCTAAGATAAAAGGTCAAAACAGAAAAAAAAAAAAAATTATGGCAGTCATATTTCAAAAATTATGTCACAATTATGATTTACCAAAGGTTTCTCAACTGGTAATGAGAATTTGCTGGTAAATGTGCATAATTGTCATGAAAATAATGTTACAGTGCAAACAATCACAGCGCTCCTAAAACAGGCTTTGTTTAATTTGGTACAATGCAATATATTATTTATTTAATTTGATTTTGATGTTTCATGTGACTCGACCCACAAGCGTCTCTCAAAACTGTAAATCTCTCTGATATGATGATACAGAGTTTGATCTGATATAGGAAGTGCTGTGTGTCTTCGGTGATGAGAGTGATGAGTCAAAGCAGTGTTTAATCCACTCACGAGAACACTCATCTCAGACAGATCACACATAGAGGTGATCACACATATTTAGAGAGACTGGGACACTCCTCTCCCTCGGGGCGATCTTGCGGGGAAGCGTGAGTCAGAGAGACAGACAAAATGCTGACTGTCTGTTGGTACCAGGACTTTCCCAGTCTCATCCTCTACTGTGTGGGTACAGTGTCTGGATCGCACAGTGGGTGTGTTTGATCTCAAATCACAAAAATCTACACAACTATAGTCAAAATATATGTCATATTTAAATGAATAGTTCAGAGAGTACTGACCAGCTCACTAGAAAATATTTCAAACTTTTTATTAAATATAATCCAATTCTGATTGTTTTTGCGAAACGTAACATAAGCGCACACATTGCAAATCATCATGTAAGCATATAGAGAAGCAACGTTGTGAAGCATGATGTAAGCGTGTTGCGAAGCATCATGTAAGTGAGTACCAAAAGTGACGTGTGTTGAGAAGCCTGATGTGGAGAGTCATGTAAGCTTGTTGTAAAGCATGTTGTGGTATAAGCGTGATGCAGAGAGTCACGTATGCGAGTGTCTTGAGAAGCGTGGAAAAAAGCGCATTGTGAAGCATGATATAAGCATGTCGTAAAGCGTGACATAAGCATGTTGTAAAGCCTGTTGTGAAGCGCGATGTAAGCAGGTCCTAAACATGTTGCGAAGCATGAAATAAGCATGTTGTGAAGCATCACGTAAGTACGCTGAGAAGTGTGTTGTGAAGCATGTTGTGGTATAAGTGTGTTGTAAAGTGCTGCTGTAATAGTAAGCATGTTGTGAAGCATCACGCAAGTACGCTGAGAAGTGTGTTGTGAAGCATGTTGTGGTATAAGTGTGTTGTAAAGTGCTGCTGTAATAGTAAGCATGTTATGAAGCATCACGTAAGTACGCTGAGAAGTGTGTTGTGAAGCATGTTGTGGTATAAGTGTGTTGTAAAGTGCTGCTGTAATATTAAGCATGTTGTGAAGCATCACATAAGCATGCTAAGAAGTGTTTTTTTTGCAAACTGCTGTGTTTTGTGGCGCTGGTAACAAAGCGTGACTGAAGTGTGTTGAGAAGCGTGACGTGAAGCATGTTGTGAAGCTTGGTGTAAGCGCTTTGTAAAGCACAACGTAAACAGGTACCGAAGTGTGACGTAAGTGTGTTGAGAAGTGTGATGTAAGCGTGTAGCAAAGCACGACATAAGTGTTACGTAATGTGATGTAAGCATGTTGTAACGCGTGCCGGAAGCGTGTTGTAAAGCCTGTTGTGAAGCATGATGTAAGTGGGTTATAAACATGTTGAGAAGCATGACATAAACGTGTTGCGAAGCATCAAGCAAGTACACCGAGAAGTGTGTTGTGAAGCATGTTGTAAAGCATGTTGTGGTAAAAGCATGTTGTAAATCGTGTTGTCACATAAGCATGTTGTGAAGCATCACATAAGCATGCTAAGAAGCATTTTTGCAAACCATGTAAGCGTTTTGTGATGCTGGTACCAAAGCATGAATTAAGTGTGTTAAGAAACGTGACGTGAAGCGGGCCATGTGAGCGGGTACAGAAATGTGAAGTAAGTGTGTTGAGAAGTGTGATGTAAGTGTGTTGCAAAGCATGAGGCGTGTTCCGAAGCGTGACACAATCATGTTTGAAGCATGATATAAGCATGATGTAAAGAGGGACATAAGCATGTTGCGAAGCATGATATAAGCATGTTGTAAAGAATGACGTAAGCATGTTTTGAAGCATGATATAAGCATGTCGTAAAGCATGATGTAAGCATGTTGTAAAGAGTGACATAAACATGTTGTAACGCGTGACGAGAGAACTTGTAGTTTTGCTGACAGTATTTTTGATAAAGGCATTACTAGAATAAAATGCAGTGCTTCATTATGCAGTGGATTTTGAACTGTTTCGCCAACATAAGAGTGTGTTTCGTTTGCTGTGTTAAGTGTTTTGAAAGCAACTACATTCATTTGGTGTCAAATCGACTGAGAAAAACTGTAATACAGAATTCAACTAATGTGTGTTCATATCAGTTTTGAATGTGGCTCATTCCATCATATTTTTTTATGAGGGTAATTTTTACAATTCATCAGCCGAAATCAAACTGAAATCAGCTGAGAATCAAATGCCGTGTTGATGCATTAAACACACAGCACACATGCAGTTCTCCAGAGAGACAGGACAGCCAGACACAGCTGAGACTGATGCCTACAGATGCGCTAAACACACACACACACACACACACACACACACCTGAGTTATTGAAGAACTCACCAGATGGCATCCTTGTGTCCATTGCGAGCAGCAAGGTGTAGAGGAGTGTTAAAGTTCGAGTCTGAAGTGTCTTTCCGATCCCCCTCTAGTAGAGACGCAACCATATTACTGCTCAACAACAGCTGAGCCACCTACAAAAGAGATGGAGATCATTGGCATATTCTGCACCAGTGTTGTTACTGATAACTAAAACTATTAAACATAATTTTCCGTATTTGAAACAAAACTGAAATACAATAAAATATAAAAAATAGACCTTAAATGAGAAATTAAATGAGCCTTGTCAACTAATTGAAATAAGTCTGTTTAAATTGTAGTTCTAAATGACTAAAACTAAAAATCAAATAGAAATTAATTATTTACAGGCAAAATTACTAAAAATTAAAATTAAAACTGAATATTAATAAACACTATAGCTGTGTATAAACAATAGTAAAATAAATCTGTTTTACACTAAAAATATTTTATTATATTTGATAAAATTACTTATTTACTCCATTAATATCACTATTTATTTACACATTTTGTACTATTCTCAATAGGCCTCATTCCTAAAGCACAAGCAGAACAAATTAAATAAAAACCATTCTTACATAAACTGTGGCATTAAACAGAATAAATGGTAGTCAGATAAGCTACAAACACTTTTGCCAACGCAATGAAAGCATCGTCCGAAATCGAATACTTCCCTACTATGCAGTAGGTGAAAAACAGTATACCAAAAAAGTGTAGTATGTCTGAATTCACAGTACACATAAAAGAGTCAGCGAAAAGTCAGAAAAGCGAAAAGATGAGGCCATGGGAGAGGATTTATGAATGGTAGTGAAGCGACGCAACTGACGCCGTAGGTCATGTGACAGACAACATGGCAGTTGTAGTATGTCCAAATTTCATTTATACTACACACATTCATACTATATAGAACTTACTTTTTTAATGGTCGCAAAGTAAATTCAAATGTAGCACCTACTCAGATAGTAATTTCGATTTTATGCTGAAACTGAATTAAAAAAAAAATAATTAGATGAAGGTGTAGAAAAAAAACTGGAAAAGCGGTAAGAAGAGAGAAAATATGGTTATTAGTGCACACACACACACACACACACACACAGAGAGTCTTGTGTTGGCTCTCAAAGGCCTCACAGGTGAGGATGAGCTCATGTTAATGTGTCCCAGTGAACTTTAACACCCAAAAACATCTGGGCCACAAGCTAATAGAGTTTCTCTTCATTTTCTGCAGTTTGAGCATCAGTCATGCATCAGACTTGCACTGGGGATTGTGGGATAGTGTGGAGTGAAGCGGAGCAAACATGGAAAAGTACATTTAAAAAGTAAAAGCAAGTAAAAGCTTCTTTTAATCCTTCCATTTAATTTAAAAGTTTTCATGGCAAAAATACAGATACTCATAAAGTTATAATTATTATAAAGTTATCAAATATTCAAAGTCAAATTTTAAAGTAGATATGTACACCTTTAACTGGTAGTAATAAAGTTTGAATTCGTAATCATGCAAACAATGATTTTATTGACCACATATTCAAAGCAATCATAGATCATGCTGAAGACAGCCTCACTACGGTACATTTTAAAGGCACACCCTAAGCAGGCAGCACTGAGTAGGGTGAGAAAGAAAGACATTATCCAGTTGCTTCAGCCGCACCCTGATACCTCAATACAGCAGCTGATTAAATACCACGCATACACACACTGCCATTAAAGTTACACCTCCAAAAGGCCTAAATACACAGCTGAACTGAAATCACACACCACTGGGCATGTGTGCGCGAGAACATGTAAACCAGAGTTCTGAGCTCTTATTCACTGAATTAATGAATGAATGACACACAAAGACAGACAGGAAAAATAAAAATCACAGTCAGGGCAAAAGGAGAAGACGAAAACTCTCAGGAAAACTATGCATTTATATTTTCTCTTAAAGGTGCAGTGTGTAGTATTTATGAGGATCTATTGACAGAAATGCAATATAATATACATAACTATGTTTTCAGTGGTGCATAAAGACCTTACATAATGAACCGTTATGTTTTTATTACCTTAGAATGAGCCATTTCTATCTACACACGCCGCGGGTCCCCTTACAGTGAAGTCGCCATTTTGCGCTGCATGTTTCTACAGTAGCCCTAAACAGACAAACTGCTCTACAGAGCACTAGCTACTCTCTGCTGTCTCAGACAATGACATCTTTGTCCTGTGTCGTCCACCGTAGCTTCTCTATGTGCTTCGAAAGGGAGGGGATGAGCGGTGGGCGGTTGCAATTCGCTAGATGTCGCTAAAATGTATACAGTGCACCTTTAAAGGTAAACCATATAACTTTTTTTGTTCAAAATTGGCAAAATTTAAATAATGATTCAATACATCAATCCTTCTTCCAAAATGTGTTTTTGTCTTACCCTGGGCTACCAGCGATTTTTAAATTTTGCGAGTCCTGTATAATTACACTGTTGACCTTCCCTTACACCTTAACCGACCCTTAAACCTACCCATACCACCACACCTGTGCCTAACCTTACCCGTATCCCACCTCAGTAGCAGAAAAAGTGTTTTGTAATACAATATGAACAATATTATACAGTAATGAGAATCACCAGTGAAATTAAGAATGTAGACTTTAATGGCCCAAATAGACTAATTTATTTTCTTTAGGCAAAATTTCTTAATTTTGGGGGGGGTTTTGAGGTGAAATATGGCCTGGACATATTCTTGTCAGATTTTGTAAGATCTCCTGCATCAGATAACATAATTTATGAGATCACAGTAGCCATAGTAACAGTGATGTAACAAATGCCATCACACATAAAGAACGACCATGAACATGCTAGAAATTAAATACTGATAAGCCCCTACAGAGATGAGATGACTGACCTTCACTCGGCCAAACTCACAGGCCAGATCCAGAGGAGTCTTCTTAGCCTTGTTTAGCACGCACGGGTTCGACTGGTGCTGCAACAACATCTCCGACTGATAAACAGAGCGAGGGAAAAAATAGAAGAATTGTTTTTTGTACCATCTTGTTCATATATGTGACATGAGAGAAAATAATAATAAAAACAGGCAGATTATCCCTGATCCCTCACTAATACTGTACACACATACACACAAAAAAACATCTGGGGTCACTTGTTGATGTTGCAATGCAGATATCATATTTCTTTGCATTTCAGTGAGCTGATGTCAGATGATTCACAGGTGCTGTATCCAACAACACTGCTTCTCAAACAGGGATGGACTGGACAGTTTTCTCTGTGGGCTGACCCGGCTGGCTTTTGGAACCAATTATTTAAACAAAGCAATTATGGAAAGATTTGTAATCGGAAAACATTGAACAATGTAAGGCACTGCTCTTTGTTCAAGAGTTGACATGTGACGGGTTTGATAACAGCAATCTGAGTGCGGTCTAATGGATACGCACCACCTCGTAGTGTCCGTACTGCGAGGCCAGGTGCAGTGGAATCTGCCCGTCATGGGACGCGCTGTTAACCGCAGCCCCTGATCTCAGCAGCATGAGCACTGAGTCAGCTTTACCCTGCCATGCTGCGTAATGCAGCGGCCGCATGCCTGCAGAACAAAACATGCACAATTCAACCTCTGACACAGAGTTCTGTGAGCTCTGTACAAGACTGAGCAAAATTTAAGAATATGCTCCATTTCAATTCATGTGTCAAAGGGATAGTTCACCCAAAAATAAAAAAGACCCCATGATTTACTCACCCTCAAGCCATCCTAGGTGTATATGACATTTTTCTTTCAGACGAACACAATCAAGAGTTGTACTGAAAAATATCCTGGCTAATCCAAGCTTTATAATGGCAGTGAATAGAGGACGAGATTTTGAAGCCTAAAAAAGTGCATCCATCCATCATAAAAGTAATCCATCCATTAACCTCCAGGGGGTTAATAAAAGCCTTCTGAAGTGGAGCGATACGTTTGTGTAAGAAAAATATGCATATTTAAAACTTTATAAACTTAAAATAACTAGCTTCTGACAGACGGCCGGACGCAGCGAAAGAGTAACCCCTGACCTGATGCATGACATATTGACGAACGCGGAAGCGCAGAGTACAGAGCAAAACAAACCGGTCATGAATTAGAGTCTAAAACGAGAATTTTTAAAAAGAAATGTTGGAGAAGAGGGGCTTGAGTTTGATGCCCAGCCCTATTTGTTTGAACCACGAGAGGCGTCAAAGCTTATGCTACTCCTACATCATGCCACAAGTTACTGCCGCAAGTCGACATGTGTAGGCCATCTGCCGGTAGCTAGTTCTTTTAATTTATGAAGTTTTAAATATGGATGTTTGTGGCAAGGGACCATGAGAGCGGGCCGGTGGCAAGTGATAATGAGCTCCAGCTTCGCGCCACACCGGTCTCGAGGATCGAGCCGTCCACCGAGCGTCCAGTTGGAAGAGGAAAGAAGAGCAAGGAAGAGCCTCTCGGCTGGCTGAGGACCGAGCGGCAGTGTCTCCTCTCTCCCGTCTCTCGTTTTGTTGCTCCTCATGCTCCTGGCTCCGTTTCTCTCGCCTCTCTGTCCTTACCCCCAGGTACCGCGGCCGCCGTGATACCACGCATACCCCGGGGGGGATAGAGCGCAGTCTCGGGAGTGCCCCCCGGCCTGCGAAGGGCGTTGGGGGTATGTAGCAAGCAGCGAGGCGAGGGACCGTGAGAGCGGGCCGGTGGCGAGTGATAGTGAGCTCCAGCTGTGCGCCACACCGGTCTCGTCTCATGGAGGAGTGACGGGAGCATAAAAGGAAGAGCGACGACAGTGCAAGACGAGAGAGGACCAGGCCTGGATTTACGTTGTGTTTTGTTTGTTTGATTTTGTATGTAGGCGGCAGTCGTCCGTGAGGGGCTGCCGCCGTTATTTAATTTTGTTGGGTTATTTTTATTAAAGTCTTTTAAATGTTTGCCGGTTCCCGCCTCCTTCTTCCCATAATAACGAACTACATTACAATGTTTTTCTTACAAAAACCCATCGCTTTGCTTCAGAAGGCCTTTATTAACCCCCTGAATTACTTTTTTGAATTACGTCTGAAAGAAGAATGTCATATACACCTAGGATGACTTGAGGGTGAGTAAATCATGGGGTAATTTTCATTTTTGGGTGAACTAACCCTTTTAGGCCTGTTCACAAGGATGATAACTATAATGATACTGATAAAGATATAGTCTTAAAAAATTGTTCTAAATGTTAAAGAATAGTCCATACCAAAACTAAAACGATTACAAGACAAAGAAACAATGTCATTGGAATCACTTTTTTTCCCAGCTGATGAACGATAAAACATTGAGAGCCAATCAGAATCCACCCTCCTTTAAAGTGCTTGAGCATTTAAAGTGGCAGACGACAAAACTGTAGAACGTGCTTATAATAAACAGAACAATATCATTTGGTGGTGTGGGCGCTAATATAGTTATCGTTATCTTCATAGTCATCATTCTTGGTGTGAACGGGCCTCTAGAATGTGAATTAAAGTCATCAAATGTTTCAGGAAATAGCTACTACATACTGTATGTTGTGTATATGATCAATTTTTTATGGGTAATTCATAGTGATTGTTTTTTTTATGTCATGTGTTACAGTCTGTGTTTCTATTCTAGTTCTTTAAATTCAAATGATTCAAATTCATATTATTCTGCATCATGTTTGTTACCTCAATCAAATTAAGGAATTGATTTGGAATATTATAGGCATCCTTAATTCACTTTTGAATGGCCCTGCTGGGCACAGGTTAACAGAAGGGAAGGCTGAGCTCTCCTATCAGACTGAAGTTACGAGGTCCTGGGTTAATATGCAAATAAATCACAGCCAGTTGACAGTTTTACTAAAGGAATAGCTGAAGTTAATGAGGAGACAGTTCTAACCGTTGCTGTCCTTGATGTCCACAACAGCCTGAGCCTCCAACAGCAGGGACAGCAACTCCGTAGTCCCTGTGAGAGCAGCATGATGCAACGCTGAAAACCTGAGCGGGGGGGGGGGGGGGGGGGTGGTGTTGGGGGGGGAACAGAAAACTTTAAAGAGATGGAGAGAGTGGTGGGAAAAAACTTTTGACAAATAAGGAACAGTACTTTTGGGAAAGATGCAAGCTACAGCCAAATAATAAAGAAGCCACTCAATAACTTTTATCAGCTTAATTTGATACAAGAGCTCAGTTACACATTCATCATTTCAAACTTGAGGCCATGTGTGGTCATAAAGAGAATGGAAAAATAAAAAAAACAACAGTACATGCGAGATTGCCAACAAACCAACGTCTTGTAAAAGTGCCTCATTTTGCTCAAGCTGTGGCACAATTAGAGACTAAAGTCTGAAATTTACAAGGTTTCATGACTCAAAAAAAGAATCAGGGCGACAAGGGGGAGATATATTCAATTCAGCACAAGCTCAGGCAATAAAAAACTGTGCCCTTTGGGCACAGACGCCCTCATATGATCTGATGTTTACTGAAGTATGACAAATGAAAATGCTTCTTGTCTGGGGTGGATGTATTTTGTTAGGACATGCCGAAACCAAAGCAAGACCTCTCACAGAAGAGTAACAGGGCTGTCTTCAACCACCCCTCCTCAAACGCTTCAGATGTCCCGGACGTAAATCTCCTTCCAGAATCTTGTCTTAGTGAAGTCCTCACCCACAGCCATTACTGCAAACATATCACTTTTAGAAGGGGAAGCTGTCACTTGAGGCACAAGTGGCCCCATAAAGAATGAGCCAAGTTTGACTGGGCAAGTACAACATTACTGTGGCGCTTTTGGAATAAACTGTGCACCGGAGGCCAAATAACCTACATTTCCCCCTCAATATCTTTAAATGTCAAGTCACAGCTTGGCTGTCATTACTAAAACAATCTGACTTGTTGCTCTTACGCCTGAGAGGTAAACTCGGTTGCAAAACGTATGAGCTGCCTTTCAATCAGTTACCAATATAGATTACACTGGATTACACAACACAACTTTTGCCCCAATTTGCAGTCTGGATGAGTCAACTCTAGTTGCCGAAAGTCAGAGCCAGTCTGCAGGCCAACCAGAGTTGTCAGATTTCACAGAAAATGGCATAAGTGTATAATAAGCACAGACTTTGATGCTTTTGCTTCAGACTTTGATTCCATCCAGTCAGATGATATTAAACATGTTTGATATTTTGAGCCGATTTTAGAACACATATTGTTGTCATTTGTCATGCGTCTCCTAGAAACGAGGTGTGAGTTTGTTGCTTTCAATATATGAAATGCTGCTTTAGAAATTTACCAAAAGAAGGCATCTTAAAAGGCAAAGCAATCATGCTGCTGATCTTTGGGAACAGCTACAATGCCTTAAAAAGCTAGTTTTTGGAAGCCTTGGACAAGAAACAAATCCTACATTTCTAGAAGCCTGCAGCATCAGTCTGGAAACTTTGCCTTAACCCACAACATGCCTGACTCATCTTATCAAGAATCATCAAGAAACATCTTATGCGGTCTACTTTGCAATGCAGATATTTTGGCCCAACATTTTATCACACTAAAAGCAGAGGGTCAGATGCTTTTACTCAATACGAAACCATATGGGGTTAGCCAAAGGAACCATTCATTTCCTGAACCCATGGACTCAGACTAGCTTCTCGGAGCAGACAGCTATTAGATGTGAAATGGATCAGTACAGACAAGTAGAGTGGAAACGAATCAGACTGGATAAGTATGATGGCTAAAGTTGACACACTGAGACTCCAGCTGAGGGAAAACACTTTGCCGACTGTGCCTTTGAAGAGATGGAACTTTGCATGGTCTTTCTACCCTCGGAATCACAAGCTGGTGTCAAACTCTCACATTGTGTTGAATCACAGTTTGCCATGCTTAGCGGAAATGCTCGGATGTAAATCAGCTAAGTGTCTTCACAGTGGCGATGGTGTGACAGCTGTGAAGGTTTGAAAATGAATCATTAATTCTAAGTTTCAAGTGGTGGATGAAAGGGGTTGATGTGGCATTAGTGGTTAAAACTCAGGACTATAAACCAGAAAGTCCCTGCTCCAAAGGGACAATCCCTGCACCAAATTCTATGTTGAAACTTTGCAAGAAAGTCCCAGAAACAAATTCCACTGGTCTTGGTAGTTTGCCAATAAAAAGATTCTATTAAAGTAGAGTTCATACACAATTATTACACAAACATTCCACGGCACTACAACAAGAGGGCAGGTTAAGGCAGGAAATGGAGACTGCCAGAGGCTCTATGGCACAAAGCAAAGGGCAAAACATCACAAGTTTAACTCCAGAATCTGAGGAGGGCAAAGTCAGCCTCACAACTGGGAAATGTGTGTTTGAGGAGAGGAAGAGAGTCAGTTCAGGCCCTAGCTGTGTTATAAGCAGGCCCACACAGATCCTATGCCTGCAGAACTCAATTTTCCGCAGAATTGGAACCCCCATCATGGGGGTCATTGGATAATATGCATTTACTTGATAACGATTTTAGGTGGTATTCTCAGTTGTGTTTAATGCACTTTACCACATTTATATTCATTTCACAGACGTACGCAGATTTCAAGTCTGCATATTCCACGTGGGTCTGGTTATGAGGTGTGGGGCTCTGGGTAGATGGCACAATCACTCCCCTGTGCTGTCTTTCTTTGTACCTCTACCTGACCCGCTGATGGCCAGGCGAGGGGATGTAGATGGTGAAAGAAACCTGTGTTGTGAAAGAGCTCTCTCTCTCTTGCGAACAGAAGACTGTACTCTTCTCTTCCACACTTCCACACTCCCTTCCATCAGCTTTCTAGGAAAAAAACTAAAAGAAACTGGAAGATGTGAGGAAAGATGGGTTGTCGAAGTAAGAGGTTGTTTCATCTCTCTTAATCACTGGATCTGGACTGGACACCCACTTTACCAGGGAATCGGGATAAATTTGATCCTAGCCTAAATCAACAATATAACCAAATAAAAAATGACATTGATGATTAGGAGGCACACACAGTAAATACTGTCATTATTTACACAGCCTCATGTTTATTCAGTTCATGAGTTCATATGAAGAATTTGATGAATGGGGACCGAAGCTTTCAAGCTTAAAAAAATATAATTATCACAAAAGTGGACTGCTAAAAACTGGACAATTGAGTGGAGAACCAGATCAGTCCAATTTGTGAACAATTCAGTTTTTTGTGAACCAGAAGAAGCAAATCATTCAATAGATCTGACTCAAAAGAATAATTTGTTCATAAAATGGGCATCGCTACTTCTCTCATTAATGTGCCATGAAGAGCTAGGGTAGACGTTCATATTTTCAGTGAATAAAGACTTACATTACAGCCTATTGCTCAAATTAGGTTATAGTATGGCTTTAAAACACTTGCACAAGTCATATTGACTACTTTTTACGGTGCTTTTATGCTTTTCTCCACTCCCCATTTATTGTAACTGCATGGAAAATGAGAAATCAGTTAAAGTGTTAAAGGGGTCCTATTATGAGCCTTTTTACAAGATGTAAAATAAGTCCCTGATGTCCCCAGAATGTGTATGTGAAGTTTTAGCTCAAAATACCCCACAGATAATTTTTTCATAATATGTTAAAATTGTCACTTTTTAAGGGGTGAGCAAAAAAGCAAAATTTTTGTGTGTCCCTTTAACTGCAAATGAGCTGCTGCTCCCAGCCCCCTTTCAAAAAGAGGGCGGAGCTTCAAGAGCTCCTGTTAGCAACTCCGATTACCTCACGCAGACACACACTGAAAATGTCAGAAACTGTTCAGCCTTTTATGTTCTAACCGGAGTCGGACAATGATGGAGAGACTCAAGAAGAAGTGACAACATGTAGAATGTTACAGGATGTTTCTAAATGGTTAGTTTCTAAATTGCTCATGTGGGAACTATTATATACGGAGCACATGACATGCAAGAAAAAAAAAAGTAAATTGTGCGTACGATTTAGCCTACTAGTTTTTTCCTGCATGTCATGTGTAAGGGCTCCATAGTTAATATATGTTGTCATCTTGCTTTTTAGTATTTGACTCCCAAATGTGCTCTACTACAGCTCTACTGAAATTTGTTAAAATATAAATACACTTAAATAGCTACCAAGCAAACATTTAAATGAGCAAAATTAGCAACAATTTTGGATACATGACAGAAAACAAAACATGTCATAAAAACAAACAAACAAGATTTTGTGGCCCGACAGGAAAAGTGTTAGTACTGTCATCTGGCCTTGGGCCATCCTTAATGTTGAGCCTTGCCTACAATACACATTAAGAGAATATGTTAGTACATGTACACCACAAAGCTGTTTCTAAACCTCTAGAACGTTGTAAACAAACATATTCAGCAACAATTAAACGCTAATAAGGGTTAATTTGCTAATAAGCACTTAACACTTAAAATGTTTCAAACATACAATGAAACTTGTTCAGTTAATTGGAATCATGTTCTTCATCAGTTACAAGATTTGGCTGCATTTCGCCATCACACCAGACAAAAACAGTTTTGCACCCCAGGAATTATCAAGAGCGGGTCAGACAGTCCGGTGACTGCCCGCAGCGATATTGAGCAGTTGTTGATTTACCCACAAACACACAATTCGGAAAAGTTCCCAGAACTCAGCGAGGGTCTTGTGTTACAAGCCCTGTCCACTTTCGCCTTAATTTCGTGTGATGTCAGGACGGATTTGATGCGTCCTGGCAGCGCGGCCCTGGCTGGACAAAGGACAGGGCTCCAAAGAGTCCCTCTCACACCGGCCTGGCCATTCATTCACACACATTCCAGGACATTTGCCATGGAAACGCCCCCCATACAAATCCCAACAGTTCCCCAGAAAGTCAAAGGCGGCTCAAATACTAATTTGTCTCACAGACAAGCAAAACCTTAAATGCTACACCACTATTATTTGCTGAACCAAACCCCCCTGCATTTCATTTTTTCACTTTTATTAACAAACCTGGGCATGCAAAACTATTACAAACTTTCACAATCAAAAGTACAGCTTATGATGCACGCTGAGGTCATTATCAGGTGGCATGCAGAAACAAGGGTTTTTCTATGTTGCAACTCCAACATTGTTTAGATGGGTGTATCTGACGAAAATATGTTCAAACCCAAAAGAAAATTGTGTACCACAAAGTAAAAGAACACTATTTTATCACTATTAGGATTTTAGTTTATAATAACCAAGCACATTTTGACCAAAAATTGCTGCACATTTCCATTATCCCAGTTGTGAGTCCCATTATCCCATTCTAATTACTGTAAATCACAGCATTATTTAAAAAATACTGTATATATATATATATATATATATATATATATATATATATATATATATATACACACTCACCTAAAGGATTATTAGGAACACCATACTAATACTGTTTGACCCCCTTTCGCCTTCAGAACTGCCTTAATTCTACGTGGCATTGATTCAACAAGGTGCTGAAAGCATTCTTTAGAAATGTTGGCCCATATTGATAGGATAGCATCTTGCAGTTGATGGAGATTTGTGGGATGCACATCCAGGGCACGAAGCTCCCGTTCCACCACATCCCAAAGATGCTCTATTGGGTTGAGATCTGGTGATGTGGGGGCCATTTTAGTACAGTGAACTCATTGTCATGTTCAAGAAACCAATTTGAAATGATTCGAGCTTTGTGACATGGTGCATTATCCTGCTGGAAGTAGCCATCAGAGGATGGGTACATGGTGGTCATAAAGGGATGGACATGGTCAGAAACAATGCTCAGGTAGGCCGTGGCATTTAAACGATGCCCAATTGGCACTAAGGGGCCTAAAGTGTGACAAGAAAACATCCCCCACACCATTACACCACCACCACCAGCCTGCACAGTGGTAACAAGGCATGATGGATCCATGTTCTCATTCTGTTTACGCCAAATTCTGACTCTACCATCTGAATGTCTCAACAGAAATCGAGACTCATCAGACCAGGCAACATTTTTCCAGTCTTCAACTGTCCAATTTTGGTGAGCTCGTGCAAATTGTAGCCTCTTTTTCCTATTTGTAGTGGAGATGAGTGGTACCCGGTGGGGTCTTCTTCTGTTGTAGCCTATCCGCCTCAAGGTTGTGCGTGTTGTGGCTTCACAAATGCTTTGCTGCATACCTCGGTTGTACCGAGTGGTTATTTCAGTCAAAGTTGCTCTTCTATCAGCTTGAATCAGTCGGCCCATTCTCCTCTGACCTCTAGCATCAACAAGGCATTTTCGCCCACAGGACTGCCGCATACTGGATGTTTTTCCCTTTTCACACCATTCTTTGTAAACTCTAGAAATGGTTGTGCGTGAAAATCCCAGTAACTGAGCAGATTGTGAAATACTCAGACCGGCCCGTCTGGCACCAACAACCATGCCACGCTCAAAATTGCTTAAATCACCTTTCTTTCCCATTCTGACATTCAGTTTGGAGTTCAGGAGATTGTCTTGACCAGGACCACACCCCTAAATGCATTGAAGCAACTGCCATGTGATTGGTTGATTAGATGATTGCATTAATGAGAAATTGAACAGGTGTTCCTAATAATCCTTTAGGTGAGTGTATATCGGTATCATAAATACATAACACATTTTTATATTGTGAATATTATTTTATATATATTTGAATATATTTATTTATTTATTTTTGCATTACAGTCTTGAACATTTGGTGAGAAATGTGCTTAATTGTACAGGGCCCTGCACATGACATGCAGACAAAAACATATATCGTGGCCACAAATTAAAGGCAGAATATGTAATATCCAAAAACACTAGAACGATGTTATATATTTTGTTGACTTGTGTACTTCCATTATCCCAAATTTTCCAACAATTCCAGAGAATTCCCGTGTCACTGCGTCGCCTGTCAATGACGTCATATCCGAATTACCCTCGATTTCCAGCTTTAGTTCTGTAGAAACCATGGAAACACTAAACACCATTTAATATAATATGTGTTTTATTAGACAGGTAAAAAACTTCTTGGATACCTTTCAATATCATTAATGTCAATATTAAAATGTACAACATAATTCGGGAATTTAGTCTGATTCAATCAGAATGGCAAATCCTGACTGACGAGAGGAGGTGCTGGGGATGGAGGAGGGTAAATGAGCTCTGGAGAAACGTGACAGCTGCTTATAGTACTGAAGGAGCTTATATATGTATGCTGTAATAGACGTCATATTCCTATAGGTAGACGTGATCAGCTGACAGTCAGCTGATGCGAGCTTGACTAACGGGACCAGCCAGAACTGACGCTACGCTTGATGTTTGTGCCTCAGAGACGACACTATTCTGTCATGTGGTTAACACATAGACCGTAAAAAAAGATGGAAGACGCTCCTTCACATGAAGCCGCCAATGTCCAAATATGGTGCTGTCATATTGCGCTGATTCGGGACCTGAGTCTGCGCAGTAGTGAGCGTGAAGTGAAGCCGCTATAAAAAGGCCACGCCCGCACTTCTACAGAATCGGTTAGTACAGTTTACTGCAGAACAACTCATTATGTCGGTGTGAAATAAACAGTTATGGAAAGGTAGAAATTAAAGTTGAAGCTCAATCTCCTCCCGAAAATCCTGAAAAAGTATGTTGGTCCCTCAGTGACAACTTCGCTCAGAGAAGCTGTCAATCATGACGTCACACCCCTGTTTTTATAGCATCAAATAACAAACTAAAACCAAACGAACAGTTGAACTAACATTAGCGTGATTAAAAACTAACTAAAATGTCAGAAACCATCTTTCATAAGTGTACTTTGATTGTTCAGTTTGTCCCACGTCCAATTCGATTACATGGAGAGGGCAGGGTTTATGACCTATACTGGGACCAATCACCTTGTGCGGAACACTTAAATTAAATCAGAAGGAGGTTTGTTTGTAGTAACAGTAGTACAGCATTTTAAAATTAACTGTAAGCCATTTAGCAACACAAGTCATCTAGCTTTTATTAATATGATATTCTAATATCGATCTAGCTTACTGAAATGTGCAGCAAGTGTCTTATACCAGCCAAACTTTCAACACACTCAGATGTATTTAGTATGATTGTTTTAATCAAGTAAAACACCTCTGCGTTACCCCACAATTTTTTCATTAGAATGAGATAAAATAATGGGAATTTAAGTGATCAAACGTAACTGAAACACATTTCAATTTCAGGGACTGACTGCGGCATATAAGCCTAATAAAAACAGCAAGGTAAAATGTCCCAGGCTCTCACCCAGCCCTGCTTCATGCCACAGTAACATTAATAAAACTTTAATACATTAGCTCATCCATGAACATGATTTCTGTCTGAGTCCCGTCGGATTGCTTTCCATCAGCTGTGGCGGTGAAGACGACAAAACCCATGATTCCACACTCATTCACGGCGTCATTAAGCTACACCTTTGTTATTGTTTTGAATGAGCGACCTCTAGTGGCAAAACGTACACATACTGTGCCTTTAATAATTCATTCTCTCGTTTTAGTAAATCATGGCCACATTGTACTAATTTGTTTTGATTTAACTAAAACAAGGGAACAAATCAGGGATTGAATTATTATATTGTGTGCATGATTTAGTAAAGCGAGAGAAGAAATTATTATATTGTGCACACAATTTATAAAATGAGGGAACAAATTAGTATATCATGCGCACAATTTACTTAAAACAACAAGGGAATGAATTAGTAAAACATGCTGACGTATTAGTAAGTTGTGGGAACTATTTGTTAATTTACTTCATATGCAGGGCTCTGTATAATTGTAATGATATGTCACTTTGCAAAAAAAAAAAAAACCTAATGGTCCTAAAAAGTAGCTTACTTTTCTTTATAAAATGTATAAAAATATTTCTCATTTTTGCTTATGATTTTGGAGAGTAGTATGAACTGGATATGTTGCAGATTTCGTAAGATTCAGATTCCTCTGCCTACACACATGGGTGAGTCTATGTACTTTATTCCCATTAATAAGTGATACAGGTCTCTGCATGATTGTGTTGCACACACTCTGAGTGAGTTCAACTACATCCTTTCACCCTTTTTCCTGTTTTCCTCTTCTGTCAGTAAGTTTCCATTGGATAGAGATGTTATATAACAAAAGCCAGCCAGTAGATACCATGGCAACTTCACAGAAAATAAAACAACGTGACTGCATCTAGTCTAACCCAAGAGTTTATCTTGAATATTTCTGGTTATCTATTTAAAATGCCATATAGTGGCATATTTGTTCACACCAGCTACACACAAGAAATCATGGATCAGCACTCAACAACTCACATAAATCTCCATCCATCATTCCCTGTTTTCCTTTTGCCTTTCCCATCCGGCTTCAATAATAGCTGTTCGGTGCTTTGTAAACACTCCTTTCTAATTCGTTACGGTCCTTATCCGTGAATGGCCATCTCTGACCCCTCGACTGGCCCACCCTCCTTTCTCTTCTTTATGACAGAGAGGTGGGGGGTTCGACCCAAAAACAAGCACCTAAATGTCACCAAAGTCTCAACTTAAATATGTGAGGTCAATGTACCTTTTTAGAGCCCTGTGAGAGGCCCATCTTATCTCAAAGACACTGTTGACATAGCATGTTTTAATGGACTGTGGGAGCAACGATACTCTGTCAGTTTAAGATGAGCCACAAGTAAAGTATCTGGCTGAAGGGATCTAGTCTTAAAAACACAGGCTAATGGTTCATAGTGCACTTAGTGTGTATATGAAGTTGGCCAAACATGATAATTTCAGCAAAGATGGATGAAGACATGACCGAGTTATTATGCAGTGGTCTGTCCGAGACAAACAGAGAGGTTAGAGGTGTGTAGAGAGCATATTTTAGCATTTTAGCTTAAGACGGCACCACGAGTGTGCCGATGTGATTCAACTACTTGCAAAAGCTTCCCTGTCCATTTCAAAATGAATCAAAATTTCATGATGAATCACACAGGAAGTCAACATGCATGAACATGATCACACTGACACTCAGGGGACGTGAGGTTGTGAGATAAATATCTTTGATACCAATCTTTCATTTGAAAGCCACATTTCTAGTATCTGTAAAACCGCATTCTACCATCTTAAAAATATATCTGAATTACGGCACATGCTTTCAATGCAAAATGCTGAACAGTTAGTTAATGCGTTCATGACCTCAAGGCTAGATTATTGTAATGCTCTACTGGGTGGTTGCCCTGCTCGCTTAATAAATAAACTGCAGCTGGTCCAAAACGCAGCAGCTCGAGTTCTTACTAGAACCAGGAAGTATGACCATATTAGCCCGGTTCTGTCAACACTGCACTGGCTCCCTATTAAACATCGCATACATTTTAAAATCTTGCTAATTACTTACAAATCACTAAATGGTTTAGCTCCCCAGTACTTGAGCGAGCTCTTAACGCATTATACTCCATCACATCTATTACGGTCTCAAAACTCTGACCAGTTGATAATACCTAGAATATCAAAATCAACTGCAGGCGGTTGATCCTTTTCTTTTTTAGCACCTAAACTCTGGAACAGTCTTCCTAGCATTGTTCGGAAAGCAGACACACTCTGTCAGTTTAAATCTAGACTAAAAACACATCTCTATACTATGGCATACACATAAAACATTATCAGTTTCTATTATTCAAATCAATTAAATGATTGTTAGGCTGCATTAACTAGGTCTGCCGGAACCGGGAACACTTCCCATAAAACCTGATGTACTTGTTACATCATAAGAAGAATGGCATCTACGCTAATGTTAGTCTCTCTGTTTATCCCGAGGTTTACTGCAGTCAGCCGGATCCGGGCCATATCCAGATCAAATGGTGGACCTGCGCCTAGACATGACCAATGCATCCCTGAAATGTCTGCAGAGACCGTGTCAATTCAACTCCCCCCTGTAAATGCCGCATCGACACGACATCCTCATTAAACCCGTCTCCGGCGTGACGACTCCAATCTTTCGAATAATCTTACGAATATCTTTCGATCTAATCTGACTTCTGACCTGTAATGTTGCCAGAATCATAATCATACACTGTTTGTTAACTGGCCAGAGGAGAACTGGCACCCTGACTGAGCCTGGTTTCTCCCAAGGTTTTTTTCTCCATTCTGGCCACTGAAGGAGTTTTGGTTCCTTGCCACCGTCACCTTTGGCTTTTGGCTTGCTCAGTTGGGGACACTTAAATTTCAACTATATTACTGATCTGCCCGCATTGACACTATATGATAATTAAAATGAGCTAGATGACATCACTGTTTTCTCCAGAGCGGCTGTACAGCCGAATCAAATTCTGTTGCATTATTTTCCTGTTAACACTGTGAAGCTGCTTTGAAACAATCAGCATTGTAAAAAGCGCTATATAAATAAAGGTGATTTGACTTGACATAAATATAAAGTTACTTTATGTATTCTTTATGTTTATCAAAGAATTGTGCTTCATACCCTATACTCGCGTTGAAGCTTCAGTGTCATATGTAACATCACATTCCTGTTGACATTGTTCTTTGACGCCGATGGTCCTTTAACTATGACATACTAACAATAATTTGCTCAGGTAATTAAACAAGGAACCTTGTTGGTATCTATAGCCCTTAAACTTGAAAAGACTTGCATGTTTTACACGTTCTCTGAAAACTTCACATGTGGCCTTATGGGAATGTGTTCACTGACTCTGCACTTCAGAATCCCTGTGTTTTGATCTGGACATGTCCTTAGATTCACCCACAACAGAACAATGACTCACCCGTCTGGATCCTGATAGTTGATGTTCAGCCTCTTGGTGGATCCCAGTAACTCTACAACACAAGATAAAAAACAAATACGTCAGCTTCACATGAAGAAAGTCAGTAGAAAAATGACACTAGGGTTGAGATTTGCATCAAAGCTCACATATGAGACACAACCCAAACACCCATAGTGGTTTAGATCTGATTGTGAACTGATACGAGTGACTAGAAATCAGGGTGCACAATTATATTTTTATTAATTCGCGTATTTACATCACACCGGTATTAGGGCTAAAACAATTAGACAACATTTTTGACAACGTCCACTATAAAAAATTGATGACAAATATTTTTGTTGATCACATATGACACATATTTGAAGGGCCTGCAATTACATGGTTTGAGCAGTGGGGCACTGTAGCGCAATACTGTAATGCTGCCCTCCCAGATCCAATCCTACAGAAGAAGACACGGCGCTTCAGCGTGCAAACGAAGCCAAACTTGTAAATACGGGAAAGTTTAACATAAAAAAAATGCTGTCATATGCAGGGCCACCAACACTCACTCATTCAAACTCACGCAATTGCCACACATCCGCTTTCTCGCGCACTGAAAGATACATAGCAAAGCAAAGAGGACACAGACAATGCGCCGACAGATAAGACAAAGCACTTTTGATATAAAACAAAGTCTCAGCTTTTAAACTCAGTCAATTTTACTTCGTAATTCAAACAATACATGTGGTTTTGGCACTCTTTAATGTCGCGTGACAGATCGCTGTCACGATTATGACAAAAATCATAATTGTCGATTATTCCCTTGAAATTGTAATTGCGAATATTAATTACGATTATCACAATTTACATTGAATGATGTTTTGAATACCTTTATACCATTGTTTGAAGCAACTGCTATATTTTTATATGACAATAAGAAGCTGAAAACACCTTTTCAACCTTTTCTTTTATTGCTTTTCTATAGCATTAAGCGTCAAATGTGTAAAAATATGTATGGTATTATAATGTTATAATAAAACTACAATTAAAACCATGGAAAAAAGCCTTAAGTTAACCTGTAGAAAGAAAAAAACGCACGCAGAGTAATGTAAATAGTATTATTTTTTTATTTTTTTATAACTGTGCATTTGAATGATTACGTAATTGTGGCATCCGTAATTGTAATCACGATTAGAAATTCGATTAATTGTGAACCTATTATCTCTTCCTCTTTTCTTACTATTACAGCACAAAATAAACATGACTGAACACTGTAAGGTATGTTGAAAGATCTGTAATGTAGTCACTTAATCAGAGTTTCATCCGACAGAAAGTGACAAAACAATGTCACAAAACGTTACATTTACCTCAGGAAAGCCATTCAGTGACCATAAACTCAATAGTTAGTTAAAAAACAAACTCTAGAGAGGAGCATTTTTTTTTTAAATATGCACAATATTAAATATTCATATTTTTACTCTTTTTAAAAAGTTATTGCAATTCCCAGACTTAATGAAAACACAGTACCACTCATTGTAACAATTGGATTATTGATGACTTCTGAGGAGGAAAAAAAAACTGAAAGAGATTGATCTATTCACTTGTCTCGAAATTCATTAAAAATACATTTTCATTGAGCGTACGCTGTGGAATGTGTCTGTATAAACTTGTGATGGTCTCTAATACACAGGATCAGCAGTCAGGTCCCACGTACAGAGACACGGACATATTCACTTGAATTTTACAACAACCTGTAACTAAAAAATCTAAAAAAGACAGTTTGAAGAGAGCATTATGTAGGGTTTGAAATGTTTGTAGGCCTTGCTAGGTAGTTGCTAATGTGTGGAGTGGTTGCTCTGGAAAATAGATGTATTACGAGTGGATGCTAGATTTCTGCAAGGCAGTTGTTAAGAGTGTTCTTGATGGTTGGTAGGCAGTTATTAGACAGATATATTTTGATGCCACTAGCGGTGCAGAAATGACTGCAGCTTTAACTTTTAGGTTCATAACTTAATGCTAAAAACGAGTTGCTAGGTAGTTTACATTGGTCTTTCCCATGAGACCCTGAGAGGGCGTCTGGGATCCCGACTGATGAGAAGGTCCAAGGAGATTCCTGTTAGCTTACTAGGAGATACAGGACTAAATAACACTGTCTCTTCCTGTGAACAACAAAGGGCACTTCATTAACCTCTGACCTCTTCCTGACCTCACTGGCCAGCTCAGGGGGCGTTAAACTGGCAGGAGGATGGAAAATAAGAGACCACTCAATAGTGATCTTGGAGTCTTTGATCCTGAACAATGGTGGCCCTTAAGGGAGACAATTCTTCACTGCAGCACATGGACAATTTAATTAATCACACTTAATAATGAATTATTTTCTATGCTACTTGATTATATTTTGTTTCATTATTCAATCTACATGTTCTGTTTTACACCAGTTTTCATTTTGTATTTTCAAATCTTGTAAAGACTTAACCAGACCACAGGAACGTCAGAGGAACCACATTGTCCGCCTAAAGGTGAATCAGTGTTTGTATTCCCAGTTCGGTGAGGTCAAAGTTCAAAACAGGGGGCATTGGGATAAAATTGGACCTAGAACACAGACACTGGATACACCCACGATGTGGAATCACAGTGACAATCCATCGCCCATCCTTATTATGAAGCTGTCACAGAGTGTTTTTTGTGTTTTGAGTGGCCAAAACACAAAAAAAACCTTTGAAGTCAAGCTCTATACCCTCAAATCCACAGAAGCGGTTAATTGACATGTCTCAATGAAACCTAGTTAACCTTCCATACATAATGAGAAGCTTTGAAGTTAAGAGCTATTCCTTAAAAGATGGAAAACCGAAGGAAATGAACGATTCTGGTTCAGATTGTTATTTCACTTAACAATTCCAAGTACTTTTGAGGCAGCTGGTTCTTTTGACCAATTCATTAAAAAGAACCTGCTTAAAAGAGTCATTTGTATGTGAACCTGGCTACACTGGTCGTGCAAAAAAAAACACCTAAAACGTTCATCTGCTAAACGTTTGTTCAAGTTATTTTTAATGCCGTTTATGAGCAAGAAAAGGCACCTCCTCTTTGGTTACCACACTGGTAAAGCTTAGAATAACTACTTATTATTTTAATGCTAAAAGTGGCAGGCATTAAGCAGAAAGGGTTTTCCGCCACAAGAATGCATTTGGCCAGTTTTGCTCAACTCTACACAATGGAGAATTTAGCTCTTGAACTGCAATGCTGACTTCAGGTTTTTTGCTTGTTTTTGTAAAAAAGAAAAAAAAAGAAAAAAGAAAACACTAAATTTAGACAACCACTGCTTATATCAAAAGTACACAATTATACGTTCATCTACAAAAGAACAGCCAACGCCTTTCACTACTATAACTGACAATGCGTTGGAGCCAAGCTGTAAACATACACACCCAAAGGAAAGGAATGGCTCATGGGTTTACTCTGGCTGGAGTCAGATAGATTGTGCTCCATCTAAAATGAGCCAGGAACACAGCCATATTAAAATATCACAGGTTTTGTTGCATAGGTAGCCAAATCAAAACTGTTTAGGTCTAGAATGTATGCCTTAAATTCTGTCTATGAATGAGAACCTTGCGACTGATGAGTTGGGCAGTTCAAGTTGGAAACCTAAGGGTCTGTTTTATGTCTGATTTTGGTTCAGTTGGTTAGTTGGAGAGCACTCAGGGGTGTCCACTCCAACAGCAATTAAACACACCTGGAATAGCTAATAAATGTCTTCAGGATTCAGGCAGGTATATTGGAGCTAAATTCCGCAGGAAGTTGAATCTGCAGGACTAGATGCCCCTGTCCTATTTGGTAAAGGTATTACTGCGCGTTTTATTCCAGAACATGCAGGTGCAGTAGATGGACTGTCTAAAAAAAATAATAATTGGAGAAGCTTTTGAAGATTCTTACATTACCTATGCTTGCATTAACAGCTAATGTACCCTACAGACTGTCGCCAAGTGCGGCTTTGATCCTTGAGCTGAATGTTTGATGTTTGATTTCCATACATCGACTCCTTCCTGCACACCAACCCGCCCTGAGCAGTAATGACCACTGAACAATGGCTTAATGGCTGACAACCTCCCTCTTCGGTAATGGCTACTAAAGAAAATTCTTGATTAAACAGAAAGAAAGCAGTCAAAAGGAAGGGATGGACTGCATAGCATCTGTGGCCGATCTGTGGCCAACAGAAAGTCAGAGGTGGCAGATTCCAGGAAGTTCACAGCTCCATTCCAGTCCTCTTGACCTGACAATGGAACGCCTGCAGTGCTGGGAGATTACATGTTTGGAGAAGAAGAAATGCACTTCCCTTGGTCCTCTTATCGGCTGTGTAAATGAGCCTGGCGAAAGCTACCCCTCTGGATTTTTGTACCTTATCATCGCTGGGAAACTTTGTGAGTCTTGCTCACTAAACTAGGTTGTTTCAGAGCCCTGCAGTGTTAACAAAATGGTGCGTTGAGATTCCTCACCAAGAAAACTTATTGCAAAAACTAAGTACACTACATGGGCAAAATTCTGTGGGCACCCCCTTATAAATGAGCAGGTTTGGCTAGGCAAAACCTTGCAACCATGTTCCAACCCCTATTAAATTAAATGCTCAATAAGCACATAAATGTGTTGTTTGAGTGTCCACATAAGTTTGGCCATATAGTGTACTCATTTTGGCTTTTTTCTTAGCACTTGCTTGATTATGTCACCGGAAGCATGAGATCATAGGAAGCAGGAATTAGGCTTCCTCTAGTAGTACTAGACAGTGCTTAAGGTAACATCCATATCCTGTCATCAAGACTTCCTTTCAGCACTTCATTGAACATCTGGGCTCTTTTTCACATCTACAGACAGAAATCTTAGACACTGATCAAGTCAAATGCATCATCCCGCTCCGTGCTCTTTCTCTTAACCAGTCTCAAGTTACGTAATGACACCAAATTTTAACCCATCTTCATTGTTTTGCTCATCTTTCTAGCTCTTGTGAAGCGTACATAGATACCGTGCACAATGCGAGACAGGGTGGCGCAGAGCACTTCTGCTCTAGCGGGCAAAGACAAACCCATTTCAGTTCACCTACCATGTCTTTGGTGGTCTTCTTTGTTTACACGTTGTTTTCTTCATGGAAGAATACACTTCCCTTTGTGAGCCACTTTTCCGGTTTGTGCCATCCCAAACCAGAGGTGAGGGGGTTGGGATTCCGCACAGACAGAGGGTTTGTTAGAGTGGGGAAAGAGGGTGCAAAAGCAAGTGTGACCCTTGGCGAGATTAGGTGGGGGGTCTGTTGACACAGGCCCCATCGAAAGCAGCCAGGCTTTTAAGGACTTTGGATAGGCTCCTTATTGCACTTCCTTCCCTAGATCATTGTTCCAAAAAGTAGGATCACTTAGACTATTGTGTACGTTCAGTCTTCCCCAGTAAACCACTTCCAGGTCTCCATGCAGAGGGTGAGAAGATTTCCTGGTGAGGTAACTCAAGAAGCACTTTTGTTGTTCTTGCTCCTAGTGGTTAGCACATGTGGGCTTGGACTTACTCCATGGCAATTCCTTGTGTCACAACTAATGACACAAGGAATTGGCTCTCTGGATTAAACCTCAACATCAAAAATACAGACTTGGGAAGCTTGATCCAATTCTGAAAATCAGCTATATTTCAATTTCCATCACAATCCATTTCAATTAATTGTTTCGTTTGTGTCATCACTTACGAAGAAAACAAGAAAACAAGACATTTATTACCATGCTTTTTACTGTATTGAACTTTTTAACGTCTACAATTTACTTGGCAACAATGGCTTTTACTTCAAAATGAAGATTCCTCTGATTGAAAAAACAGAACTATCAGCCCCCTACGCACTACGAGATATGTCAGGCTGTCAGTTAAACAACTTTAACACACTAAGAAAAAATGGAGAATCACAAAGCTAGAGGAAACGCAAATGTGTTAAACTGTGACCAGTAATTTGTTCCACACTATCCCCAGCAGTTCCCCTGAGATGATCACTGCAACATTACGTGCAAAACAATGCCTGTGAACGGAGATAAAGGTGAACAACTGGTCCATCTCACAGTCATTGTCATTTAGGAGGGATGGTAGACCTTTTACACACTTAAACCTCTCTACACTGGAATGCAGAGACTCACGTGACGTCAGCCTGTTCTCAAGACCCCAGATGAAGCTCTGATAACAGAAAGACAGGTCATCCTTGAGAGATAAAGCTGGTATTTATCTGTTATATCTGTCTTTCCAGTATAATAGGTCTTAAACATTGCATGCAAGAAAGAAGACCCCATGCAAAACTTGGAACTAAAATGGATGCAAATATGCCATCATAATTTAAAATCTAGTCGCCTATGATGACAGTCAGGATAACTTTGTTTCTACACTTCATTTTGTCAAATTTCATCTATTTATTAATTACTTCCCGTGTTTTCTGCAGCAATAAAGTAACCCTAAGCCTAGTGTTTTTGTGTCACCCCTAGATGACACTACTTCTAAACCGCCATCTATTTAGTGCTATTTTGTAATTTGCCAACTGCAAAAAAGTAATTTTAGGAGGCAGGGGCTCATTTTTCTTGACTCTGGAGTCTTGAGAATGTCAACAGTGACGTCTGGGAAGAATCAAGAGGGCTCAGAGTATGATTGAGGGAGGTACGAAGGATGGATTAGCATCAAGTTTAAAGAGAGGCAGGGAACGTACAGAGTTCATCCTTTCCTGCTGCTGCTGAGGTTTGGGATGCCCTTGCCTGCTCGGGATTAAGCATCACAGCGTGTAAATAAATAATCGTTGCAGATGGGCCCCGAGGAGCATGTGGTCACGTATGCAGCCAACTCAAACACGCCGCAGAGCTCTGCCTTTAAACACACGCAGAAGAGTCCTCTGAAAAAAGTTGAACAAAGGCTAAAGTTCTTATTTAAACTGGAAAGACAGTTCACGCTAGGGCTACTACTAACTATTAGTTAGTTTGTAAACTCAGCTCTGTTCTTAATTTGGTTGCACCATTTTTTCTAAAGGTAGAACATAGCTAGTAGGTTTCAAGTCCATTGTAGTCACAATAGCCGCTTTTCCACTGTCGAGCCAATGCGAGCCAGGGCTTTCAACGGGCCGGGCTGGGCTAATAGCCTCGGACCTGTAGCACTGAGCCCAAAAACCAAGCAGCGTTTCCACCATAAGGCTAGAAGCTCTGCACTGCTTCACTAAAACCCGCCCGTAACACGCCTCTCTGGAACAACGTCACACAAACCCATCATTTCAGAAAGAAATTACTATTATTTTATGATAAAAGCGGCCATTTGTTGGCTTTTTTGTTGTTTACGTAAAGATTTAAAACCCAAGCATCAATGTTTTACCACAATTTTTCCAATAATAAGTGATGCATTGATCATAATGATTTAATTTGTGTCAAGATTGCACATTAGTCCTAGAGAAATAAAGTGGTATTTGCTGTTATTTCACAAAAGAAAGGGAACCCACATACTTATTCAGTCGCATCTGTTTCTGCTTATTTGTAGTCACAGGACAGTGTTACATAACAGTTAGAAAGAATGACCATTTCTAAAAAAAAAACTCCATCAAAAAAGTAAAGTTGCTTTATTTCATGACATATGCAGAGTTAAATATGGATATCAGACAGTCTGGTGTAAAGAGATGAGACGTACTGACAGGTAAAATAAATACAGGTTTGTAATAGCCTATATAATTTGTCTTATTAATTCAAGCGGTCGTATTTACCATGTTTACTATAGTAATGGTTAGCGCGCATAGTCTTTTGCATTGCGTATAAATATTTCTGCATTATACGGTGACCAGAATCCACATCAGATCACAAACAGAAGTTATTCAAACACTCGCTGCTGTCTGAAAGCGAGTTGAGCTAAAATTATTTTAAAAGTCTTTGATTCTGATGTTAGCTGGTATATGAAATCATCCGCGGCGCTGCTGTCTCCAGACTCAGATAAACTCTGCCTTTGTTCGTAACCACTCCTCAAGCCCAAGCTGGCCCACTTTGGACCAAGGTATTCAGTGGGCCAAAAAACCCTGACCGCTGGCCCAAAGGAAGCTCAGATGAGGCCTGATCAAGCCCTGGAAGTGACAGTGAAAACGGCCCCAAGGGTCTCAAAAGGTTAAATGTCAAGAAATAAAACAGGGCTCTGAATGTGGAAAGTAAATCCATTTACTAGATTATTGAGGAAAAGATAAAACTTTCATCTTGGCTTTTTATATTGTAAATTTGGAAGGATTAGGGTCATTTCATCCACAGCAGAAGGGGAGATCGCAAACAGGGCTGTGGCGTCCCCTAAAAGGGTCAGTAAATTTAAGTTGGAGTTGATCTCAGAGGGCAAAGGTTGAGCACAAGATTAGTTTTAACACCAATGTCTTAAGCTAAGGAAACAATAAGTTCCAAATGCTTTTGTGGGAGAGTGTTTAAACCCATTCCATGCTGGCAAAGCAATGCTAAAACAAACAAATCCAATTACCTTTTTCAACACAATGTAAAAGTTCAAAGTTTGGCCATTCTCTTAAACTGAAAACGTGAAAAACCACAGCATACTCAAAGTTCGTCTCCTCAGTGCTCTCACAGGGTTACAAACTACTTTAACGCAAATGCCAAAGTAATTTGCGATGATTCAATTTGCTTTCAAGCTCAGACTTTTTAAGTATATTAGATAAAATGCACAGCTGCAGCATCCAATTTCACCAAAAGCCATTCGTGAGAGCTAGTCCTAAATGCAGGAAAGTAATAGAATTCACATTCGGTTTTTGCCACGCCTTTAACTTTTAACACAAGACTGCATTTTTGAAATGGCATCAAGTCACAAAACATTTCAAAGAGCGCTGCCATTCTATAGAGAGACTGTGGCAGCCTGCCGCTGCCAAGGCCTGGATCTGTGGCCTCTGGAAGGCTATGCATATCCAAACCAAACACATTCCATGTTTTTATGTCCTCCAGAAACAATCCTGGTTTCCCTTTAAAGTCAGATAAAAAATTGATCTCTAGAGACGGAGGAAGCAATCTCCATACTAATAAATCAATAATAGAAGTCTGTGGGTGTGCAAACTGCGCGCGTGACAGATTTCTCAGCTCTATCTCAGTCTCGGGGTGTCTGTTGTGTCAGCGGAGTCGTGCTGTCACAGGGCTAGCGGTGCAGTTAATGGGCACGTCTGTGACTGCACTGCGGTCAGGCCGTGTCACAGAGGACAGAGCAGAGCGCGAGACACGCTTTCATCTCCGTGCCAAATGATGGGGCCCGGCAGCTGCGGGGCTGGCCGCTGGGGAGAGCAGAGAGGAGGCCCGCGACTCGCAAGAGAGCAAAACCCTTCTTATAGTTTGTTAAACAACTGTAAATTCTGGGTCCTCCGGGAATATGTACATGCTGAAAGACGATTTTTCGAAGATCTGGAATGCCTGTCATTCACAAAGTTCTGCACATTCCCTGCCCCTTCACATATTGTTCACATATTGCTTCCTTAAAGGGATAGTTCACCCAAAAATGAAAATTACTCCATTTACTCACCCTCAAGCCCTCCTAGGTGTATATGACTTTCTTCTTTCAGACGAATACAGTCAGAGTTGTATTAGAACAATATCCTGGCTCTTCCAAGCTTTATAATGACAGCCCAAAATTTGAAGCCCAAAAAAGTGCATCCATCCATTATAAAAGTGCTCCACACGGCTCCAGGCCTTTTGAAGCGAATCGATGGGTTTTTGTAAGAAAAATATCCATATTTAACACGTTATAAAGTAAAATATCCATCTTCCGATATTTTTCTTACACAAACCCATCGATTCGCTTCAGAAGGCCTTTATTAACTCCCTGGAGCCGTGTGGAGTACTTTTATAATGGATGGATGCACTTTTCTGAGCCATTATAAAGCTTGGAAGAGCCAGGACATTTTTTAATATAACATTTATTAATATAATTTTTGTATTCGTCAAAAAAAAAAAAATCAGTAAATCATGGGGTAATTTTCATTTTTGGGTGAACTATCCCTTTAAGTATCTGTAGTAAAGCAGTGGTTTTCAGTCCTGGTCCTGGGGACCCACTGCACTGCACATTTATGTATGTCTCTCTTATCTAACATAGTCAGTGCAGTTCATGGAGCTCTCTCCAAATGAGCTGATGATCTGAATCATGTGTGTTAAATAAATGACGGCGTTTCTCAATACCAAGTACGCAAGGTTCAGTGCGGTAATTCTACAATTTGAAAAGTAGTGTTTTTGATAGTCACTAGAGTCACTCAGCTCACTCTGGCTACTCCAGTTATCTTTGTATGTATATTTTATGCAACAATAAAATGAAATATGTTATAAAACACCACTCTGCCTCTTTTAATTTTTATTTAAAACATCTTAAACATATTAATAGCCACACAAATGTGGTTCAGGCAACGCGTACATTGATTATCTTTACTGTATGTACACTCACCTAAAGGATTATTAGGAACACCTGTTCAATTTCTCATTAATGCAATTATTTAATCAACCAATCACATGGCAGTTGCTTCAATGCATTTAGGGGTGTGGTCCTGGTCAAGACAATCTCCTGAACTCCAAACTGAATGTCAGAATGGGAAAGAAAGGTGATTTAAGCAATTTTGAGCGTGGCATGGTTGTTGGTGCCAGACGGGCCGGTCTGAGTATTTCACAATCTGCTCAGTTACTGGGATTTTCACGCACAACCATTTCTAGAGTTTACAAAGAATGGTGTGAAAAGGGAAAAACATCCAGTATGCGGCAGTCCTGTGGGCGAAAATGCCTTGTTGATGCTAGAGGTCAGAGGAGAATGGGCCGACTGATTCAAGCTGATAGAAGAGCAACTTTGACTGAAATAACCACTCGTTACAACCGAGGTATGCAGCAAAGCATTTGTGAAGCCACAACACGCACAACCTTGAGGCGGATGGGCTACAACAGCAGAAGACCCCACCGGGTACCACTCATCTCCACTACAAATAGGAAAAAGAGGCTACAATTTGCACGGGCTCACCAAAATTAGACAGTTGAAGACTGGAAAAATGTTGCCTGGTCTGATGAGTCTCGATTTCTATTGAGACATTCAGATGGTAGAGTCAGAATTTGGCGTAAACAGAATGAAAACATGGATCCATCATGCCTTGTTACCACTGTGCAGGCTGGTGGTGGTGGTGTAATGGTGTGGGGGATGTTTTCTTGGCACACTTTAGGCCCCTTAGTGCCAATTGGGCATCGTTTAAATGCCACGGCCAACCTGAGCATTGTTTCTGACCATGTCCATCCCTTTATGACCACCATGTACCCATCCTCTGATGACTACTTCCAGCAGGATAATGCACCATGTCACAAAGCTCGAATCATTTCAAATTGGTTTCTTGAACATGACAATGAGTTCACTGTACTAAAATGGCCCCCACAGTCACCAGATCTCAACCCAATAGAGCATCTTTGGGATGTGGTGGAACGGGAGCTTCGTGCCCTGGATGTGCATCCCACAAATCTCCATCAACTGCAAGATGCTATCCTATCAATATGGGCCAACATTTCTAAAGAATGCTTTCAGCACCTTGTTGAATCAATGCCACGTAGAATTAAGGCAGTTCTGAAGGCGAAAGGGGGTCAAACACAGTATTAGTATGGTGTTCCTAATAATCCTTTAGGTGAGTGTATATCTATAACAAAACGGAATATAAAACACAACCCTGCCTCTTTTCGTTTACATTTAAAAAAATATTAAACATATTAATATGTGGTTCAGGAAATACGTGCATATGTACTCTGATTATCTTCACTGTTATAAAATGAAATATTACATAAAACACAAATGTCAGTTTTAATGATCAATAATAGCATTGTCAAAATAGGCGCCCTCTTTATCAATAAACCACAGATTTGAGCTTTAAACAACTACTATCTCACCTGAAAAACTCTTAAAACTACATTTCTGTGACACAATACCAGTATTTTTAAATTACCTGTGTTTTCTCCTCTGCTATTGACGCTTGCTGGTCAGTGCGAGATGCATTCTGGGATACCTGGCTGTCTCAAGTCCGCACAAGTCACTTCTCGATGCATCATCGATAAAAGGGGCAGATCAAGAACACATTTGAACTGTACTTGGCTAGATGTGAACTTTGAATTGCAACAGGACTTGGGAAGCGACTGATGACGTTTCACAAGAACACAAGTACAGACAAGAACGCATATTGAGAAACGGCTATAGGTTGTTTCTCAATATGCATTCTTAAGCGATCTTGTGTCCTTGTGTTCTCAATCTACATCATCATCAACCATCGAAGTTCAATTTCAATACTCAAGAACGCATGTACAGGGGATGCGTGAAAGTACCCGGATGTGTTCTTGATATTGAGGATGCATCGAATGCAGACTGGAGAGAATCGGACCATTAGAAATCCTAGAAGACGGTACGGGCAGTCGACGTACGGAAGCCTGTAAGCTTTAAACTTCTCGTTCTCACTTAAGAGATTCCCGCTGCAAGCTCGCAAATACATGACGGCTCGTGAAAGTAAACATCCCAGCAAGTAATTTTGCATTTAAAAGACGTCTAGCTGTCCAAACAAAGCTCTGACGTCTATGCTAAAACAGCTGAAGTAAAGATTTAATAGACGTCTAACCATAGCCCAAGATTAGACTAGTCATCTAGAACATGAACATGTCAAAGAAATGAAACCAAACACCTTGTAATCACTGTTGACTTTGCTTGAATATCATAGATCTCGCAAGTTAGTTCACCACAAAATGACAATTCTGTCATTAATTACTCACCCTCGTGTCTTTCCACATCTTTAAGACCTTTATTCATCTTCAGAACACAAATGAGGATATTTTTAAAGAAATCCGAGAGCTTTCTGTCTTTAGAGAGCCAACGCAACCAGAACGGTACAGACATCATTAAAGTAATTCATGTGACAGTGGTTTAACCTCAATTTTATGAAATTCTGCAAGTACTTTGTTTGCAAACAAAAAAACATAATTTACCACTTTATTTACAAGAAAATTGATATGCAACGCGCGTTCATGAGAGCATCACGCCGCATGCATGTTGTGTTCAGACTCGTGTGCAAATGAGCACCACAACGCACACGAGAGTTGACGTTGTGTGAACACACTTTGGATAAGATAATTTTGGAAGTGATAAATTATGTTTTTTTTGCATGAACAAAGCACTTGTGTCGCTTCATAAAATTGAGGCTAAACCACTGTAGTCTCATAGCCTGACGTCGTCATACTCAATTCTAGTCAGAATATGAGTCTGATACTGCTCCATTGGGCTGTGATTATGGGGCGTGTTTCAACCGAACCAGGAAAGAAAATTCCTCTGCACTCAATTGGATAGACCTTCAACCAATCAGAGCAATGGAGTAAGTGACGTATGTTGAGCGACGCATAGTAGTAGTGGGAAGTTCGGATCATTTTACGGACTCGGATCTTTGAATCTCTTTCAGCAAAATGAACAAATCTTTTTTCAAGTCATTTCATTAATTTCAGGAGAATATAATTAAAATGTGACATGTTAAATTCCCCAACACATCTAGTTCTTATGCAAACGTTGATCACATTTGGAATAAAAAATTAATTATAAGCTAATGCAGCCAAGGCCAATCTTTAAGAAATGATTCATTAATTGCTTAGCTGGGTCTTCAGGCTATGCAGTCTGTTAGTTATCCTCACCTCCGAATCCCAGTTGTTCTTACTTTTGTCACTTCACATTTAATCACGTCTGTTCCCTGGAAAGAGTACATCTCTCGTGTCTTCGGGTTCGAGTCATTAGTTCCGTCATCAGTGTCTGATCCGGGCCTTGACGGCCCCATATGCAATGCGTGCAGTCCCAAAAACAGAATTGATTAGTTCACCTCTCGAGTCTTCGGGTTCGAGTCATTCGTTCACCAACTCACAGACCCATAGGCTGAATGCAGAAGATCCTGTACAGAACCGATGGCATGTAGCACATGCACGGTCAACACTAAATGAACGAATCGCTCTCTGAGACAACTCGTTGTTCCCGAGTCATATTTAAGATTAGTTCATAAAGAACGAATCGTTCATGAACGACACATCACTAACGCATAGTTGTCAACATATCTCAACTGCACGCACACTGGAAGAAGATGAGTGTAAACGATCTTTGCCGGTGTTGTAAAAATAATTTAAGGATACACAGAGTATTTACCAACACGATCATCATTTTTGAGAGAAATAGTAATGGTGAATATACAAACAAGTTCTCCGTTTAAGATTAGAATGAATTCAACCCAAGCGTTCTTTGGTGACGTGAATGCTTACGTTACTGTTTATCATCTGTCCATCAACGTATAAAGCCCACCCTGACAATTTGATTGGTCCGAACAGCTCCTGTTCGGGCATAGTTGCTCCACAACGGATCAAGTCCAGACCGAACTTCCCGTCCTCAAATGTTGTGGCTGGGGCTAAGTTCGACTGGCTTCAGGGCCATTAGTCTCATGGATTACTTTAATGATGTCTATACTGTTCTGGGCCTTGAATGTGTAAGTTGCGTTGGATCTCTATCGAGAGAAAGAAAGCTCTTGGATTTCATTAAAAATATCTTCATTTGTGTTCTGATGATGGACAAAGGTCTTACGGGTTTGGAATGAATGACACAAGGGTGAGTAATTAATGACAGAATTTAAATTTTTGGGTGAACTAACCCTTTAATTCTAATAAAGTGATAAAAACTTGAAGAAAAAACTTGGAAGAAAGCCTGCAGTATTTTTTTTTTGGCATATTAATAAGAATCTTAACATTGACAAAGCATAGGTAACACAGACTACTCATTTTCACAAATACATACGGTCAAATAAAAGGATATAAAAATGAATATAAGAAATATAAAAGTATATGAAAATAATGTCTTTAATATAAAAATATATTGTTTCAATAGGGTTGTGAAATTTGTTTGTGATATTATGTTGTATTTATTGTGCATTAGCCGCTACTTATAATATGCTGGGACGGTCAGCTGAGCAACAGTGCAGCACATCTCAGTTCTCACAAAGATGTGTTCTGTGTCCTCGCGTCTTTCCGAGTTTGTTCTTTCAAGGTTGCCTGGAAAGACCGGTCTCCACGAGAATGCAATTCTGTTCTTTGCGTTCTTGGAATTGAGATACAGCCATGCAATTTGTGCTTCTCAAACGGAAGCCTAGTGAGGCTGTGTCCTTCCTAGTCCAGAGTCAGCATTAAAGGGGTCATGAACTGAGAAATTACATTTTCCTTGTGCTTTGGACATATAAGAGCAGGTCAACATACTATAAGAATATCCTGTGTGTTTTAGAACTGAAAACTTCCTTGTTAGTCCAAAAACAGCTTTTATTGTTACCAAGCCCAGATAACGACTCATTGTGGAAGGTTCCTATTGATAGGTGAAAGACCGCCTCTGCAGAAGAAGATCAAAACCTACTTCATTATTTTACTGTAGATTCTTTGGTAAATCAGTCGCAATTTCGGCGCAGGCTTTGCAACCAGACTTTTACGATATGGACTTGACAGTAATGCCACAACAAGTAACTCATTCTGATGTAAAAGGTTGCAGTGATGAGCATTGTAGGCAATCACAGACATGTTGAGTGCATGAATGCAGTCATCTCGTCATTGCAACTCGATTTTTGCACACTAATAAATGCTTTTATCATAACTAACAGTGCAAACACAATGTAAATAAGAGATTTGTTGATTATAACGGGAGTAATCATGGTCACTGATAAACTTGCGCTGTTTGATTGACAGCTCCAGCGATTGAAGGGAGTGTTCTTTGATCGCTTCTATATATAATTCAATCACAGTTTAAATAAGAGATTATTTTCATCCTACTAAGAGAAACAATGTAAAGTTGATTTGATTTACTGACACAGACAAAGAACATCTAACTGTACATATTAGAAATCACTGGTCACAGATCAGCCTTTAGAATTAGCACAGTTACTTACATGTTGTGGCAATACTGTCAAATCCATATCGTTTGCAAAGCCTGCACCGAAATTGTGACTGATTTACCAAAGAATCCAGTGAAATGTACCGCATACAAATAAATAATGCTCTACTGAGACATTCACATTGTTGAAAATAAATAACCACATTTCTAGCATTAGGATCCTTCAGAAGGTGATGTTATTTTAGTGCAGTGATCCTGTTTCGCTCTTCTATCCTCGTCATCTCACTAACACGCCAGTGGGTGGGGCCAAAGTTGCAATAATGAAATAGGCGTTGATCTTCTTCTGCAGAGGCGTTCTTTCACCATAGACACATTCCACAACGAGTTGTTCGCTGGGCTTGGTTACAATAAAAGCTGTTTTTGGACTAACAAGGAAGTTTTCAATTCTGAAACTTGCAGGATATTCTTATAGTATAATGCCCTCTTATATGTCAAAAGCTCAAGGAAAATTTTATTTCTCAGTTCATGACCCCTTTAGGCAGATTTTCCCCAAAAATCTGATTGGAAAATGTGTTAAAAAGTCTTATGAGGTGTTTCTGCACGTCTTAGAAGAGTAGAACCATAACATCTGATGAAAAAATTGCACTGACTCAAGGAAATTTTCTCGCCGTTCCAAAAGAGAAAAAACTTCTCAACTGCTTCATGACAAGAGGACGCTTTAATTATATGTGTGCAAGAGCTCCCAAACTACAATTTGATGAGTAAAGTGCAAACAGGTTATGAAGCTAGTAATAAAACAAACCATAAATGTAAAGTGCAGCCTGTCAAGACAGAGAAAAATAAGATGCTGTCATTCTAAATTACGTGAAAGCGTTACAGCTGCTGAACCAACATTTTGAGTAATGAATTTTATAACAGCGGAAAAGCTTTGCTTTTCATTAATTGTAATGGCACAAACTACCATGCAGATCACAGGTGCAAGGTTGTGCCAGTGCCCACAAGGGGAATGCATTTCAACTAGGATTAAAACAAGCCGTAATTTCCTCCTGCTGCTTCCTATTATGTCTCAAAAGCAACAACAGAAGAGGTGGAGATTATTCAAGAGGGAAACATCTGTTCCAGCCATGGGTTTTCCCACTACAACCAGAGGATCTGGACGATTGAAAATAACACTCGTATTCACGCAGCACTCAAGTCATTGATCTTGAATCTGCAACTTTTATTATGTTTGTTTAGAGAAATCAACTGATCTAGGATCAGTTTTATGACTACAAAGAATTGAGTGAAATCATGTGTCTTCAAGCTACCAATGGTTTTCACCACTGTGTGTCGTCCAGAATTGTGGTATTTTCCAAAGAGAAGTGCGATGCAATCCCAAAACCATATTTTAGGGTTAATAAGGTAGAATGCAAAGCATCATATCAGAGGCTGCGTAGCATGCAAATGATCATTGCTCTGAATGTGGGTGTGTGTGATACACGTGGACAAGGCAAATAGAAGAGAGCTCACAGCTCCAGTGTTGACAGCTGTATCACCATGGCAGGCCTGTTTCTGTGTGACTTCTCTCAATCAGCATTCACGGTTTGTTGACTCATCATTCAAAGTGTCACTTTAGCACAGGTGATGACACTGATGATGATGAGGGAGGAAGAGACCGATCAAAACTGCTGAATATATGTTACGTGATGAATAAGAGGTGGTTTACTAAGCATGTTCTGCCAGTAGTCATTTAGCTAAGACTTTTATCCAACTCAACTAACAGTTTACTTATTGCTGGTTCAGTCCTCCATGTGTAACCTGAGGTCAAAGGGATTCACCCAAAAATGATGTTGTTCCAAATCTTTATATGTTTTTTTTCTTCTGTTGAAAAGAGAAGATATTTTGAAGAATGTTGATGGTAGAAAAAAAAATACTATGGAAGTCAATGGATACCATCAACTGTCTGGTTACTTTGATTATCTTCAAAATATCTTATCTTGTATTCAACAGAAGAAAGAAACTTATACAGGTTTGGAACAACATAATTTTTGGGTGAACTATCCCTTTAAATGTCTTTATCAAGGATGTAATATTAATAGCTCATGCCCATTCAAATCGGCGTTTTGGCCACTATGTCACACTCCCTTTTACATAAGCTTCACTGTGCCTAAATTCATTGTGTAGCATACAGTTGTCAAATGTATTTTTATCAAAAAGCAAATACAATGTTTTTTACATGTTTATGACAAATAAGCACATTTTCAGCAAAGCTAAAATACTAATTTCCCATTACTGTAACATAACTGTAAAGATATTTATACTGCAAATCCTGATAGTAGCTGTAGTACTGTAGTACTTTAATTTGTGCTGATTTAAAAATCTTTGTATTACAGTAATAAGAGGATTAAAGGAACAAGAAGAGTTTTTTAATTCTTTCTTTTGATTTTGGGGTGAAATGTGATCTGACCTGTTTTCAACAGATTCACTTATTGAAACAAAATATTTTAGTACTAATTTCTTGGCTAAAAAAGTATTTTTCTTTAGAATGAATACATCAGCTAAAACTGTTATTCAACACCATACACACACACACACACACACACAAAAGGTACGCATTTTGTTCTCAGGATGAAAAGGAAATTCACACCCCATGCTTTGTTCAGAAAGGCTTTTTTCCTCCTATCCCAAACTTTCATCGGTTTACCCAGAATCAACTCCCACTCTATTCCACAGAGATCACGTGCTGCTGGCATGTGATTGACTGTATCTGTCTGAGATACGCAGGCGCTACAGGAGATAAGGTGACAGATTAACAGCACCAGAGCGCTTCTCCTGCTGTATCTGTGCTTTGGCTCACGTCCGTTCATCTCCATATGAAAAGAGCTGGAGCGTTTCCATTTCTCCCGTTAGGACACAATAAAGAGCCCATAAAAACTAAATCAGTATTTTGTGGCTTTTAGTCCACATCTATTAGCTTTGAGGTTGTCTATAAGCTAGTGTTCTTGAAGTTAAAAAAAATATATTTTTACGGTTAAAATGTACAAACTTTCTCTTCCAGGAAACCAGACCAAATATACAGATCTTGTTCGAAGGGCTTTATACACATTTTTGTTGAATTAAAATATATCCATCCTTAGTAAATTGTCAGGATCACGTTCTGTTTAATTGTTCCTGTTTTCCCTCTCATAACAGACTGAGCCATCTGACCAATCAGAGTAGAGTAGACCAATTGCAACAAACTGGGACATCTGACCAATCAGAGTAGAGTAGACCAATCACAACAGACTGGGCCATCTGACCAATCAGAGCAGAGTAGACCAATCACAACAGACTGGGCCATCTGACTAATCAGAGTAGAGCAATCACAACAGACTGGGCCATCTGACTAATCAGAGTAAAGTAGACCAATTACAACAAACTGGGCCATCTGACCAATCAGAGTAGAGTAGAGTAGACCAATCACAACAGACTGGGCCATCTGACCAATAAGAGCAAAGTCGACTTGTGCAAAGGAGGGGTTTAGAGAGACTGTATCTTCGAGCAAGTCATTTTGTACTCTTTGAGAAATTAAGTGATGTGCAATGTATATTATGAGAAAATGAAAGTGGTTTTTGATCTTTGATATTGTGTATCTGTTGAAATATTTCCTCAGTCTTTATTTGGAAGTCTTTATTTAATATATCTTATCAGTTTTGTTCCTAAATGAATCAACATTTTTGAATTAATTGATTGAATAAATAATTCAATGACTCACTCATTAAAACAGTGTCTCACCACCTTTTTTACTTGTCAGGTTTAGTTTCGTATTTAAAGTATCATTTGACTTAAAGAATAATTTTATATTTCAGTATTCAAAATATTACTTTTAAAACATTAATCTCATAGCATTAATGATTCAATTAATCGGATCAAACAGGCCAGCCTTCGCTCCCCACGTGCATCAATGAGCCTTGGCTGCCCATGACCCTGTCTCCGGTTCACCACTGTTGCTTCCTTGGAGAACTTTTGATAGATACTGACCACTGCAGACCGGGAACACCCCACAAGAGCTGAGGTTTTGAAGATGCTCTGACCCAGTCGTCTAGCCATCACAATTTGGCCCTTGTCAAACTTGCTCAAATCCTTACACTCGCTCATTTTTCCTGCTTCTAACACATCAGCTCTGAGGACAAATTGTTCACTTGCTGCCTAATATATCCCACCCACTAACAGGTGCCGTGATGAAGAGATAATCAGTGTTATTCACCTCATAATGTCATGCCTAATCGGTGTATCTTAAATATACCTTGATGCTACTTTCATTTGATTGGTAACAGCCTGTAGTGCCTTATTCTAATCAAATAAATGTACGAATTTAACAAAAAATTATGCATAGCATACATCTTAAGGTTAGAAAAAATGCCATGGAAATCAATTCAAAATTTGAATGTCAAAAGCTTTGGAAACCACCTGTCAGTGACAGGCCTAAACCAGCCAAAGTACAAGCACAAAAACACACTCAGCAAAATATGGTCGGATTATCGTTATCTACAATATCCCAGAAAATATCTAAAATTTCACCCTGCGCAGTGCAGTATACTAGTATTGTGTGAAGTTCACTGCCCTCGTCCACGACTGTCTCAGCACAGAATGTCTTGACGTACCTGTTGAACATATTCATTCAAACTCCATTAGAGCTCACAGAGAGCGCTGAGGGGCGTACATTCCCTCTAGCTGACATCATCTCTCCTATTCTTGTGCATTTTTCCCCCTCATTCAAAGTTCAGAGTGTTATGTCGCAGCCTGGACAATGGTTGGCACGCTCGGAGAAGAGAAAGAATGCCAGAAAAATATCTGTGAAACACTATTAAGCTCCAGCTCTAGGCAGCTGTGGCTCATAAGTCACATCATACAGTGTTCTGAGGTAATACTGACCTATTTTCCACATGTACTACCAGATTCTGCTCCCGCATTCCTGTGTGGAAAAGAAACGTGGCATAGTCACGCACAGCCCTGGTCATATGTGACGGGGCTTAAGCATTAATTGACTGCAGTGTTATGAAGCTCTGCTGCAGTCTTACTGAGAGCTGTGTACACTTATAGTAACTTTCCATCCATAAATACAGCCAAAAAACCAGGCATACAACAGGCTGGTTGTGCATGTAAGCTAAACTTCAGCAAAGTGGCAGTCTCTGGTTTATTCAGCATTATTCTGGCCTCAGGCAGGACTGCAGTACTTTTCTCAGTCATCTGTGTCAGGAAGATAACATTTGAATACGCATTCATAGGCAGAAAATAATTGCCGTAATCTCAAGGCTTTCTGTGACACACCAAAGACTGTGCGTCTGATGGGCACAACAAATGCAGGATAAGGAGATAAGACCGCGACAGAAAATAAACAGTGCATGTGTCAGATACACACACATACACAAACAGGGTGATTTCAACCATTTAACTGTTGAGCTTGAATACTGATTTACTACAGTTGTGTTTCAAGCCACTAACAGACACATTTAATGTGGAGGGTCACACATTTTTTTTCTGAAATTCTCAGAAAACCTAAAAAATAAAGCTATGTGGTCTATATCATATATTTAAAATATACACCACAATTTAAAAGAGTTGAGTTATAAAGTCAGAATTGCGAGATATAAAGTCAGAATTGTGAGTTATAAAGTCAGAATTACGAGATATAGTCAGAATTGTGAGTTATAAAGTCAGAATTACGAGATATAAAGTCAGAATTGAGAGTTATAAAGTCAGAATTGCGAGATATAAAGTCAGAATTGTGAGTTATAAAGTCAGAATTGAGAGATATAAAGTCAGAATTGAGCGATATAAAGTCAGAATTCCGAGATATAAAGTCAGAATTGAGAGTTATAAAGTCAGAATTGCGAGATATAAAGTCAGAATTGCGAGATATAAAGTCAGAATTGTGAGTTATAAAGTCAGAATTGCGAGATATAAAGTCAGAATTGAGAGATATAAAGTCAGAATTGCGAGTTATAAAGTCAGAATTGCGTGATATAAAGTCAGAATTGAGAGATATAAAGTCAGAATTGCGAGATATAAAGTCAGAATTGAGAGATATAAAGTCAGAATTGCGAGTTATAAAGTCAGAATTGCGTGATATAAAGTCAGAATTGAGAGATATAAAGTCAGAATTGAGCGATATAAAGTCAGAATTGAGCGATATAAAGTCAGAATTCCGAGATATAAAGTCAGAATTGCGAGACATAAAGTCAGAATTGAGAGTTATAAAGTCAGAATTGAGAGATATAAAGTCAGAATTGAGAGATATAAAGTCAGAATTGCGAGATATAAAGTCAGAATTGAGAGTTATAAAGTCAGAATTGCGAGATATAAAGTCAGTATTGTGAGTTATAAAGTCAGAATTGCGAGATATAAAGTCAGAATTGAGAGATATAAAGTCAGAATTGAGAGATATAAAGTCAGTATTGTGAGTTATAAAGTCAGAATTGCGTGATATAAAGTCAGAATTGAGTGATATAAAGTCAGAATTGAGTGATATAAAGTCAGAATTGAGAGATATAAAGTCAGAATTGAGAGATATAAAGTCAGAATTGCGTGATATAAAGTCAGAATTGAGTGATATAAAGTCAGAATTGAGAGATATAAAGTCAGAATTGAGAGATATAAAGTCAGAATTGAGAGATATAAAGTCAGAATTGTGAGATATAAAGTCAGAATTGCGAGATATAAAGTCAGAATTGAGAGATATAAAGTCAGAATTGAGAGATATAAAGTCAGAATTGTGAGATATAAAGTCAGAATTGCGAGATATAAAGTCAGAATTGCGAGATATAAAGTCAGAATTGAGAGATATAAAGTCAGAATTGCGTGATATAAAGTCAGAATTGCGAGATATAAAGTCAGAATTGCGAGTTATAAAGTCAGAATTTTGTGATATAAAGTCAGAATTGAGTGATATAAAGTCAGAATTGAGTGATATAAAGTCAGAATTGCGTGATATAAAGTCAGAATTGAGTGATATAAAGTCAGAATTGCGAGATATAAAGTCAGAATTGAGAGTTATAAAGTCAGAATTGCGAGATATAAAGTCAGTATTGTGAGTTATAAAGTCAGAATTGCGAGATATAAAGTCAGAATTGAGAGATATAAAGTCAGAATTGAGAGATATAAAGTCAGTATTGTGAGTTATAAAGTCAGAATTGCGTGATATAAAGTCAGAATTGAGTGATATAAAGTCAGAATTGAGTGATATAAAGTCAGAATTGAGAGATATAAAGTCAGAATTGAGAGATATAAAGTCAGAATTGCGTGATATAAAGTCAGAATTGAGTGATATAAAGTCAGAATTGAGAGATATAAAGTCAGAATTGAGAGATATAAAGTCAGAATTGAGAGATATAAAGTCAGAATTGTGAGATATAAAGTCAGAATTGCGAGATATAAAGTCAGAATTGAGAGATATAAAGTCAGAATTGAGAGATATAAAGTCAGAATTGTGAGATATAAAGTCAGAATTGCGAGATATAAAGTCAGAATTGCGAGATATAAAGTCAGAATTGAGAGATATAAAGTCAGAATTGCGTGATATAAAGTCAGAATTGCGAGATATAAAGTCAGAATTGCGAGTTATAAAGTCAGAATTTTGTGATATAAAGTCAGAATTGAGTGATATAAAGTCAGAATTGAGTGATATAAAGTCAGAATTGCGTGATATAAAGTCAGAATTGAGTGATATAAAGTCAGAATTGAGTGATATAAAGTCAGAATTGAGTGATATAAAGTCAGAATTGAGTGATATAAAGTCAGAATTGCGTGATATAAAGTCAGAATTGCGAGTTATAAAGTCAGAATTTTGTGATATAAAGTCAGAATTGCGTGATATAAAGTCAGAATTGCGAGATATAAAGTCAGAATTGCGAGTTATAAAGTTAGAATTGCGAGTTTATATCTTGGAATATTGCAAGAAAAAGTCAGAATTGTGATTATTTATTATTATGATGATTATTTTTTATTCTGAGGCAGAAAACAAGCATTCATAGTTTCTTGAGCATCACATCATATACAGTATATATATATGGCTGTATGGTTGAAATTATAGATAATTCAGGTGATAACACACGGCTTATAGCCTTATATAGGGATATTTCTCATCTTCTGAACAGCACCTGACATGCTCTCAGGACGTTTCTCTTTAGCGAGCCAATTAAACATTTAGCAGGCAAGTGTCAGACTCGACAGACAACTACCATACAGAGACAGAATTTCACAGTCTGTCAAAAAGTGTTTTAACACGTCCCCTTCAATATGTCCCCGCCACCAAAAGGAGAAAATCTCATTAGTTTCCCCTGCTGCCATTAGTTGTGGTGGGGGTTGCTTGATATTAAGGAGCACCGTTAACATGCAGTTAAACCACAAACTAATGAATGAAAAACCACCACAGTGGCTCTTTCAGAGGATCAAATGAAATCATCTGTGATTCTGATGTTGAGCGGCATTAATACAAACTGAGAAACCACCACCGGCTCTTTGAGGTCCATACAAACGTGCGCCCCATCTGGTGGAAATGATCAAAACCACATTTATTGAAATGAGTATTAAACAAGAGAAAACACTGATGGGGAACTTCTGCACCCTGGATCCAAGGTGCTGGAGGTTAGTGGTGGATGGTATGACCAAAATCTTATTCTGCAATTAAAAACTATGAGGAACTTAAAAAAAAAATTGGTTAAATAACCATGAGGTAATGCCTATTTTTGGATAAATAGGTGAATTAAATACTTCACAATGGCACTTCATCTGAGTACATTCTCTGCAACGAGGATAGACATGCTTTGTGTCGACCACAATGTGCTTTGTGTGGTGAATTACTGGGTGCCGAGAGCAAGAAACCATAGAAGTTCAAGAGACATTTAGAAACCCATAAACACTCAAACTATAAAGACTGTAAATGACACTTCTGTTGTTGTTTATGCATTCACAAAATTGCCAATTATGCATGCTTTTGTAACATTATAAATGTCTTTACTGTCACTTTTGATCATTTTTATGTGTCCTTGCTGAATAAACATAATTCATACTGACCCAATACTACAGTTTTCTGCACTGACAGAGAAAAATTATGCATGTAGATGAAATTTCACTCTGGTTGAAGCAGCAAAACAACTAAATGTGCCTGTCACGGAAGACTGGGACAAATACTCAGATTTACATGGACGAGATAACTTTTTTTTATATGTCACTTTATTATGTTTTATACTACAGAGCTATTGAATGCACTCTAAAAAATCTTTGGTTATTTTTTTCTACCCAAATCCTGGGTTGAGCCTTTTGGGTCCTTTTTTGGGGTTATTTTTTTCAGTATTTGGGTAGATTTTGTGTAACCCTGTCCTGGGTCAGACGTAACAACCCAGTGTTTGGGTAGTTTTTGTGTTACCAAGATCCTGGGTCAGACGTATCAACCCAGTGTTTGGGTAGATTTTGTGTAACCCAGATCCTGGGTCAGACGTAACAACCCAGTGTTTGGGTAGTTTTTGTGTTACCCAGCTCCTGGGTCAGACGTAACAATCCAGTGTTTGGGTAGTGTTTGTGTTACCCAGATCCTGGGTCAGACGTAACAACCCAGTATTTGGGTAGTTTTTGTGTAACGCAGTTCCTGGGTCAGACGTAACAACCCAGTGTTTGGGTAGTTTTTGTGTTACCCTGATCCTGGATCAGACGTAACAACCCAGTATTTGGGTAGTTTTTGTGTAACGCAGTTCCTGGATCAGACGTAACAACCCAGTGTTTGTGTAGTTTTTGTGTTACCCAGCTGCTGGGTCAGATGTAACAACTTACATATCCCTTACGTATCTTGTTCTTTTGAATAACACGTATGCCTACAAACATCCCAGCACTAAAAACAGGACTTAGAGGATCAAACGTCTGGCATAAATCTGGAATCATGGAGGATTACGTCGTGGATTTACCACAAAACATTATCACACACACACACACAAACAAATTACTGCACAATTCCACCCAAACCACAGACTTCCATCTCTTATTGGAAAGAAAAGGTGGATAGAAAGAAAAATACCCATCCAGCAAAATCTAAAGTCAACAGCAGGCGTATATCGGACGGGCTCCGGACTCTCCATGAGAACTTTACCTACATACAAACATGGAGATCTAAAATAGGTCATGATAAGAACAGGACATGATAAGAAGGGTCTCATATAATACCCTATAATCTGTTTGGACACCATCTGGGTCTTCATCATGATTTATGAGAGATTCTGATGTGTGGCGAAAGAAGACCTGCGCTGGCAGATGTCAAGGGGAGCAACGGATGCGTTCATCATCAATGGATGCAATAAATGTTTGTTGGCTTGCGCAGCCTGGCTGAGCACGTGTACGAAGCACAAGGTGATGAATTAGTAAAGCTGCGAGTTTGAACAAAGGGTCGTGGGTAATCTGACAGGCTGCAGCGCAGCCCCTGAGGAACTGAGACAAAGAGGCGGGAATGAAGGGGCGGAGGCATGCTGGGTAGGCTAGTCAGCTGGCCGGGTCTTCTCCAGCCTGAAGGATGAGGGCCACAAAAGCCCGCTGCGCGTTAATTTCTGTATGAAAGCATTTATGACCCTTAGCGCACTAAAGATGACATTATGGAGCAATTACTCAGCCTGTGTGCCACTCACACAATGGCTCAGGCGTTGATTCTGGCCTGAAAAGACAAAAGAGGAGGTTATACATAAGATCGACTCACAACCCTGAAGTGGCTGCGTTATCTGTGCGTGTTTACACACACTTGGGTAAAGAATAGCTGAGGTGGTGCTGGGTTATCATACTGACCTCTCGCCGGCCTTGGAAATGAAATCCTGAAGCTTAAGTCCAAACAAAAACCCACCACTCAATTGTAAAGGTAGTAGTCTCAAACACCAGGTGTTCAGATGGCAAGGTGTAGAGAAAACAAAAAACACCTACTCTTAGATCAACTCTTTCCCATGAGGCACAGGCAAACATACAGCCAACCTGTGATAAATACAGGCACTTGCCCAACAAGAGGACACAATCTTCAAAAGACAAAGTTCCCTGTGTTCTAATAGATAATTAAAAGCACCTTCGCAAACATTTGAAAAGGTCACCTGCGAGGTACAAAGGTATATTTAGGGCTATTTAGGGCTAAGGTCGTCCCAGGTGTGAAGTCGCATGAGAGTATTTTCCTTTCAAGGCAGCACTTATCTTATGATGTGTATATACAGTGCAGTCATGTTCAAAAGTTAAGGATCAGTACGTTTTTTTAAAGAATTTAATACATTAAATAAATTAGGGATGCACTGAAATGAAAATCCTGAGCCAAAACCGAAAATTTAGGATGCACAGGATGCATTATGAATATTTTTATACGGTGCATTTAGCAAAATACTCTTCTCTAGCTAACTAATGAGTTTATGGACATTGAATAGCTATAGTTAAATCTAACCCACTTAGGGCGTGTCCGAATCCACTTTTGCTAGTTTAACGACGGAAAAAACGGTCGTCACACCAGGTGCATGGTCCAAAAGGGTTGTCCCTAGTCTCTTAATGAGTCATGGGTGTGTTTTGGGCGTAACGTGCAATAAACCAATCAGAGTCTCATCTCCCATTCCCTTTAAAAGCTAGTTGCGGATTCGCTATTTACATGTTGGAATTTGCAAGCAGAAAGACTGAACGCGGAATCTTTTTATTTTTAATATTTCAAAATGTTTGCGTGCTGCTGCGCGTCCCTGTGTGTAATAAGTGTACGTGCGTTGTGCACCCGCCTATAGACGCATATTACTAACACACCCTTTAAATAACACAAAAAATACTACGCTTTAATTTACCAGGTTTTTGTTGATCAATGGCGCAGTCGTTTTCAGTTTCTCAAAATAGCAACGTGCCAACAATGACCCTGAACACACCTGGTTTTCAGACCAGCACGCCCTTGGGTGAACAGATGGGCGCGAGTGCATTTGCTATTTAAACAACGTGGAGCTGGACGTGAAAATGAGAACTGCACCGAGCTGAAACTAGCACACTTGCGTCACGCTTGGCGTCGCATTGCGCCGGGTGTATGATAGGGCCTTTAATGTTTGAATTTCATAATAAAATAGACAGAATTTTAAAGTTGAGCCTTTGCTTCATATTAAAAGTAACAGCACAAAGCTTGCGATTATTGGATGGCATGCGTGCTACAAAAGTTTGGTGAAGCTGACGTGTTTAACTGTTGTAGCTTATCCACGTTGTGTGCATGAAATACAAGCTGAACACAGTCAAAACATGCCATCGGAGAAGCGGTAATTAAATATCTGTTTCGGTCACTGATTTCAGCCCTCCAAAACCATTTTGACCCAAAACCAAAAATAGCTGTTTCGGTAGCTGAATTTTCGGTGCAATTAAATTGATCAAAAGTGAGAGTAAAGACTGTAGTGTTATAATGTTACAAAAGATTTCTATTACAAATAAATGCTGTTCTTGTTAACTTTATATTCATTAAAGAATCCTTTTTGTGATTTGCACAACAACAATTCTTTACCATAGTAAAATTACTTTAGTGGCATATTGGTTTTACAACTGTCTTTATATGTTATCACAGAGAAAAGACCCTGCTTCTCTTCTGATGGCTGGCAGTCTGTGAGGTCTTATTGGGGGAGCATCTATCTCGCTTCCCCTCTACAGTCTGGACCACATCACAGAGCGCATTGGCTCTTCATGCTGGAGCCGATTGCATACAGCTCTCTCTTAATGTGCTGCCATAAAGAGATAAAAGTAGAACGCAAACACACAGTACAGTCTGTTGATGTTATCAGGACCCGGTTGGCAAGATGTTCCAAAGGCCAATCACACTGCTCTTAAAGAACACAAACCAGGAAATAAAATAAACCTCAAACATAGACCAAATGTTGGGACTGGGGAAAACAGGCATGAATGGGGCTCTCCAAGCAGTGAGTTCATTCATGTTAGATCATTCGAGAGTGCATAGAAATACACTTAACCAAAACAACAGTCACCATTGATCACTGCTGAGCAGACAAGCGGGTCCTGAACTTTGACCTCCTGAAAAAAAACTTGTGAAATGAAAAGTAAATGTGCTGTGTAAGTAAATATGTGCAAATTTGTTTCCCAATGAATTCTGTAGAAAGCGCCATCGATTTGCAAGCAGTTAAAAGTTCTTCACATTCCAACATTGCATACTTATTAAGTAAATGTTGTGGCTAATTTGATCGTGCTTTCAAGCATGAATTAGCATGCTTAACCACGATTAAAGGGCTCGTTAACCCAAAAATAAAATTCTTGCATCATTTACTTACCATAATTCCAAACTTGGATGACCTTATTTCTTCAGTGGAACAAAACAGGAGAATTTTAGCACAATGCAGCCTAAATATTTCAGTCTGTTCCTCACTTGAAGTTATTTTATGGCTTAAGAAAATACTCAAAATATAGTGTACAAGTAAGATTGATTACACTGTAAACCCTAATGCTCAAAATAATTCATTGGTTGGAGTCAAACTAACTTAAATTAAACAAATTATTTCAATCAAATTAACTTTAATGAGTATTTAGAACTTTTCTTTTCTTTTGAGTACATACAACTCAACATTTTAAGTAATCAGAATTTTTTCATTGTTTTGAGTTTTGTGAACATTTAAATTTAAAAGAAACTGGGCTGGGATTTCTATTTCCCAGCACGCTTTGCCATGACACTCAAAAGGGAGAGTAAATGCTAAAATTAAGTGTTATGTTATGTTTTTTGTGCAAGATTAATGTTAAGTGGGAGATTTAGTAGTGTTTAATGTTTTGTTATGCTAGTTTAGAAGAGTTTCTGTTATGTTGTTTTTTTTTGGAGGGTTACCATCATGGTGACAAGTGGAACATGAACTTGGAACAGATATACAGTACGTTAAATGTTTTATATTGCCGTACTCATTCAGCAATTGCTACGCTATTCTAATGCTATCAAAGCATTGTGTTACCAATTAGCATTTACTGAATTAGCTAGTTAAAGCTAGCCATGTTTCCACTACTAAAAATATTTAAATTGAGATTACATGATCATTTTAAATGTAAAGTTAAATGTATGAATTAGCTTACTCAAATATTTTAAGTTCAGAGTAATGCTGGGCAATTGATTAATCACATCCAAAATAAAAGTTTGCATGTATATATTTAAGAAAAATATGTTATATTTATATATTAGATAAATTATATAAATATACAGGTGCTGGGCATATAATTTGAATATCATCAAAAAGTTGATTTATTTCACTAATTCCATTCAAAAAGTGAAACTTGTATATTATCTTCATTCATTACACACAGACTATATATTTCAGATGTTTATTTCTTTTCATTTTTATGATTATAACTGACAACTAAGGAAAATCCCAAATTCAGTATCTCAGAAAATTAGAATATTGTGAAAAGGTTCAATATTGAAGACACATGGTGCCACACTCTAATCAGCTAATTAACTCAAAATATGGTCTCTCAGTCTAGTTCTGTAGGCTACACAATCATGGGGAAGACTGCTGACTTGACAGTTGTCCAAAAGACGACCATTGACACCTTGCACAAAGAGGGCAAGACACGAAAGGTCATTGCAAAAGAGGCTGGCTGTTCACAGAGCTCTGTGTCCAAGCACATTAATAGAGAGGCGAAGGGAAGGAAAATATGTGGTAGAAAAAAGTGTACAAGCAATAGGGATAACCGCACCCTGGAGAGGATTGTGAACAAAACCCATTCAAAAATGTGGGGGAGATTCACAAAGAGTGGACTGCAGCTGGAGTCAGGGCTTCAAGAACCACTACGCATGACGTATGCAAGACATGGGTTTCAGCTCTCGCATTCCTTGTGTCAAGCCACTCTTGAACAACAGACAGCGTCAGAAGCGTCTCGCCTGGGCTAAAGACAAAAAGGACTGGACTGCTGCTGAGTGGTCCAAAGTTATGTTCTCTGATGAAAGTAAATTTTGCATTTCCTTTGGAAATCAGGGTCCCAGATTCTGGAGGAAGAGAGGAGAGGCACACAATCCACGTTGCTTGAGGTCCAGTGTAAAGTTTCCACAGTCAGTGATGGTTTGGGGTGCCATGTCATCTGCTGGTGTTGGTCCACTGTGTTTTCTGAGGTCCAAGGTCAACGCAGCCGTATACCAGGAAGTTTTAGAGCACTTCATGCTTCCTGCTGCTGACCAACTTTATGGAGATGCAGATTTCATTTTCCAACAGGACTTGGCACCTGCACACAGTGCCAAAGCAACCAGTACCTGGTTTAAGGACCATGGTATCCCTGTTCTTAATTGGCCAGCAAACTCGCCTGACCTTAACCCCATAGAAAATCTATAGGGTATTGTGAAGAGGAAGATGCGATATGCCAGACCCAACAATGCAGAAGAGCTGAAGGCCACTATCAGAGCAACCTGGGCTCTCATAACACCTGAGCAGTGCCACAGACTGATCGACTCCATGCCACGCCGCATTGCTGCAGTAATTCAGGCAAAAGGAGCCCCAACTAAGTATTGAGTGCTGTATATGCTCATACTCTTCATGTTCATACTTTTCAATCGATTTCTAAAAATCCTTTCTTTGTATTGGTCTTAAGTAATATTCTAATTTTCTGAGATACTGAATTTGGGATTTTCCTTAGTTGTCAGTTATAATCATCAAAATGAAAAGAAATATAAACATCTGAAATATATCAGTCTGTGTGTAATGAATGAATATAATATACAAGTTTCACTTTTTGAATGGAATTAGTGAAATAAATCAACTTTTTGATGATATTCTAATTATATGACCAACACCTGTATATACAGTACATACATGCAAATATTTCTTAAATATATACATGAAGGAGTGGAGGATGCGATTAATCGCAAGTAATCACTAGCTCAGACCTATTAAATTTGTGATGTAACTGATTACCTTACATTTTTTGAGTTTTGCCTTAACTTATTTTACAGTGCACTTTCATATTGTTTTTTTGGTCCTTGAATGCTCACCATCTTTCATTGTATGAAAAAAGAGCAGCATGGATATTATGCTAAATATCTTCTTTTTTCTTTCTATGGAAGAAAGAAAGTCATACAGTTTTGGATGGACATGAAGGTGAATAAATAATGACAATTTAAAATCTTGCAGAATGTCCCACACAATTCATGGAGAAAATGTGAAAAACATATACAGAATCTGTTCAGTCCTAGACATGAGCACCATTGCAGACCATTTTAGTGCAAATACATGCATATCACAAATGTTTTTGAGGTATATGACCCAGCCTTAGTCATGGTTGTAAGAATATCATAACAGGATCATCAGAAAAACTATTCACAACCCATCTTTTAGCTCCCTAATTGCCAATGAGAGGCAGCGAAAGCAAAGATCTTCATAGATACACATGTCGTCAAAAGCTGTGTTAGAATAGCAATGAACAGTTACTCACTGCTTTTGCTAGCTTTGACCTTGGCCAGCAGTTTCTGTGTAGTAGTTAGATCTCCATTCTTGACCGCTTGCAGAAGATCCTGCTCTTTTCCCATGATCCCCACCAGCCAGAACTCCACCAGCGTCCCACAAGAGTCCCGCTCCTCCCTTACACCTCCATACAGCGGCGCAACCGCGGCATGAACCTATCCCAGAATCCTCTCTTTCTTTCGGTAGTGCTTACTTCAGTCGGGGTAGGTGAGAGCCAGACGTCTGAGCAAACCACAAGCAACAAGATATCCGTATTTCTCCAACAATCACGTCATCAAAATCAACAGACTGTCTATTTCAGCGCTCAGTCTGGTTATGGATGCGGAAGGTCGGAGAAATGGAAAATCTATTTTGACTTATGAATTGCCTTCCGGTTTTTCGTTCTCAAGTTTCCAGAGCCTTTTTGGGACGCGTGGAGCTCAGATTCTGGGAACGCAGGGGCCCTGTTGATGCTGTGGTTTAGAAGGCTGAGAAGACTGAAGTTTTGGACAGTTTGGATCAGCAGACCAAAACCTGAAAAAGGAGTCGGCAAGAAAAATACTACTGTTAATACACCAGCCAAGTACAGTGCATGAGCAAAGCAGCAAGACAGGGAAAGTAACAATGAGAACAGAAGCCTACTATGATGCTCTGACAGCAAGCCTTAGAGACTCTTTACACCTTTCACACTTGATTAATTCCTTCTCAAGGAAAAACTACATGTATTTTTCATGCTTAAAGGGATAGTTCACCCAAGACTGGAGTAATGATGCTGAAAATTCAGCTTTGATCACAGGAATAAATTACAGTTTAAAATATATTACAATAGAAAACAGTTATATTAAAGGGATAGTTCACCCCAAAATTATCCCACAATTTACTCAAGCCATCCTAGACGAGTACAATCAGAGTTATATTAAAAAAAATGTCCTGGCTAATCCAAGCATTATAATGGCAGTGAATGGCAGCCCAAAGTTTGAAGCTCAAAAAAGAGCATCCATCCATTATAAAAGTGCTGCACACGGCTCCGGGGGTTAATAAAGCCCTTCTGAAGTGAAGTGATGCGTTTGTGTAAGAAAAATATCCATATTTAACTTCATAAAGTAAAAAATCTAGCTTCCGCCAGACCGCCTTCCTTATTCAACTTACGCAGAAAGTGTAACGTCTCTCGCAGTTCGTCATCATACGCCAGTTACGCTTTTTTCGTAAGTTGAATACAGAAGGCGGTATAATGGATGGATGCGCTTTTTTGTGCTTCAAATTTTGGGCTGCCATTCACTGCCATTATAAAGCTTGGATTAGCCAGGATATTTTTTAATATAACTCAGATTGTGTTCGTCTGAAAGAAGAATGTCATATACACCTAGGATGACTTGAGGGTGAGTAAATTATGGGATAAATTAAATTTTTGGGTGAACTATCCCCTGAAATTGTAATATTTCACAATATTACTGTTTTTACTGTATTTTTGATCAAATAAGTGCATCCTTAGTGAGTAGAAGAGACCCCAAACTTGTGACCAGTACTTTATTTTCCAAACTGTTACAATTAAACTCAGAGAGGTTCAAAATAGCACTGTGCCCCACTGGCATTTATTGCATTGACAAAAAACTTTTTTTATCATTACATAATATGATGATAAGATTTTAATTTTGGGGTGAACTATACCTTTAAGCTAACTTTAACTACCAATATACATATGTGTTGTCTTTGTGTCACTGACATGATGCTCACACCATTCATTTTGATGTTTTTTGGGGGGCATGGGGGTGTTGATATCATAATGAAGAAATAAATCCTCATTAAAAAGATGAATGAGGTGAAAAGATGCTTAAGTAGTTTTGTCATAACTTCTTGGAAAAAAATGTTTGCCCTCCAAATCAAAGTATCTGCAGACCTGCATGACTGTGTATCAAGGTCAATAAGTCTCTTAAAATATAAGATTACTTGACCGTTTTAGCCACAAAGCAATGTAAGTTCAGGTCAAATGTGGTGCAGCCAAACTTTCAGCTTTATTAGTTGTGTGTGATAGACCTCCAACAGAAAAAGGTGGGCAAAACGGTTTGTAACAATCGCCAGTGAGACTTCGGCTTTAAGTATGCGCCTGCACATTTAAAATGTGTTGGCCAAGCATTTGTATCTGTGTTTGCATGCCTAACCCTAAGTTTAAACAGCAGTAGCAGTAGTAGTAATTGCACCACTATTTAAAAAACTGCTGAGACTAGGCTAGTAGTCTTTTTAACGTTTAAACACGCCAAATGAAGCATGTGAACTAAAAAAGTCTTGATAGTATACCACCTCAAATATACTTGCTGTCAAAGCAAAAAATACATAAAATACAATTACAAGCTTAACAGTAAGTGTGGTCAGTAAAGGAAAGAGAAGAAAAAAACAGCAATAACCATATGCAGCGCAGCACATGGCAACTCCACACTCAGCGTGTCTCGGTCACAGCGTGAGCATTAAATGAGCGCCACACGGCCGTCTCATAATCACTCCTCCATTGCATAACCCTGAACGATCTTACGTTCTCTACACACCCAAAACACTCAAAGCTGTCACTCTTAATAGCTGTCCTTTTTCGTTTCCCTCAAGGCCAATAGTTTTCACATGCTGCTGCCAAACCGCTGATAATGTGCAAGTTTTTGAGCCAGGGTGGAGTGCTGTTTTGAAAGGTTTATAACGTTTTGATTGAACTTTATAAGCATGTTTACAGATCCTCTTTATCGCGAGGAAAGCCACAGTTAGAAAAAAAAGAAGAGGAGGAAAAGGACCGGTGAATGTGAAGGTGGATTGAACTGCTTTGAGTGATGAAAACAACTCACAAACAGGAATAACGGTTGGACAAGCCCAGTAACTGGCCCTCATGTTTACGAACCATCATATTCATTTTAGAGATGCAAAGAAATAAGCGATGGGTTGCCGGAACAGGTGGTCGCTAATCATGGTGCTTGCAAGTCCTCTTGGGAAGCCGTAAGTGTGATGTCAGGTGCATTCAGATCACTTTGGTCAGAGCAAGATGGCGATGTACATTTTCCACAAAAATACAGCAAGAATTTTTAACAATACTTCTACAGAATGATGAATGAAGAATGTACGTCAGGTGTGTTGTATTGTTTTTACTCGGTTAAACGCTGTTAAACGTGTGTAAACTGATGGATGGATGACTAAATCGAAAGTAGAGCTGTACAATAAATCAAATCGCGACATGGTCTGTGAATATTAGAGCGCAAAAGACTACTATATAAATATACACTCACCTAAAGGATTATTAGGAACACCATACTAATACTGTGTTTGACCCCCTTTCGCCTTCAGAACTGCCTTAATTCTACGTGGCATTGATTCAACAAGGTGCTGAAAGCATTCTTTAGAAATGTTGGCCCATATTGATAGGATAGCATCTTGCAGTTGATGGAGATTTGTGGGATGCACATCCAGGGCACGAAGCTCCCGTTCCACCACATCCCAAAGATGCTCTATTGGGTTGAGATCTGGTGACTGTGGGGGCCATTTTATTACAGTGAACTCATTGTCATGTTCAAGAAACCAATTTGAAATGATTCGAGCTTTGTGACATGGCGCATTATCCTGCTGGAAGTAGCCATCAGAGGATGGGTACATGGTGGTCATAAAGGGATGGACATGGTCAGAAACAATGCTCAGGTAGGCCGTGGCATTTAAACGATGCCCAATTGGCACTAAGGGGCCTAAAGTGTGCCAAGAAAACATCCCCGACACCATTACACCACCACCACCAGCCTGCACAGTGGTAACAAGGCATGATGGATCCATGTTCTCATTCTGTTTACGCCAAATTCTGACTCTACCATCTGAATGTCTCAACAGAAATCGAGACTCATCAGACCAGGCAACATTTTTCCAGTCTTCAACTGTCCAATTTTGGTGAGCTCATGCAAATTGTAGCCTCTTTTTCCTATTTGTAGTGGAGATGAGTGGTACCCGGTGGGGTCTTCTGCTGTTGTAGCCGATCCGCCTCAAGGTTGTGCGTGTTGTGGCTTCACAAATGCTTTGCTGCATACCTCGGTTGTAACGAGTGGTTATTTCAGTCAAAGTTGCTCTTCTATCAGCTTGAATCAGTCGGCCCATTCTCCTCTGACCTCTAGCATCAACAAGGCATTTTCGCCCACAGGACTGCCGCATACTGGATGTTTTTCCCTTTTCACACCATTCTTTGTAAACTCTAGAAATGGTTGTGCGTGAAAATCCCAGTAACTGAGCAGATTGTGAAATACTCAGACCGGCCCGTCTGGCAAAAACAACCATGCCACGCTCAAAATTGCTTAAATCACCTTTCTTTCCCATTCTGACATTCAGTTTGGAGTTCAGGAGATTGTCTTGACCAGGACCACACCCCTAAATGCATTGAAGCAACTGCCATGTGATTGGTTGATTAGATAATTCCATTAATGAGAAATTGAACAGGTGTTCCTAATAATCCTTTAGGTGAGTGTATATCTGACATCTCACAATATGAGGACGTGAACACATAAACATAAACATATCCAGAGAGAAAGATTAATGAGCATTTCCTCATTTTATTAAAAAAAAAAAACATTGTGAAATACACTCTGAAAAGCAAAAATCTTCACCTGTCAAAATAAAAGTTTGGTTTAACTTAAAGAAATTATGACAGAAATATTAGCCTACTATTGCACAATAGAATGTACTTCTCAAAAGATTGCCACCATTTTTGATAATATATTTCTATTAAATCATACAATTTGAATAATTTTTTTTAAAGGAAATACATTTTATAGGACTCTATTATTATTAGAGGTATTATTATTATTAATAATAATAATTGTTTAATAAACTGTATATGTTTTTGATTATTGAAATGTGAATAAACAAAACAAACACATGGTTTCAAGTCTGCTATAGCCTAATGTTCGACCAAAAAACAGTTTTTATTCATTTAATGGTTATTTTAACTGATGATAATATTAATAATTGATTGTTTAATACACCGTATATCATGAAACTGTGAATTTTTCTGAGACGGTTATCATAGCCTGAAAATCTCATGGTATTTTTAACACAGGCCTTCTCTGAACACCAACAGGTTCAGTCCTGGAGTAACCTGAGGTTGATGAAGGACGCAATGGTGATGGTCCTGGATCAGCTCTTGTGGGGTTTAGAGCTATATCCCTTAGGTTACCAGCCTAACACAACCCCATCCATCCATACAGTAGGTCTCTAAGCACAGACAACACGTGTGTGCCAAAATAAACAAACAATGGCATAACACATTTATTCATAACACCATTCAACCATAAATCGCTGGTGCTAGTAGAAGATGCAAAATAGCACACTGTAATATAGTTGATAACATAATATAGTAATATAGTATGTTTGGCAGACTTTAATCAAATCTGCAGAGAGCCCTACAAAAGAAAATCTCCATGGTAACCATAGTGTCCGCCAAAATGTATTTACTACAGCTGAAAGGTATGTTGTTACTTGCAAGAAGAATAAATAACAATAAAGCTTCTTCCACTTTATTACTACTTTACAACAAAAGCAATAAACATTGTACTTTCGCGAAACTAGTTAGTATGGTGATTTAGTTTGAGAAAACATGAGAATGAAACGATAATTCGGTGAAATATCACATCTAGTAGCACGATACAATACAACTTGTTTATACACTATTGACTTTAATCTATTATTTAGCTCAAACAATAGCGTTACTTCTCCATTAGTTATAATGAACACACTTACCCCTAAATTAGAGTAACGTATTCATTTTCGCTGTAGGTTGGTGCCATAACAGCGGGTTCAGGATCAGTGGCTCGTTCACTCTCTCCAGTCCAGACACTTCAACAACAACCAACTCAAAGTCACCTTTAGTCAACGCTAAACACTCTTCACTATAAGTGTGAACAACCTTCACTGCTGCTACTCGCGCTCGAGTGTTTAATAAGTTGTTTTCTCGCCAGTATCTTCTCCAAACTGAACGTCTGCGTGGATTTGCATGTGCGTGTTTCGAGAGCTCCAGCACTGAGTGGAGTCGAGCGGCAGTCAGAGCAGCTCCAGTGCGGGCCGGCCCTCCTCCCAGTGGGAGGGAGCAGCGCTGCCCTGACGCCCGTCCCGCTCCGGAGTAGCAGCTGTGCCGCTCTGCCGCCCTCTGGGACCCATCCGCTGCTCTGCCGCCAGACGCCACTCACTCACCGGAGCTCATTCAGCCTCATCTTATCTGATGTATTAGTTATATTGTTTCTACTCAAATATAACTAAATTGTACATACATTACAAAGTACAGAGCTATAAAATTAGTGTGGAGAGAGCAGCTCAGATCATTTGGTTTTTGGAGAATTTGATGCAAAAGAGATTTTCTTATCGGTTGAGCATCGTTTGAGACCTTATTGACATTTCTTTCAAAACTCTAAAGGAGACATGTGAAATTACTGGGGGAAAACGACAAAAGTCTAGGAAGCAGAAGACATTAAGCAGTCTCCATGTGCTCCTCATTTAAAGGAATATTTCACCCAAAATGATGAAAATTCTGTTATCTTCGAAACACATATGAAGATCTTTTTGATGAAATCTGAAAGCTTCCTGTCCCTCCATTGATAGCTACGCAACTGACACTTTGTTGCTTCTAAAAGTTTATAAAGAGATCGTAAAACTAATCCATATGAATCGAGCAGCTTATATTAGTCAAAATTTTCTTTAGAGACTCGATCACTTTATATGATGAACAGATTTAATTTAGGCTTTTATTCACATTTAAACATTGATCAGCAAACATAAACAGAAGCTCGACCGAACCTGCGAGAACAAACCTCTAGCAAACGTTCAAACGTGCTGCGTAACACGAGAATGAACCTCATTGGTTCTTGCTGAAGCTCAAACGTGATGCGTAACACGAGAATGAACCTCATTGGTTCTTGCGGAAGCTCAAACGTGCTGCGTAACACGAGAATGAACCTCATTGGTTCTTGCTGAAGCTCAAACGTGATGCGTAACACGAGAATGAACCTCATTGGTTCTTGCTGAAGCTCAAACGTGATGCGTAACACGAGAATGAACCTCATTGGTTCTTGCTGAAGCTCAAACGTGCTGCGTAACACGAGAATGAACCTCATTGGTTCTTGCTGAAGCTCAAACGTGATGCGTAACACGAGAATGAACCTCATTGGTTCTTGCTGAAGCTCAAACATGCTGCACAACACAAGAATGAACCTCATTGGTTCTTGCTGAAGCTCAAACGTGATGCGTAACACGAGAATGAATCTCATTGGTTCTTGAAGAAGCTCAAACGTGCTGCGTAACACGAGAATGAACCTCATTGGTTCTTGCTGAAGCTCAAACGTGATGCGTAACACGAGAATGAACCTCATTGGTTCTTGCTGAAGCTCAAACGTGATGCGTAACACGAGAATGAACCTCATTGGTTCTTGCTGAAGCTCAAACGTGATGCGTAACACAAGAATGAACCTCATTGGTTCTTGAAGAAGCTCAAACGTGCTGCGTAACACGAGAATGAACCTCATTGGTTCTTGCTGAAGCTCAAACGTGATGCGTAACACGAGAATGAACCTCATTGGTTCTTGCTGAAGCTCAAACGTGATGCGTAACACGAGAATGAACCTCACTGGTTCTTGCTGAAGCTCAAACGTGATGCGTAACACGAGAATGAACCTCATTGGTTCTTGCTGAAGCTCAAACGTGATGCGTAACACAAGAATGAACCTCATTGGTTCTTGAAGAAGCTCAAACGTGCTGCGTAACACGAGAATGAACCTCATTGGTTCTTGCTGAAGCTCAAACGTGATGCATAACACGAGAATGAACCTCATTGGTTCTTGCTGAAGCTCAAACGTGATGCGTAACACAAGAATGAACCTCATTGGTTCTTGCTGAAGCTCAAACATGCTGCACAACACAAGAATGAACCTCATTGGTTCTTGCTGAAGCTCAAACGTGATGCGTAACACGAGAATGAGCCTCATTGGTTCTTGCTGAAGCTCAAACGTGCTGCGTAACACGAGAATGAACCTCATTGGTTCTTGCTGAAGCTCAAACGTGATGCGTAACACGAGAATGAACCTCATTGGTTCTTGCTGAAGCTCAAACGTGATGCGTAACACAAGAATGAACCTCATTGGTTAAAGCACGTCAAGCAAACATGCTTGAGCTTCCGTTTATCACATCTGATGTGTGAGTTGATGAATGTTCATGTGTGAATAAAAGCCTAAATGAAATCTGTTCATCTTCTAAAGCGATCGAGTCTCTTCAGAAAATTTGGACTAAAACGCTTAATTCATATGAATCAGTTTTACGATCTCTCATGAACTTTTTGTGTTAAGTGGTAGTTGCGTAAACTGTGAATCGACGGACAGAAAGCTCTCAGATTTCATCAGAAATATCTTCATTCGTGTTCCGAAGATGAACGAAAGTCTTACGGGTTTGGAACAACATGAGGGTGAGTAATTAATGACAGATTTTTTGGGTGAACTAAACCTTTAAAGGAAATGAAATGAAAATTCTGTTATCATTAACTTGCTCTCAAGTTGTTCTTTCTTCTGCTGAACACAAAAGAAGATATTTAGAAGAATATTGGTATATGGAGGGGGAAAAAATACTATGGAAGTCAAAAATTGTCATTATTGGGTGAACTATGCCTTTAAATATTTGGATCATGGTAGAAAAGTTAGATATTATAGAGCACTTCACTTGTTTTTTTCTTTCCTTTGGGTTTATTCATCCCTAACTTCAGTCATTTGTTGCATGTTGTTGTGCAGTTAAAGCTAATGGAAATCAATGTTTGTTTTGTTAATGCGATCAAGAAAGTGTCAAAACAATTTAAACCATCCTTGGACTCATTTATATGCTTAAACTTGCATGTGCACACACTGATTTAGAAGTCTCTTTTTACCAGCCATAGATCAAAGTGCTTCCTGTCCCCTCCTAAATGAAGTCATCTGGAACAGGATAGTGAATATGGCTCTGACAAGTATCTGAATGAGACTGTGTGCTGTGGAGAACCAGGTGAAAACTGAAGAACAAGGCTTGTGGTTCTGCATCCCTTCACCTGCTTTCACAAAGATAAGGGCGAATGGTGATCAAAGGATCAGGGGCTGCTATCACCTTCCGGATATCCCACAAACAGATGTTGCACACCTGGGGCATGTTTAAATAGAGCAGTTAATGTCACTATCACAGTGATCACAAGCTAAAACAGGGTGAAACCAGCACCTTGAAGCAAAAAAAGAGTTGATTTTGCTTTGAAGAGTTTTTATAAAGTAAGAAAAATGAACAGATTCACTGCACAAAGCAACATATATTTTGAAAACATCAAATACAGAGATCTGAGTGAGAGAACAGATTTGAGAGCCTATTGTGGCATATTTGGCAGGCCAAAAGTTTGGAATAATTAAGATTTTAATATATTTGAAAGAAATCTGCAAGATGGCTGCATTTGTTTGATAAAAAAAAGCTGAATTTTCAGTCTTTGTCACATGACCCTTCAAAAATACTTTTTTCAAAAATGATTTACTGTATATTTCCAAGCTTTAGTCATTGGGCTGCAAGTGTTGTCTTGTCAAATGTCAGGATGGTTTTGTCTTATTAGAAACATAGGGCTATTGTCACGATCACTAGCTGAAGTGCCACCAGAGGGCACTCCATCCCAGACTATTGCCACTCTGTCATGAACTTCATTCCCCATAATCCTTTGCCTGGACTCATCAGCACTCAGTTGTGCCTCATTAACCTTGTTAGCTCACCCTTTATAAGCCTGGTCAATTCAGTCATTCACTTGTAAGTCTTGCATGTGTCTTAACTGCATTTCTGAGCCTTTGTATCCTGGTTTTCCTGTGTCTTGGTTTTTTGATTCTCTGCCTGTTCATTTGGATTTCTCTATTTGCTTCAGCCCTGAACTCTATTATTGTTTGGATTGTTTTCTTGTGTCTATCCTTTGCCTGTTTTTGTTCTTCAGATTCTGGATTACTCTTTCAATAAATACTGTGTTTAGATTCTCAAACTTTGTGTCTCTGAGCAGATTATGACCGCTATATACATTAGAAAGCTATTTTGAGTTTTTTATCTAAGGATTAGTAACTGAGACACATGGAAATCCGTCCCAGTAATTCTAATAAATATATATCTAAAGATTATCTAGTGGTCAATTCATTGATCTACCCCAAAGGGATGAAGGTTTGGCTGGAATATGGTTTATTTCCGAAGCAGACTGTTAGAAACCAGCCTCTGAATTAATTTACAATTGTTTATTTATGCATTTGGCAGATGCTTTTATCCAAAGCGATTTACATTTCATTGATTTGTCTAATAAATATTTAGCATGACGATATACAATTTTTAATTAAAAAAAACAACACATTTGACACATTATCCAGACTGAAGAGGAGAGGTCCAAGGACTGAACCCTGGGGGACGTCATAGAGGTCCATTTAAAGTTGCATATGTAATCTTCTATATGAATTTTTAGATTTTAAAAACATTTTACAAATTATACAGACTAAAGAGGAGAGGTCAAAGGACTGACCCCTGGGGGACGCCACGTCATAGAGGTCCATTTAAAGTTGCATATGTAAAATTCTATATGAATTTTTAGATTTTAAAAACATTTTACAAATTATACAGACTAAAGAGTAGAGGTCCAAGGATTTCATTTAAAGGTGCCTATGTTCTCACAGGAACAACTTCCTTCTGTATATGACCTAAACCATGTGAGTATCAGTTTTCCAGTCTGTCTAGGAGTGTACTATGTTTTTGAGTGCATACTGATACAGTAAAATCAGCACTGATATTTTGTCTGAATCATGTATTCAGTTGAATATCATTAAGTATTTTCACAAGTATAGTCTCTGTGCTTAATTTGTGATGAGAAACCAGACTGGAAATCGTCCAAACTCTTTGATTTAAATTATTTATTTGGCTTGTTAAACATTCTTCTCAGTGACGTTGCAGGAGAAGCAGGGTGCAACAAAACGTCTGTGAATCTTTAAATTAATCTGACATTTTTAACAGATACTTGGAAATTTCATTTTTGCAGTCCTGTAACCTGTTTTTCCCATGTCCAAAGATTCACTGAAGTGACATCATTTTCTCATTACTTGTCTCTGATATAGCCACAAGACTTTATGAGAGTGCAGCTGCTTCCACAGTTGTCCCTCCATCATCATATCATGGTTGGCAAAGAAGATCAGAGGCTTCATGACCTTGTCAAAGTAATGGTCTGAGAAGTGATTGTAATTGTCTGTGATGAAGCCATACGCAGAGACCTGAGAGAGAAGCCAACATCTTTTTAGCAACATCTGTACCAATAGATTTTGGGTTCACAATAAAAATCCCATAAAAATAGCCTTTTAGAAATAAGAATTTCAAATGCTGTTTTAATGATAAAAGATGCAGGAGGTGTTTTTACCTGGTCACAGGTGTGTAAAGCAGTCAGCAGCATTAGAGCACCCGTGCTGGGCATGTAAATATCTCTGTATTCATCCAGCAGTGGGGATTTCAGAAACCTGTTAATCAAAAATAAAATGGCATTACATTGAAGGAGAGAAAGAAATGTGACCAAATGATGTGTGTAGATTAATGCATTGGAAAATACATTTACCTTTGAGTCACATATTGAATGAAGGTTGGATGGATCATCTTGAACTGATGTATTTCAGGATTATATCCAAAAATGTCTGAGGGCCTGTTTTATTAACCAAATAAACTTAAGTTAAAGAAACATTAAAATAACAATTCTAGAAGCAGTAGAATGCCTTTTAGAATTTCAATCCAGTGCAATTCAATTAACGTAGCAAACAGAATTCAAATAATAGTTTAAATTTAAGCAAAATAGAAACTGAATAAAAGACATAGTTCTGTATGAACAAAGGTATTGTCATACAAAACTCATTAAAACGCAGCAGCTCGAGTTCTTACTAGAACCAGGAAGTATGACCATATTAGCCCGGTTCTGTCAACACTGCACTGGCTCCCTATTAAACATTGCATACATTTTAAAATCTTGCTAATTACTTACAAAGCACTAAATGGTTTAGCTCCCCAGTACTTGAGCGAGCTCTTAACGCATTATACTCCATCACGTCTATTGCGGTCTCAAAACTCTGGCCAGTTGATAATACCTAGAATATCAAAATCAACTGCAGGCGGTCGATCCTTTTCCTATTTAGCACCCAAACTCTGGAACAGCCTTCCTAGCATTGTTCGGGAAGCAGACACACTCTGTCAGTTTAAATCTAGACTAAAAACGCATCTCTTTACTATGGCATACACATAAAACATTTTAATTTATATTTTATTCAAATTGTTAGGCTGCATTAACTAGGTCAGCCGGAACCGGGAACACTTCCCATAACACCTGATGTACTCGTTACATCATAAGAGGAATGGCATCTACGCTAATGTTAATCTCTCTGTTCATCCCAAGGTTTACTGCAGTCAGACGGATCCGGGCCGTATCCAGATCAGATGGTGGACCAGCGCCCAGACATTACCAACGCATCCCTGAAGTGTCTGCAGAGACCGTGTCAATTAGTCTACCCTCTGAAATTGCTCATCGACATGGCATCCTCAATGGATCCATCTCCGGCGTGATGACTCCGATATTTCGAATATTCCTATTTAATAATTGTTTAATTGACACGCCATCCTCAATAAACCCGGTGTGATGCCTCCGATCTTTCGAATAATCCAATCTAATATTACTTCTGACCTGTAAGGCTGCCAAAATAATAAACATACACTGTTTGTTAATTGGCCAGAGGAGAACTGGCACCCCGACTGAGCCTGGTTTCTCCCAAGGTTTATTTTTCTCCATTAGGACACCTGATGGAGTTTTGGTTCCTTGCCACTGTCGCCTCTGGCTTGCTCAGTTGGGGACACAAAATTTTCAAATAAATATCCAAATAAATTTAATTACTAAACTAAATTATATCAACTACATTACTTGAATATATATGATAATTGAAATGAGCTGATGACATCACCGTTTTCTCCAGAGCGGCTGTACAGCCGAATCAAATTCTGTTAATTATTTTCCTGTTTAACACTGTGAAGCTGCTTTGAAACAATCTGCATTGTAAAAAGCGCTATATAAATAAAGTTGACTTGACTTGACTTGACTTGACATAAGCTATTTTAAATATGAACAATATACTGTACACCAACCAGGCATGACATTATTACTAATATTGTGTTGGTCCCCCTTTTGCTGCCAAAACAGCCCTGACCCGTCGAGGCATGGACTCCACTAGACCCCTGAAGGTGTGCTGTGGTATCTGGCACCAAGATGTTAGCAGCAGATCCTTTAAGTTCTGTAAGTTGTGAGGTGGGGCCTCCATGGATCGGACTTGTTTGTTCAGCACATCCCACAGATGCTCGATTGGATTGAGCATCTGTGGTGTTTTGGAGATGCCTATCAATTCCATCAATTTGGTCTTTGTCAAACTCACTCAATTTTTTATGCTTGCCCAATTTTCCTGCTTCCAACACATCAACTTTGAGGACAAAATGTTCACTTGCTGCCTAATATATCCCACCCACTAACAGGAGCCGTGATGAAGAGATAATCAGTGTTATTCACTTCACCAGTCATAATGTTATGCCTGATCACTGTATGGTCATCATATATGGTTAATTCATGTACATTTCAACAACAAAAGTAAATAAAAAATTTATATATATATATATATATATATATATATATATATATATATATATATATATATATATATATATATATATATATATATATATATACACACTCACCTAAAGGATTATTAGGAACACCTGTTCAATTTCTCATTAATGCAATTATCTAATCAACCAATCACATGGCAGTTGCTTCAATGCATTTAGGGGTGTGGTCCTGGTCAAGACAATCTCCTGAACTCCAAACTGAATGTCAGAATGGGAAAGAAAGGTGATTTAAGCAATTTTGAGCGTGGCATGGTTGTTGGTGCCAGACGGGCCGGTCTGAGTATTTCACAATCTGCTCAGTTACTGGGATTTTCACACACAACCATTTCTAGAGTTTACAAAGAATGGTGTGAAAAGGGAAAAACATCCAGTATGCGGCAGTCCTGTGGGCGAAAATGCCTTGTTGATGCTAGAGGTCAGAGGAGAATGGGCCGACTGATTCAAGCTGATAGAAGAGCAACTTTGACTGAAATAACCACTCGTTACAACCGAGGTATGCAGCAAAGCATTTGTGAAGCCACAACACGCACAACCTTGAGGCGGATGGGCTACAACAGCAGAAGACCCCACCGGGTACCACTCATGTATTTTGGGTGGTTGCTAGGGTGTTGCTATGCGGTTTCTAGGGTATCCTGGGTGGTTGCTAAGGTACTTGGGGTGGTTGCTATGCGGTTGCTAGGGTACTCTGAGTGGTTGCTAGGGTGTTACTATGTGGTTGCTAGGGTACTTGGGGTGGTTGCTAGGGTGTTACTATGTGGTTGCTAGGTTAACTGAGTGGTTGCTAAGCAGTTGCTAAGGTATTCTGGGGAGTTGCTAGGGTGTTACTATGTGGTTGCTAGGGCACTTGGAGTGGTTGCTATGCAGTTGCTAGGGTCTCAGGGTGGTTGCTAGGGTACTCCAGGTTGTTGTTAGGGTGATGCTATGCGGATGCACACTCATACACTCTCACACACACACATTCTCTCACTCACACATTCACACATACGCACACACACTCACTTAGAGTGATAGATCAACAGATAGATTAGAAATATAGGATAGAATGGAAGATAAGTGTGTGTCAGTGGATTATAAATAGTACAACTAATAGAGTTTAAAGCACTAGGAGGAGTAGCAGTCAACTATTTTAGTAAGAAGAAGAATAATATTCAGTTTATATAGCATTTCAGTAAGCTGGCTCTCCCAAGCCAATTTAATAATATGAAATTTTCCCCACCCTGTCACTTGTCATCTTTTACACATGACAGCTACTGATTAGTGTCCGTCATCTTGAACAAAATAATTATTTGAATCTAATCTAAATCTGCCACTTCATCACTGCATTTAAATTTGAAACCAAATACCAAAAAAGTGTAATCTGCAGACGCTATTTTAAAAACTACCGTCAATATCTGATCTGAGCACATTTTGCAACGACTTTTAATCAACTGGTGTCAAGGTCATATGAGCCAGTTCCTAAATTGTGAATTCTGCTCAGCCCAAATTGTAGGAGTAATGCACCATCTGCTGCTCATTTTGTGCGCTGCAAGGTTCCTGCTAAAATAAACTAAGACGTAAGTAAATAGCAACGTGTAGGCAGAGGTGGTAGTAACAAAGTACATTTACTTGATTATCTTTTTGGAAACATTTTACTTTTTGGAGTAGATTTAAATGTGGTTACTTTTACTTTAACTCAACTACATTTCTAAGGAAAAGGCTGTACTTTTACCTCGTTCCTCTCGTTACTTTAGTTTAAATACATGTTAAGAAATGGGTATAGTTAATCCAAGCGCGCGCTGTCTCTTTTTCTAGGGCATGAGCGATGCCCCATTCACAAATTAATCACTCTGTCGATTCTGTTCAAAGACTTGATCAAACAAGTTGGCAAAACTGTCTGAATTGGTTCGCGAATCGGTTTGCATGATTTGTTCAGTTCCCCGCGCGCACTGAATCGTTTCCCACACGGAGTCGTATCAGTAAATGTAATAACATCAATAGGATAAAGTGGTCGTAGACCTACTGTTACAGTCAATTGATAGCAAATCTGCAAATGCATTTATTGTTTGCCATCTTTATTGGTTGAACGTGTATGATGTTTGTGAACGAGCTACCTTCATTTCAATTTCAATTCCAATTCATTCAGGTAATACATTTTACAACCAAACATATGATTACGCCACGATACACTACTACAAAGTATGACATTACTAGTAATATTTGGACATATACCTCAATTTATACATTAGATCAATGAACACCGGCATTCCCGCGGTCATTTGTGAGTATTGCGCGGTGGCAGAGATCTGTGCGTCTTGAAAACGAATCTTTGCTTAGACACAGTTAAAGGGATAGTTCACCCAAAAATGAAAATGACCCCATAATTTACTCACCCTCAAGCCATCCTAGGTGTATATGACATTCTTCTTTCAGACGAATGCAATCAGAGTTATATTAAAAAACATCCTGGCTAATCCAAGCTTTATGGCAGCCCAAAAAAGTGCATCCATCCATTATAAAAGTGCTCCACACGGTTATTAACGGCCTTCTGAAGCGATGGGTTTGTGTAAGAAAAATATCCATATTTAATACACTATAAAGTAAAATATCTAGCTTCCGTATAAAACTTATGAAAAAAGATTTTAATACTGTTCAAATAACACTTCTTTTTGGTTTACTGCGCATTATGATTTACCAAACTCTATGAACACAGGTCTTTTGGACAATGAACTGGCCAAACAAAAAACTACCCCAGAGTTAATCTCAAGAGTGGCCAAACAGAGTTTATTCCTAAATTTACATACAACCCAAACACTACAGTTCCCTTTGAACGCAAAACTCTGCAGGTTCACTTTATTTTGACATTGTCTAATAATCCAAAATGTTAATATTATACAAAGCAAAGAATGTGCAAGGATTTTTTGGGCTACAGATGCCAGAAATAATGCTTGTCTCTTCTGTGTTTGTTGCAAAGAAATGTAATTATGATAACAATAATAACAATTTAAATTAAATATCTATCTAAATATTAACATGTTATTGTATTGTTGTTTTATAGGCTATATATGATACGAAGTAACTAGTAGCTACTTGAGTCGTTTTTTTTATTGGATACTTTTTTACTCTTCCTCAAGTAACTATTCAGATTAGTACTTTTACTTTGTGAGACCGTACTGGTGCTTTTACTTGAGTACAGTTTTTGGATACTCTACCCACCTCTGCGTGTAGGAATCCTATTGTTACACCTACCTGTCACCTTTATCAAGTCCGGAGGGGACAGACACACGCTGGACGGCAGCTGCCAACATCGTGTAGTCTCGAGTTTCCGCAGGTATAAAAATATATCCAATGCCCTGTGGTAATAAGGTCTAAGACTTTAGCAATGAAATTCATCAGCAAAGCAGCAGAGGGCAATGTTTCGATTTATAATAATTCCTAAATTGTTAATGAGAAGGTCTGCTACCGGGTCACGTGGCACCTCGTTGAAGCCGTCTTCGTAATAAGCAGCCAAGGAGTTCTTGAGGGAGTTGGTGGTGAAGCCGTAGAAAGACGTCTTTGTCCCAACATCATCTTCAAAACCTTTGATTACTGCCCCATTAACCCTAAAAATAATTAGAATTATTATTAGCATCATGATTGTGCTATCATATCTGTACTGATCCAGGGCTCAGGGGAAAATGCCTCTGAAAGTGACAAAAGTGCCCTCAGATATTTAGAATTTGGGGCCAAAAATTTTTTTTTTAATCAGCTTTCTAACATTTCATATCATATTTCATGATATTTTAATTGGTTTAGTGTATGCTAGATCAGTGGCTTTTAATCTTTTAGATACCACGGGCCCCCAAATACAAATTTTCTAAGATTATTTTCCTGTGAGGGACCCCATCCTAAAATTTAAAAAGGCATCTATAAAGTTTGTATAAAGACCCAATTTGTACTGTGAAGGAAAAAAAAATTATGATGTCAGAACATTATTTGGAAAATATTTTCTATTAGGTTACATTATTATATTTTTATCCTACTCTTTACAATACTGTACTGTTAAATGTATTTAATTATTCACTTATTTACTTATTTTACGCTCATTTTTGTTTATTTATCTGTTTAATTCATTAATTTAGTTTTACACTGAGATCTAAATCATCTAACATAAGAACAATTATTCAATGTGTTCTAGAAATGTTAGCTGATCATTTTTAAATAATATATAAATATATTGTTAGTCATCATTACAGTCAACGTTACGCTCATCGCTATATTGTTATCGTTGCAGTCAACATTATACTTATCTTTAGTCATCATTGCAGTCAACGTTACACTCATCGCTATATTGTTATCGTTACAGTCAACATAATACTTATCGTTAGTCATCGTTACAGTCAACGTTACACTCATCACTATATCATTAGTGAACGTTACGCTCATCGCTATATTGTTATCGTTGCAGTCAACATTATACTTATCGTTAGTCATCGTTACAGTCAATGTTACACTCATCACTATATCATTAGTGAACGTTACGCTCATCGCTATATTGTTATCGTTGCAGTCAACATTATACTTATCTTTAGTCATCATTACAGTCAACGTTACACTCATCGCTATATCATTAGTGAACGTTACGCTCATCGCTATATTGTTATCGTTAGTCATCATTACAGTCAACGTTACACTCATCGCTATATCATTAGTGAACGTTACGCTCATCGCTATATTGTTATCGTTGCAGTCAACATTATACTTATCGTTAGTCATCGTTACAGTCAATGTTACACTCATCGCTATATTGTTATCATCGTTACAGTCAACATTATACTTATCGTTAGTCATCGTTACAGTCAACGTTACACTCATCGCTATATCATTAGTGAACGTTACGCTCATCGCTATATTGTTATCGTTGCAGTCAACATTATACTTATCGTTAGTCATCGTTACAGTCAATGTTACACTCATCGCTATATTGTTATCATCGTTACAGTCAACATTATACTTATCGTTAGTCATCGTTACAGTCAACGTTACACTCATCGCTATATCATTAGTGAACGTTACGCTCATCGCTATATTGTTATCGTTGCAGTCAACATTATACTTATCTTTAGTCATCATTGCAGTCAACGTTACGCTCATCGCTATATTGTTATTATCGTTACAGTCAACATAATACTTATCGTTAGTCATCGTTACAGTCAATGTTACACTCATCACTATATCATTAGTGAACGTTACGCTCATCGCTATATTGTTATCGTTGCAGTCAACATTATACTTATCGTTAGTCATCGTTACAGTCAATGTTACACTCATAACTATATCATTAGTGAACGTTACGCTCATCGCTATATTGTTATCGTTGCAGTCAACATTATACTTATCTTTAGTCATCATTACAGTCAACGTTACACTTATCGCTATATCATTAGTGAACGTTACGCTCATCGCTATATTGTTATCGTTAGTCATCATTACAGTCAACGTTACACTCATCGCTATATCATTAGTGAACGTTACGCTCATCGCTATATTGTTATCGTTGCAGTCAACATTATACTTATCGTTAGTCATCGTTACAGTCAATGTTACACTCATCGCTATATTGTTATCATCGTTACAGTCAACATTATACTTATCGTTAGTCATCGTTACAGTCAACGTTACACTCATCGCTATATCATTAGTGAACGTTACGCTCATCGCTATATTGTTATCGTTGCAGTCAACATTATACTTATCGTTAGTCATCGTTACAGTCAACGTTACACTCATCGCTATATTGTTATCATTAGTCATCATTACAGTCAACGTTACACTCATCGCTATATTGTTATTATCGTTACAGTCAACATTATACTTATCGTTAGTCATCGTTACCGTCAACGTTACACTCATCGCTATATCATTAGTGAACGTTACGCTCATCGCTATATTGTTATCGTTGCAGTCAACATTATACTTATCGTTAGTCATCGTTACAGTCAATGTTACGCTCATCGCTATATTGTTATCGTTAGTCATCATTACAGTCAACGTTACACTCATCGCTATATTGTTATTATCGTTACAGTCAACATTATACTTATCGTTAGTCATCGTTACAGTCAACGTTACACTCATCGCTATATCATTAGTGAACGTTACGCTCATCGCTATATTGTTATCGTTGCAGTCAACATTATACTTATCGTTAGTCATCGTTACAGTCAACGTTACACTCATCGCTATATTGTTATCATTAGTCATCATTAGAGTCAACGTTACACTCATCGCTATATTGTTATCATTAGTCATCATTACAGTCAACGTTACACTCATCGCTATATTGTTATTATCGTTACAGTCAACATTATACTTATCGTTAGTCATCGTTACCGTCAACGTTACACTCATCGCTATATCATTAGTGAACGTTACGCTCATCGCTATATTGTTATCGTTGCAGTCAACATTATACTTATCGTTAGTCATCGTTACAGTCAATGTTACGCTCATCGCTATATTGTTATCGTTAGTCATCATTACAGTCAACGTTACACTCATCGCTATATTGTTATTATCGTTACAGTCAACATTATACTTATCGTTAGTCATCGTTACAGTCAACGTTACACTCATCGCTATATCATTAGTGAACGTTACGCTCATCGCTATATTGTTATCGTTGCAGTCAACATTATACTTATCGTTAGTCATCGTTACAGTCAACGTTACACTCATCGCTATATTGTTATCATTAGTCATCATTAGAGTCAACGTTACACTCATCGCTATATTGTTATCATTAGTCATCATTACAGTCAACGTTACACTCATCGCTATATTGTTATTATCGTTACAGTCAACATTATACTTATCGTTAGTCATCGTTACCGTCAACGTTACACTCATCGCTATATCATTAGTGAACGTTACGCTCATCGCTATATTGTTATCGTTGCAGTCAACATTATACTTATCGTTAGTCATCGTTACAGTCAATGTTACGCTCATCGCTATATTGTTATCGTTAGTCATCATTACAGTCAACGTTACACTCATCGCTATATTGTTATTATCGTTACAGTCAACATTATACTTATCGTTAGTCATCGTTACAGTCAACGTTACACTCATCGCTATATCATTAGTGAACGTTACGCTCATCGCTATATTGTTATCGTTGCAGTCAACATTATACTTATCGTTAGTCATCGTTACAGTCAATGTTACACTCATCGCTATATCATTAGTGAACGTTACGCTCATCGCTATATTGTTATCGTTGCAGTCAACATTATACTTATCGTTAGTCATCGTTACAGTCAATGTTACACTCATCGCTATATCATTAGTGAACGTTACGCTCATCGCTATATTGTTATCGTGGCAGTCAACATTATACTTATCGTTAGTCATCGTTACAGTCAACGTTACACTCATCGCTATATCATTAGTTATCGTTACAGTCACCGTTACACTCATCGCTATATCGTTAGTTATCGTTACACTCATGGCTATATTGTTATCGTCGTTACAGTCAACATTATACTTATCGTTAGTCATCATTACAGTCAATGTTACTCATCACTATATTGTTATCATCATTACAGTCAACATTATACTTATCTTTAGTCATCATTACAGTCAACGTTACACTCATCGCTATATTGTTAGTCATCATTACAGTCAATATTATACTTATCGTTAGTCATCGTTACAGTCAACGTTACACTCATCGTTATATTGTTATCATCATTACAGTCAACATTATACTTATCGTTAGTCATCATTACAGTCAATGTTACACACATCGCTATATTGTTATCATCATTACGGTCAACATTATACTTATCGTTAGTCATCATTACAGTCAACGTTACACTCATCGCTATATTGTTATCATCGTTACAGTCAACATTATACTTATTGTTAGTCATCGTTACAGTCAATGTTACACTCATCACTATATTGTTATTATCGTTACAGTCAACATTATACTTATCGTTAGTCATCGTTACAGTCAACATACTTATCGTTATATCGTTAGTGATTGTTACAGTCAATGTTACACTCATCACTATATTGTTATCACCGTTACAGTCAATGTTACACTCCTAAATTTTTGTGGTTTTCATTTAACTCTCAGGCATACAAATGTATATATTATAATGATTCACAAGAGTAGGGGAATATATAGCATAACTACTGGATTTAGTTATAGTTGTCACCACCTTTCACCCCACTAGCGACAGCCCTGGTAACAGGTGTACAAACTTAACAAATAATTGAAAAACCAAGGAAACCAAACTCTAAAAAAAGACCCAAAACAAACATTAAAAACATACATTTTATCATTAGACGTTAAATCCACTATTGTTTTCTGTAGAATTGGTCTATACAATATTTAATGCAACTACATTAGAAGTAACTGAAAATTACAGAAAAATTAAAAGTAATTAAATGACAGTAATAAATTAGTAATGCATTACCCAACACTTTATGACATATATGGTTTTAAACATGTTTTTTATTTATTCTTATGTAAAAAAGGTTCTTTATTGGATTCCATGAAGAACCGTTAACATCCATGGAACCTTTCCATTCCACAAAATATTCTTTATAGTGGAAAAAGATTATTAAAAAAAAATGGTTCTTTGTAAGAACTATTTACTGAAAGATTCTTTGGAGAACCAAATAAGGTTCTTCTATGGCATCGCTGCAGAAACCCTTTTATTTTTAAGAGTCTGGAAATGTTAGTGCGTGCACATATAAACTGGGGTGGTAGAAATCAAAAGATTACACACTTCATCTTAAAAGTTAATTTGTGAAAAGGGCAGCTCATATGCTTTTCTAATAGAACGCACAAACCTGAAAACATAATCGTGACTGTCTATGACTTTCCCCTGCCGGGAACCTTTGAGGATTCCTCCGTTCCCCACCACGGCACAGCGCACACATGCATCTGCCGTTTTCCGCTCAAACAGACGACTGTTGCCAGGATGTGAAAGCAAAAAAAGAGTCCTGCCTATTTCTGGAAAACAAAGATACGTTTATGGTTTTGTTTTGTTTCCTTTGTGCTGCTATTGCTTCACAGTGACTGTAGTGAGGGTTTACCATGGAGAGGCTGGTCCTTCCAGCCGTATGGCAACGGTTCATTCTGGAGCATGTGCCAATGTGAGTAAATAAAAGAATTGTTCCACTGCAGAACAGGTACTAAGAAGCTAAACTGTTTTTTCATACTGTCGTCCTTCTTTATGATATGTCTCAAAGAGCAAACTGGCACCTCCTCTTCACCTGTATCGTTTACAATCCAGCTTACTTCTTTATCCCTGCAGAGCAAACATAAGAGAAAGTCTTTCTTTAACAAAAGGGGAAGAGGATATGAATTAATATATATAAGTAACTTTACCCCATTAACCCTTACATACCATAACACATCCCTGAATATCAATATCAATATCAAAAATATCAATGTTAATGGGATATGATATAGAGTTCCATTGCACTTTAGCACATTTAGAAGAAGAGTAGAAATTAAATTCATGGTTCAAATCCACATTGTTCACTATTGAAATTTGCTGAGGATATCATCTCGAATTTACCTTACGTTTGGTAATGACCTTCCTGAAATTTTATGAAATCACAGTAAAAAGTGATCAGTTGATTTAACAAAATCACAATCACATTATAGTTTAGTTACAAAGTAACAAAGACATTCAAAAAGTTAACTTTGATGGCTTTGAGGAAACAGTATGTGTAAGAACTATGGTATGGTATGCAGTAAAAACTAAACTTTGCATGAGGCATATCTGTGTGTCAACACCTTTGCATCAAGGGTAAAATTATCCCAAAAAATATCAAATCATGGTGTAGCAATCATTACTACAATTATTATATTATAGTACATTATAATATTCGTATATGATAACTATAGCCCTCAGCAACAACTGAGGGTTGATTCGTGGATTTGTCAGTCCCTAGAAGAGATTATGAAAAATGGGCCCCAGTGGTGTGACAATACTTATTTAATGCAACAGGTCAAAATGTGTTTGACATTTATTCTTTCCCCGCCAGTGTTTTTGAAAAAAGTTGCCAGCCATAACCAGCGTTTTTTAATTCATTTTCACAAAGGTTGCATGGCCATCAGAATATTTTGTTGTTTGAATATCTGAACATGCAATATATCAAAAGAAAGAACAGACCCTCTGCTTTTAAACAAATGAACCCATTTTATTCTAGCTTCATGCACTCTTTTTTTGTCAACACTTGAATGTGGGTAAGTTTCATAAAAAACCAACATTTTGAGCAAAAAACTAAGAAAATTGCGTTTTTGTCAAAGACTGCGTCTGTATTGGATTCAGAACGATGATCAAAACAGATGGAGTCCATCAACACCCCAAAAGCTTCACAGTCCTATAGCTCGTCCTGGGTCGACAATTCAATTAGTAACATTAGGCCATTTTGATTTATATGCTGTTTAATGTTGATGATCGCGTTATTTTACATATGCATATGATTACATATGATATCACATGTTTCTGTTTCTGCTTCGCCTGTGGAGATTCTGTACTCTTTCAGAAGATGTGTAATAGCCCCTACCGTGTATCAGTGAAAACATGGAAAGCTAGAAATTTCTGTCAATGACGGGGAAGCGTTTTCTCACAAATGATGGAAATATCTTTCAATGGCAGGGAAAGAGTTAAGGTGTAGTGACATTAGTAAAATTTCGGTGAAATTTTACAGACGAAAAAAGTCCACTGTCTATTGTCAATAGTGTAGCGATGTATAAAACAGTTAAAACAGATTTACCTCCAAATCAAGCAGCTTTCTGTTGGTCAACACAGTTAATTTGCGTGACTAACGGTGCGTGCGGAGGGAGCGGACCAGAGCGAGGGTTTTTAATTCATTCCTATTGAAGTTGAACTTCACGCTGGCACTGTGAATTGTGGGATTGACAGCAGGTCCGAGACCGCTTTAAGAGCAGCCGAGAGCATCAAAACTTTGGGAAGTTCTCGACTGGTTCTCGATCGGCGGCAGCCAAACGCTGTGAGGTTAAAATATGCAGATTGTGTTGAGTTTATGCTGGATTTAGTGTGTAAATCAAGCTTTGCAGTTGTTACATATACACTCACCTAAAGGATTATTAGGAACACCATACTAATACTGTGTTTGACCCCCTTTCGCCTTCAGAACTGCCTTAATTCTACGTGGCATTGATTCAACAAGGTGCTGAAAGCATTCTTTAGAAATGTTGGCCCATATTGATAGGATAGCATCTTGCAGTTGATGGAGATTTGTGGGATGCACATCCAGGGCACGAAGCTCCCGTTCCACCACATCCCAAAGATGCTCTATTGGGTTGAGATCTGGTGACTGTGGGGGCCATTTTAGTACAGTGAACTCATTGTCATGTTCAAGAAACCAATTTGAAATTATTCGAGCTTTGTGACATGGTGCATTATCCTGCTGGAAGTAGCCATCAGAGGATGGGTACATGGTGGTCATAAAGGGATGGACATGGTCAGAAACAATGCTCAGGTAGGCCGTGGCATTTAAACGATGCCCAATTGGCACTAAGGGGCCTAAAGTGTGCCAAGAAAACATCCCCCACACCATTACACCACCACCACCAGCCTGCACAGTGGTAACAGGCATGATGGATCCATGTTCTCATTCTGTTTACGCCAAATTCTGACTCTACCATCTGAATGTCTCAACAGAAATCGAGACTCATCAGACCAGGCAACATTTTTCCAGTCTTCAACTGTCCAATTTTGGTGAGCTTGTGCAAATTGTAGCCTCTTTTTCCTATTTGTAGTGGAGATGAGTGGTACCCGGTGGGGTCTTCTGCTGTTGTAGCCCATCCGCCTCAAGGTTGTGCGTGTTGTGGCTTCACAAATGCTTTGCTGCACACCTCGGTTGTAACGAGTGGTTATTTCAGTCAAAGTTGCTCTTCTATCAGCTTGAATCAGTCGGCCCATTCTCCTCTGACCTCTAGCATCAACAAGGCATTTTCGCCCACAGGACTGCCGCATACTGGATGTTTTCCCCTTTTCACACCATTCTTTGTAAACTCTAGAAATGGTTGTGCGTGAAAATCCCAGTAACTGAGCAGATTGTGAAATACTCAGACCGGCCCGTCTGGCACCAACAACCATGCCACGCTCAAAATTGCTTAAATCACCTTTCTTTCCCATTCTGACATTCAGTTTGGAGTTCAGGAGATTGTCTTGACCAGGACCACACCCCTAAATGCATTGAAGCAACTGCCATGTGATTGGTTGATTAGATAATTGCATTAATGAGAAACTGAACAGGTGTTCCTAATAATCCTTTAGGTGAGTGTATGTTATATATTGCATATATTGTTTTTTGCTTTCATTGTGATTATTATACTCGCTGGGTTTACAAAAGTTTATATCTTTACAGGGCGTTTGGACACAAAGCTTGGCGCTATGGGGGACGGCGTCAGTGTGACTGATGGTGTTTGAGGCACATGTAAACAAAAGCTAATAATCAATGGCAGACGGCAGTCACACGCAGAGCACCCGTGAGTAAAAAAGGGCACCTGAGTTACGCCTGCCCCTCTTCTGGGGTTGGGACACAGGTGTTGAGGTGACTCTAGGCCTGCCCATTGAGTGGTAATATCTCCTGAGTCAGCGCAAAAGAAAAAGAAAAAGCTGCGCAAGCCACAGATCTAGCCATCCATGCCACAAAGCACATCAATCTGTTTGAATGGAATTAAGCAGGATAGACAGCAGTTTCACTATATTTGCAGCAATTTCTGGTAAATATTAACACAATATGTGCATCGACTTCGACTAGGCTTTACAGTAGCATTTTATTCTGGGGAGAGATAAAGAAGAGACAACGTAAATGTTTTTCTTGAGTGATCTGGTTATTTTATTTAGGTCATGCGAGTGCATGATTTTAAAGCGTTGAGTATTGTAGCCAATCACGGGTATTTCTGTTGAAAATAATGACCAATCAATGTTTAATTTACCGGGAATGAGAATACTCTCAGTATGAAAACAAGTTTTATACAGTCTCAAAACGCTGAATGTATTTTAGTGCAAGTTTACGTTTTACATGAATCTTCTCATTATCTACAAATCCTCTCATCATAACAAACAAAGCACAGACACGATTTAAATAAAGATTTATTGTGAAGTTTAGTCAGATGTTTTTGTTTTTCATTAGACTTTGTGATGTTCCCTACAATTCCCCTACAGCCTATATATTTAACACTTTAGTACAAATAAAGTAACAAAAATGTTATAATAGTGATTTGATGGCTAATGAGCCAATAAGTGTTCCTCTTCCGCCATCTACTGGTAATATTGGTAATTTTATCATTTTAATGTTGTTAACGTCCTAATGTTATTTTATGATACTCACATAAGCATACACAACAGGTGAATATAAATGAATGATGCTAGCATATACAGAATTTAACCGAAGAAAGAAGTTTTAAATAATGTTTAGAAAAAAAAAAATGTATTCCTTGAATGGGCTGGCTTCATAGAAACGATAGAGTAGCTGTTGCAGTGCTGCCCACGTTATCTAACTGCAGTTAGAGTCTAACGATCTATTATATAACAATAAACATTAACTCTAACGCGCTTCATAAAATACCACTTCTATCAAGATCCCAGAGAGGTCAACTAATGCCATAAAATCTCAAAATATGTAGTAATTTCGTCAATTCGCCAGCGAGTGTGCTTGATATACACTGAAATGAATGGGGTTCAATGCTGGAACTATTGGTTGCTCCGTGACACTCTTTACTTCAGCATTCCTCAGTTCCTATGGAAGTCTATGGGAGTGTCGTAACTCTGTTTTTCAACGGCCCTGGGTCACACATTACAGCCCAGTGTTTGGGTAGTTTTTGTGTTACCCAGATCCTGGGTCAGACATAACAACCCAGTGTTTGTGTAGTTTTTGTGTTACCCAGATCCTGGGTCAGACGTAACAACCCAGTGTTTAGGTAGTTTTTGTGTTACCCAGATTGGTGTACATTTTATTTTATCTATTAATTCGTTATTGTGCTGTATATGTGATGTAATTTTATGCAAAGCAACATACGGGGTGCAATGTGCGTCACCTAAACGAGTGTTGCATCTGTGTTTTTGCGTGATGGAAATGCCTGATGCCTTGCATAAAATTTTAGGATTTTATTAAAAAAGATACAGTATATAAATGCTTATGATGTTGAAATATGTTCTCATTACTGTACACTGATTGTACACTGGACGGGTTATGGAGTCAGTCACAGCATATTTCGGCTATGAGTGAAACACAGTGCAGCAGTCTGAAGTTAGAAGTTCCCCTGCTGAACATAATACAAGTTCTGGCACGAGATCCAGTGCTGTTACGGTGGAACCAGGACAACAGAGACTGGTCGATTACACTTGAATTACTTCTAAATGTTTAATGTTTGTTAAACGAGCTTAAATGTTGGGTTAAACAATAGGGGTGCGACAAGACACTTTGCTCACGAGATGAGACACAAGATTGGGTTCACGAGAATGAAACTCATCTTAATGAATGTCATTTTAGTTCTACTTTCTGAGTATGAATTATCAAATGCATTGAAAGACAACAATACTCAAGCACTGTAACTGATATGATTTCACATGATCTTCAGACCTTACTGTACATGAATGATGAGCTTCCAGAACTTCTGACTGAGGCTGTGTCTACTCCTAATTGAACTCCTATTCACAAATAAATAAAAACAGTATAAATAACAGTTTTAATCAAAGTACTCTCTCAATATTCAAAGTGCAAACAGAGAGCAAAACAGACCAGAGCTAAGAGGTGGTTACAACTACACAGCCCAGCCTAAGATAGGTTTGATAGTATATCATTCTAATCTGCTGTTGGAGAGTATTGTGATATCAATTACAGCAGTGCTCAAGGCATTACATCATTAACTAGATTAACAATTGATCAATCTACAAATTAAACTCACTCTGTCAAGAATTTGACAAATAATACATTTTCGGTAGCACTTTATTTAACAGTCCTGTTCCCCATGTACATACTATGTACTTATTATAGCAATTGCAATAACTGGGTAATAACTAGGTATTAACCCTGAACCTTAACCTATCTATGTGTGGTTACAGTCAAATCACATAAAACAGTAAAATCGATCTGGAACTCTGGCCTGTCTTGCCTGCACTCCACTGACTGTCTTCACTCCCATTGTTTGTGGCTTGCGAAATTCGCTGCTCCATTGAAAATGAATGGGATCATGTCACTTTGTTGCTGCATGCTGCTGGCAGTGTGTACAGGGCTTTAAAGGGATAGTTCGCCCAAAAATGAAAATTACCCCATGATTAATTCACCTTCAAGCCATCCTAGGTCATTCTTCTTTCAGACGAATACAATCTGAGTTATATAAAAAAAATATCCAAGCTTTGTAATGGCAGCCAAAAATTTGAAGCCCAAAAAAATGCATCCATCCATTATAAAAGTGCTCCACACGGCTCCGGGGGGGTTAATAAAGGCCTTTTGAAGCGAATCCATGTAAACCCTTTATTAATTATTAACCTTTATTGGTGTAACCACCAATTTTCAGTAGTAAATTTCCAGTACACATTTCTAGTCGTTTTAGTTTCAGTAATGATTTGGATAGTTACTTCTAGTTACTTTTACTACTAGTTTTATTATATATTTTTTTCTTTTTGGAAATAGGCTATACTCTTACTATTTCATTTTAGCCTGTATGTATCTTTTTTATATTATAATTCATGTTGTTACAGTTCGAGAAGGAAGCAACAGAACTTTGACCGTTTAGATTTACTCTGATAATCATGACAATCAAGAAAAAAAGTCTGTTTTTAAAAAAAATGGACTGTCACAAAGGCATGAATGTGCCTTTTGTTAATTATTGGGCACAGAATACACAGAAACAAAGCTGCCTGTGAATCAGAAAGTTCATTTACATAAAAGACAGAGAAAATGGACACGCACGGTGTCCACAAAATTAGCTTGTACTCTGTGAACTCATTAACAAAGGAGTAGATTTAGTTTGAACACTGGTGGCTTGACGTGTGAAGCATTTTAGTTGAAGTATTTTTTGCTAAATGTTTTTGTAACATGTAACATTGATTACTGCAATTCATGAATTAATAATTAATGTTCCTTGTTTGCATAGGATAGATATGAAGTATTTTATATTATTTAAGCATCCGGAACCTTTTCAGTTTGACAGTTTTACTTCAAAGTGCCATGAGACGTCTCACTTCCCTTCAGTTCACTTGTGAGGGCGGTGGATATCATGGGCCTTTAAAGCTCTTGATTATACTTTGTACTTGCCTTATAAAAAAAGTACCATAGTTCTTGTCATTGTGGCATTTGTTAAAGCTATTGTTACAGGTATAACCACTGATGGTTTAAGGAATTAAATTAAGGGATTAAATGGGATTTAACAGTATTAAAAGGGATAGAAGTCCCTGTTGCCGGTTGCATAAACTGCTCAGACTAGCCTTAAAAGTTAGTCATCTAATTTTCTTCTTCAAGGCTGGTTGTAACTTTTTAAAGTCTGTTACCTAAAAGGTAGATCGGTCTAATTTTCATAATTTTAACTGATTACCTCGTCTTGCTGCTAGTTGGTCAAAACTAGTTAAAATCTATTTGCAAATAATATTTTATTTTAAAATATGCACATTGTCTATTATTCGTTTGTCTATAATATGTAAAAAATAAAAATAAAAAAAAACAAAAAGGTTTCTTGTCTCGTCACATTCAGTTATGAATTACATAAATCAGGGGTTTTCAAACTTAATGATGCCAAGGACCCCCAAATATGATGAACCTTTTATGAGGAACCCCCTTTCTACATATCTATCTATATGTATGGAAAAAAACATTTAAACTGTTAGATAAATGTAAGTGTGACATTATAAAAACAACATATTGTTTCCAAACTTAAATTGGCTATACTTAATGTTGGATGTATAAACCTGAAGAACATTTTCAATTAAAAATGATTTGTATAAGCAATATTTACAATAATTGTATGTAAGCAGCTTCGTACTGCGTTAAGAATACTGCCTTACAACCCCAGTGAGCGAGACAAAGGGGACTATAGTGAGAAAAACTCACTAGAAAGACACAAAGCAAACATACTAAAATTCTGGAAAGTATGTAAACGGCAAGAAAGGAGAGAAACATTTAGAAATTAAACACTTTATCCATTTTTCCCAGTTTGAAAACCCCTGACATAAATCATGTAAATAATAGCATATGTTCAATTCAAACTAATGAAATTTCATTAAAAAAAGTTCACTGGATATTACTGTCGGTCGCTGAACATTTCTAACAGTTGTCAAATATTAGCTACTTAGTAGACGTTTACACGACAGCATTTTCAACTAAAAACTGAAAAATGTTATGAATTTTGGCTGTTCATTTACACAACAACAGCGTTTTGGGGGCCTGAAAACGCAAACTTTTGAAACCGGTACTGTTATCATCTCGGTGTAAACTACAAAAACATGAATTTGTGAAATCGGTGACATCATGCGCATGCTTATTACATATTCAGTCTATAGGCGCGTAGTGTTTCTTTACGAAGTGACATCGCCATCTACTGGCCTGGCATGTTTTTAGTCGCTTTCACCGAGCCGTGAGAATGGAGATCATTTTGACAACGTTGTCATCTGTATGCGAAAAACGCGAAGGAAAAACTTTTCAGTTTTTAGTACATCATTGTCATGTAAACACTTAGTTACCACACACTCTTTCATTGCTAAAACTAAAGCATCTCATTGGAATTCATACTCATCTTCTGTGAACAGTAAGGCCCACCTTCTTTGATTTGATTGGCCATCTCAATTACTTTGTCATTGACGAGCACTGTTAGAGCATCACAATGTAACTTTTAACCCTTTTTCTTATCCTAACAACAAACAGAGAACAGCATCAAGAATATTATGGCCCAGTGTCACAGACGGGCCTAGATTAAGCCAGGATTAGGCCTTAGTTCAATAAGGACATTTGCTTTTATAAACGTGCCTTGGAAAAAACATTACTGGTGTGCATCTTGAGACAATACAATGGCACTGAGTACTTGATAATATACTTTATATTTACTCTTACCATTGTTGTGTTTTGCATGCTGAATGTTGAAGTCTGTGTGTGACTCAAGAATGTTCAACTGCAAGATATTGTTACAGATATCGAGGGATTATATCAACCCAATTAAAAGTTTCACGTGGTGTTTATGACATAGCCTATGTCATAAACACCACGTGAAACTTTTAATATACTATAGTTAATGATTTAGTCAGAAGTTGATTCACCTTTTAAAAGCAACCTATTTCTTACTTCCCTTTATGTCAAATAATGAATTATTATTTTTTTTATTTTTTTTCAATTATAATAATAATAATTCATTATTTGACATAAAGGGAAGTAAGAAATAGGTTGCTTTTAAAAGGTGATTCAACTTCTGACTAAATCATTAACTATAGTTAATGATTTAGTCAGACGTTAGGACACCGTTTAAAAACAACCCATTTATTACTACCCTTCCTTTGAAACCAAATAACTGTGATTTCTTGTTGCTTCGCTGCATCAATAGGAAGAAAATTACAATAATATAAATGAAGGCCCCAACCAAAGGGAACACTGATCACCATAATGGTGATTTAAAACAAAAACATTTAGGAAAATCAACATCAATTTATGAAGTCAGCTTATGTGATGTTCTCTCAAACTTTTCAGTTGTATTGACAATCCAACATTCAAGATGACTTTGGAAAATATATGAATGCAACTAGAGAAAGATAACAGCAGAAGTGGAGGAAATGACTGAAAAGTCTTGCTTGACAAAATGGCACTCAAACCAATCAATTAAACTTAACTTGGGTTTTCTGAGTAAACAAGGTGAATAGTACAGATAACTAGATTTTTATCATTTATTAAGACGTTAAGTTAGTTAGAACTGTTGGATTTTACAGTGTATAATTCTTGTTATCTGTAATTACATTTTCACTAGTTAAATTCGAATTTCACATATATATCAGAAATATAATTTTTACTAGCAAAAATGCAAATTTTAACAGTGTAGTAGACAGATTTCGCCATCGTGACTCGTCTCGAATACAATATGATCACGACATTATAGTTTCAATAACTTGTACGCACTGCGCACTCCGCACCAACTCATTAACATAGAATTTGCATACAAGTTGACTTTGAAAATTTTAACTGTTAAAGGAACGCCGACTTTTTGGGAACTTTGCTGCCGTACCATGGGTGCAGTGGCGCAATGATATTATGCAGCGCCTGAAAATAGGCTAACTTCCGTCAACATAACCAACGTGACAACCTGCTTGCACAGAGAGCGTGCTGGGGAGTATTTTCAGGCGCTGCGTAATATCATTGCGCCGCTGCACCCATGGTACGGCAGCAAAGTTCCTGGATTATTACGCAGGAATGAGAGTATAGTCCCTAGCCATATCGGTATAGAAAATTGCAACTTTTCATTTTCCGTCGGTCTTAGTACACGATGTAACTATACACATCACAACATGTAAATAGGAAAATGTTGGTGTTATTTTGTCATGTATTGAGCAGAAGGCTAGATGGAGCCGTTTACCTCCAGTCTTTGTACTAAGCTAGGCTAGCGGTGGGTGCGTCAGACAGAGTTATGGCACGCACGGAGATAAAAATGGTATGTATGGATTTATCTAACTCTGGGGGATACGGTGAATAAGCTAAAGTCCCAAAAAGCCGGCGTGTTCCTTTAAATCAAAAAAGGAAATAAAATGAAAACTAAAACTTTACATTTTAATTTGAACTGTGTCACTATTATTGCATGAGCATTAAGAAAAAGCTTTGCAAAAACATGTATTTGCAGTTTCTTTTTCACGTTTGCCTCTTTTAATTTTAATATCGGCAGTCTTGCCTCGAGATTGTAGTGAAAATTAAATGTCAAATCACCAATTGCATTTTATTTTTCAATTTGACAGGCATGATGCATTGTCACTGTGAAAACGAAATCATTGAATTTAAATTGTCACATATTTTGCATACAGTTTCTATAATGAAATGGTTAATCTGGTTTTAGTTTTCATTTTTATCATTTAATTGATTTATTTAAAATTGGCAGAAAATGCCTTGCATACTTTACTAGTAAGAATTGTAATTATGTCAAACTGGTGTTTTCAAATCAATCTTTTAGCACACAAGACAAAAGTGTGTCTGTACTTTACCTCTGAAATGTGCTCCAGTCCCCTGATGACATCAGTCCCAGCAAATTCCAGTAGATAAAGCAAACACATACAGCCATAAAAGATCTAACAAACCACAATTTCATGTTGTAACCGCAGCACCCGCGATAAATGCACGGAAAGACAGCACATGTCCTGTTTGGACAAGCGGAAAAACTCTTCATATCGAATGCTTTTAAACACCCCAACCTATATTTGAAGCATCTAAACTGTTGTACAACCAGTTTTACAACACACAAGGAATTTGTGGAAAACGAACAGGAAACTTCATGTTACCTCTGAGGCTGAGCTAATTTTACATGACAATGTGATGCAAAGGTATCAACTATTAGAAGTGAATGACAAAAAACATTTGCACTTTGAGATTCAGGTTTCCCTTAATCATCTTAATCTCAATACTAGTCCATGACTGCCACGGTGGAAATCCAAGAGACAGAATGCATGACGCAGAATGAACAATGCAAGGATAACTTCTAATAAACACAGAGAAACTCTACACCAATAAATCATTAACAATAAACAGTGAATAGAAAGAACTGATGGCTTAAATATATACAGAAGGAATGATTAATGGACCAAGAGGTGCTTAACTCAATCTGAAACCATGGGAACAAATGAATAACGCAAACTCGGTGACGGGAAACCATGCAAACAACATGACAATGCATTTATTAACTAGACAAGACACGAACGTGGCAATGACATGCCATAAAGAATTCTGTGTGATAGTTGATGAGACTATGTAAAATAGTTTGTCTGCACAGTTCATACTTTAAACTTTAAAATTAAATCCGAATAATTTTCGCCGCTAGAGTTCGCTTATTTAAAACAAAGGCGTAGCTTGATGCCGCTGTGAATGAGCGTGGAATTATGGGATTTGTCGTCTTCACCTCCACAGCCGATGGAAAGCATCAGGCAGAAATCATGTTCATGGATGAGCGAATGTATTAAAGTTTTATTAACGTTACTGTGTTATGAAGCAGGGCGGGCTGAGAGCCTGGGAAATTTTACCTTGCAGTTTTTATTAGGCTTATATGCCGCAGTCGGTCGCTAACGCTCCTTTTGTATTGTTTATTTTTATGTTTCTTTATGTTGTGCCTTGTGGGCGGGGAATAACTGGAGTGCAGTGCTGGAGTTTCACCTGTTTAACGCTGTTTGTCCTAGCGAGAGTGTACAAATTGATGTTAGTTCAAGTGCCCCTATTATAGTATTTCGAATATTCCCTTTCATGCAGTGTGTAATATAGCTGTTTGTGAATGTGAAGGTTCTGCAAAGGTGTCGAAAGTGCACGATAAATAAAGTTATTGTCTCCCAAAAAAATAAAATTGACTCTGAACTGCCTAAACGAGTTTCGAATCTCACTGCGTTACAGTTCTACATCACTAGATAAGACATTTGCATAATTGCCCACCTATGTTGTACATTGTCTGCCGACGAACAACTTGTCACACCCTCAAATGCGTCATTTTATTAAGGACCGACCGATAACCGATACCGAATATTAGCATGTTTATGTGCCCGATAACCGATATAGTCACAATCACCAGTGAGAGTGCCCCGTGGACCACCAGAGGGCACTCCAACCCGGACTGTCATTTCATCATAGACTACATTACCCATAACCCTTTGCCCGGACTCATCATCACTCATTGTTTACACCTGTGTCTCGTTTACCTTATTACCTCTGCCTATATCTAGCCTGTTCACCCTGTCATTCTTTGCTAAGTCTTGTTTAGTGTAACAACTGCAATTCTGAGCACTCTTCCTGGTTTCTTGTGTCTAGTCTCTTAGTCTTGGATTATTTACCTGTTCCGTGGATTACCCTTTTGCCTGTCTCTCCTGCCTTGTTTGCCTGTTTGGACTGCTTGCCTGTGTATGACCTTCTGCCTTGTTTTGACTACGATTGTGGATTACCCCTTTAATAAATACTGCATTTGGATCCTCAACCTTCAAGCCTCAGAGCAGTTTGTAACAGAATTTAACAGTGAATAGTCCAAAAACTCATTCGTGTTTGTCCTCGAAGATCACTGGTTGAGTTGTTGGACTATTCACTGTTATTAAGCAGGTCCTCCTACAGTGTTGGGGGAAGTAGAGGAGGAGGTTTTCCCTAAACATTTATTGACCTAAACTGTCCAGGAGGGAGGTGGAGGGAGGTGGAGGGGAGGTGGAACCGGGGGCTGATGAGTCCGGGCAAAGAATTATGGGTGATGTAGTCTATGATGAAATGACAGTCCGGGTTGGAGTGCCCTCTGGTGGTAACCACGGGGCACTCTCACTGGTGATTGTGACAAATACACTCACCTAAAGGATTATTAGGAACACCATACTAATACTGTGTTTGACCCCCTTTCGCCTTCAGAACTGCCTTAATTCTACGTGGCATTGATTCAACAAGGTGCTGAAAGCATTCTTTAGAAATGTTGGCCCATATTGATAGGATAGCATCTTGCAGTTGATGGAGATTTGTGGGATGCATATCCAGGGCACGAAGCTCCCGTTCCACCACATCCCAAAGATGCTCTATTGGGTTGAGATCTGGTGACTGTGGGGGCCATTTTAGTACAGTGAACTCAATGTCATGTTCAAGAAACCAATTTGAAATGATTCAAGCTTTGTGACATGGTGCATTATCCTGCTGGAAGTAGCCATCAGAGGATGGGTACATGGTGGTCATAAAGGGATGGACATGGTCAGAAACAATGCTCAGGTAGGCCGTGGCATTTAAACGATGCCCAATTGGCACTAAGGGGCCTAAAGTGTGCCAAGAAAACATCCCCCACACCATTACACCACCACCACCAGCCTGCACAGTGGTAACAAGGCATGATGGATCAATGTTCTCATTCTGTTTACGCCAAATTCTGACTCTACCATCTGAATGTCTCAACAGAAATCGAGACTCATCAGACCAGGTAACATTTTTCCAGTCTTCAACTGTCCAATTTTGGTGAGCTCATGCAAATTGTAGCCTCTTTTTCCTATTTGTAGTGGAGATGAGTGGTACCCGGTGGGGTCTTCTGCTGTTGTAGCCCATCCGCCTCAAGGTTGTGCGTGTTGTGGCTTCACAAATGCTTTGCTGCATACCTCGGTTGTAACGAGTGGTTATTTCAGTCAAAGTTGCTCTTCTATCAGCTTGAATCAGCCGGCCCATTCTCCTCTGACCTCTAGCATCAACAAGGCATTTTCGCCCACAGGACTGCCGCATACTGGATGTTTTTCCCTTTTCACACCATTCTTTGTAAACTCTAGAAATGGTTGTGTGTGAAAATCCCAGTAACTGAGCAGATTGTGAAATACTCAGACCGGCCCGTCTGGCACCAACAACCATGCCACGCTCAAAATTGCTTAAATCACCTTTCTTTCCCATTCTGACATTCAGTTTGGAGTTCAGGAGATTGTCTTGACCAGGACCACACCCCTAAATGCATTGAAGCAACTGCCATGTGATTGGTTGATTAGATAATTGCATTAATGAGAAATTGAACAGGTGTTCCTAATAATCCTTTAGGTGAGTGTATATAGAACCGATATTTATTTATTGTTATTTCTGTTTTTACAATTATAGCAACAGCACTGAACTGAACAAACTGTTTTATTTAACACGTTTTAAACACTGTAATTTTTGCAATTTCATTCCCTTCTTACATACAAAACAAAACACTTCTACATCAATACAGTCTGAAAGAGTGCAATGTTTGTTTGTTTTTTAAATACAGTGCAAGTAAAGTCTTTTTAACATTACTGCTGGTGCATCCTTTTATTTATATCAACAGCATATTAACAACAGGCTAAATACACGTACTAAGTCTAATGTTTTCAAATGGAGAACATAAATAAATTACAGTTGAGTCTATCAACTCCCCATAAATATAAGCATTCGTTTTAAACTACAGTTTAATAAACTGGGTTTGAGTGAAGAGAATGGTATATTCTCTGGAATACGCAAACATTGTCAGAAAAATAAACAAAACGGCGAATACATCATCGCTATTACAGAGTCCATCTCATCTGGCACGTTATTAGAAGTATTAATAATGTTTTTGTCGGTCTAGATTATGAAATACCTGCTGATGGCGAGCGCTGTTTTCATCTGTGCGTTTACACAGAACGTCTCTCGCGGAGATGGGCCTACATTCATTTCCACAGAGCTGTAATTAGATGTTTATTATATAATTATATAAATGTTATATAGCAGACGTTAATATAATTTAAGGAGTTTTAAACGAGTGGGTCTTGTTAAAAGTTACATACGGTGACCATGCTGGAGCAACAACCCGGTGAGTTGAACGCGATTTCACGAGATGAGCATAAACAACAGAGAGAGAAATATATTCAGCGCTTTTATTTCCAACATGCTCTCATTCATGGCTGTTTTATTTCATTCATGTAAAGTTATGTCTTTATTGGGACATGATGGATTACGTGACTCCTTAGTTCATCTCTATTTTTAGCGGTAAATTTAAACTACATACTACATAAATCTTATTTGTGCATTACTGGCTATTATGTTAAATCAATTAAGGGATGCAAGTTATTTTACCTGTGAACACGTTGACTTAACTCTCCCTAAGACGCAGTTCTTTAATGGCGGGCTTGCACGCAATTCTCAAAACGTCCACAAGACGGCGCCATTTATCGGTGAATCCAATATTACAAAACCGATACCCGATTTTGGGAAAATGCTTAAATATCGGGAAACCGATATATCAGTCGATCTCTACATTTTATTGATGACTGCTTCTCAAATCTCCGATGTGGGATTTCGATAACACTTTCTCTTGAAAGATGGGTCAGTACCCAGTTTATTTGGACCAGCTTGCTCCTCAGAATCACAACCTTTAAGTATGATTAATTATTGATGTATAGATTTTCTACCGGGTGTTCAAAATACGTAGTTTTGTGTTTTATATTGTGTAAGTTAACTGGCTGACTCGCATTATTACTGTCTTACTGAAATACTTATACAAATCAGCTGTGGGCCACTATTACCTAAAACTGTCTATCAATGCAGATTGTCTGTCGTTCTTACTACTTTGAGTAAAGATAAGGGATGGAATAAGATTTGGTTTACAAACCTTAATGTTACATCAGTCATTCACGTTAGTGCATGGCTAACGTATGCACTGTTATTGATACAGTTCCCACATGTGCACCGCAATAAGTTAGTATGAATATACACATGGATTTGTTGATGGACATACTCTTGTTAATGCTGACTCCTGCTGCGTTTTTGCAGCGACTCTCGTTCGGCTCAGACACGAGTTTTTAACTGTAGTGTCTGTTCTCTAACTGCACTAAATTATTTTATTACTATAAAAATCTAAATGACGGTGGTTTTAAAAAATAAACGTAACTGCTTCAAAATTCACATTTTCACAATGGGTGTGTGTAATTTACTTTGTAGAACAAAAGGTCAAGTTATGTTTACCACAGACTTACTTTACTTCTAAATAAAAAAAACACCATTATAAAACCACATAGGACAATCTTGAAGGAACCAGCGACAAATTAGTCTTCCGGGCTCTGGGCCCCATTTTAACGACCTGAGTGCACTTAGGGCGTGTCCGAATCCACTTTTGCTAGTTTAGCGACAGAAAAAACAGTCGGCACAACCGGCAGGGTCCAAAAGGGTTGTCCCTAGTCTCTTAATGAGTCATGGGTGTGTTTTGGCCGTAACGTGCAATAAACCAATCAGAGTCTCATCTCCCATTCCCTTTAAAAGCCAGTTGTGCTCGCACCATGGCGGATTCACTATTTACATGTAGGAATTTGCGAGCGTAAAGAATGCTTCTCCAAAGGGGAATCCTTTTATTATTAATATTTAAAAATTAATGCTGGGTATCGATTCAGATGTTCCGATTCGATTTCGATTTGCAAGCTCTCAAATCGATTCGATTTTTGATTCCCGATTCGATTTTCAATTCAACTCAATGAATATAGATTTAATACAAATACTATATTTATAAAAAAAGAACAGTGAACATAAGTTTACAAGTGGGTAATTAAAAAGAAGTTAAGAGCCACAAACCTGTATATTAAACTCTCTTTAATTTAGGTACACTACCCATCTCTATATTTCAAATGCATAAAATGATGTTAAATACAATACAATTTTGATGCAACTTTATTCTAAAAAAATTTTTATCAGAGGTATTTTATACAATTTTGTTTTTATGGATATTTTGATATGCACCACGGCACACATTGTACCACGGCAACAAACAACAATACCTTAACGTGCTGACTTATGTGGACTAACTTTTATTTGAGAAAATCTGTTTATAATATAGGCTATTAGGTTTGAATTATTGGTCCTCCGCTGCCTATTGAGTTGTCTATAATGGCTAACGTATGTGCTTAAGTGAACGCTTAAGTTGAATAAAATGATCATAATACAAGGCAAGCATTCGCATGTATGTGATCTATTTTTAGTGGTTGTGTGCTCGGCTGTGAGGGTGTTGCAACGTCTGGGTGATGTCTTATCAAATGGTTCTGCAGATTTATAGTATTACTACAGCATTTCACCTCAGAATTACAAACGTCGACAACACACCGGAAGCCACGATTTAAGCACTTAATGAATGACAGGCGAGCCTCTCGCTCATTTGTAACATTGCGCAAGACAAATAAGAGGGTGGCATCTAGTGGACATCTAGTAATTAGATTTACGTTAATCTTATGCTTAATGTTTGCGGAAATAAATACGGAAAAAAACGATTCGTGGCCTTTGAGAATCGATTTTGAATCGACCACATTTAAAAAAACGGTTAATCGAAAAAAAAATTTTTTTGCCCAGCCCTATTAAAAATGTTTGTGTGCTGCTGCGTGTCCCTGTGTGTGTAACAAGCAGAGTGTATGGCCATTGTGCACCCACCTATAGACGCATATTACTAACAAAAAAATACTGCGCTACTGACTTTAGACCAGGTTTTTGTTGGTCAATGGCGCAGTGGTTTTCAGTTTCCTCAAAATAGCAACACGTCAACAATGCTCCTGAACACACCTGGTTTTCAGACCAGCTCACCCATGGGCGAACAGATGGGCGTGAGTGCATTTGCTATTTAAACAACATTGCGCTGGACGTGAAAATGAGAACTGCGTCGGGCTGAAACTAGCAAAAAAACACATTGCATCACACCTGGCGTCGCATTGCGCCAGGTGTATGAGAAGGCCCCTCTGACTCTATGGTGAAGGTGTGGACTTCAGACATGGGGACCAATCAGGTCACAGCCTACCCAGTGCATGAACCAATCAGAAGCAGTTAGGGGAGTCACCAGGTCAGGAATAAGGCATATGTTCTGTACCCTGCTCAGTATCTGTCTGGCTGTTATGTACGGTAAATCAGCACAACATATTTTAGCGGCCATTTTGAAGTGATTTATTTAAAAACGACATGCATAACACATGCATGCATGATCTTATGAACACGCGTGGGTGACATAAAAATCACTCGTGATTACAATATAAATCTGAGAACAAGCAACAACAATAGGCTCAAGTCTAAACAGACACATCATCTTTTGCCAGTCACTTTTTTGTGCGTACCTGTCACATACATTTGAATGACATTCATTCTTTCAGACATAAGAGAGAGCGCATCTAACATCTGTCTTTGCTCCACACGAATATTATGGATTTCATTTGACAAAGAAGCAAAATCCCTTCGCACTCCACGAATTAAACTGATCAACTCTGAGAAATCTGCTCTCCGCAACACCTCAGTCTGACGAAAAACCTTGATGAACTCTTGAAAACAGGCGGTTATTGTGGTTTGTGCGCAGTCCGTCTTCTGGGTGACAGGCTGAGCCAGAGAGTAGCTTAGCACAAAGACTGGAGGTAAACGGCTCCATCTAGCCTTCTGCTCAATAAGGGACAAAATAACGGCAACATTTTCCTATTTACATGTTGTGATGTGTATAGTTACATCGTGTACTAAGACTGACGGAAAATTAAAAGTTGCAATTTTCTAGACCGATATGGCTAGGGACTATACTCTCATTCCTGCGTAATAATCCAGGAACTTTGCTGCCGTACCATGGGTGCAGCGGCGCAATGATATTACGCAGCGCCTGAAAATAGTCCCCAGCACGCTCTCTGTGCAAGCAGGTTGTCATGTTGGTTATGTTGACGGAAGTTAGCCTATTTTCAGGCGCTGCGTAATATCATTGCGCCACTGCACCCATGGTACGGCAGCAAAGTTCCTGGATTATTACGTAGAAATGAGAGTATAGTTCCTACCATTTCGGTCTATAAAACTGCAACTTAATTTTCCACCTGTCTTAGTACACGATGCAACTATCTATTTAATTTTATTTTCCTCTAAACCACTAGATGGCACAAAAACTTGCCTCAGCGCTTTCCATGTAGTTGTCTTCAGGCCAGGACTATTATCAAACATATGAAGTTTGGGGCAGATCGGACATTGTAGGCCTGAGTTACAACAACTTCCTGTTTCGTGGCGTTAATCGCATACGTTAGCACTTAGCCATGTGTTGTATGATTAAATGTGTTTCTAGCATGTTTGGGACATTATGGCATATTTAAATGTGTTTCTGGGAGTGAATTACAGTGGAAAGCATGCCATTTCCTGTTGCCAGCAGGTGGCGCTTTGACTATAACTGACTATTGCCATGTAGTTGTCTTCAGGCCAGGACTATTATCAAACATATGAAGTTTGGGGCAGATAGGACATTGTATGCCTGAGTTACAACAACTTCCTGTTTCGTGGCGTCAATCGCATACATTAGCACTTAGCTACGTGTTGTATGATTTAATGTGTTTCTAGCATGTTTTGTACTTCATGGCATATTTAAATGAGTTTCTGGGAGTAAATTATAGTGTAAAGCATGCCATTCCCTGTTTCCAGCAGGTGGCGCTATGACTAACTGAATATTTGCATGTAGATGTGTTCAGGACAGGACTCTTATCAAACATGTAAAGTTTGGGCCAGATCGGACATTGTATGCCTGAGTTACAACAGCTTTCTCTTTCATGGTGAAACATCAGATTTTGTCAGGCCGCGACAGACACGCCCTTCAGCGAAATCTGAAGATCTTCACAATTTAACATCACCAAGACCTTCAGATTAGACTGACCAAATATGATGTTGTTCTGGTTGAATCTCTAGGAGGAGTTCGTTAAAGTACAACGTATGGAAATGGCAAAATTTGCAAAAATTTAGCGAAGAATATTAAAAATGCCTCACTTCCTGTTGGTTTCCATTTAGATATTTCTCATCCATGTTTTAGATATTAAAGACATTTGGCGCTCAGTTTCACAGCAGACCTTAGGTGTAAATTCACACTTGTTGCATATGGCAAGCCATTTTGACTTTTATTCATTACATTTTTCACTAGTTAAATGTCAGCATAGGCTGCCATTCAGATTCACTTGCTGATATCAAGAATTTATATCTTACTAGTTGAAATTCCAATTTCACGACAAAATTTTTTTTTTTTATATCAATAATTACGCGGCTACTAGTGCAAATGTCTGTTTTTGATATCAACAACTGAATTGCTACTAGTAAACATTTACAATGTTAATTTCCGATATCATAAATGTAATTGTTAAAGCAATTTTAGATATCTGAAATGATATTGATATCAGAAATACATTTTTAGATATCAAGAATTAACATTTCAACTAGTGAAAATTGAGTTTTCTAGAGTACATTTTCATTTTACTAGTTAGAATTGTATTTCTGATATGTGAAATTGGAATTTCAACTAGTAAGAAATTAATTATTGATATCAGTAATTGAATTTGAATGGCAGCCCATGGTGACATTTAACTAGTGTAAATACAATTACATACATCAAGAATTATAGTTTGACTAGTTGAAATGTAACTATTGTTATCAATAATTCATATTTCTGCAAGTGATGTCATCATCATTGTTATCAAGAATTAAACATTTTATTAATGGAAATGTAATTCCTGATATCAAGGATTAGCATTTTAGCTAGTGAAAATTGAATTGTTGATATCAAGAATTTATCATGCTTTCTCCAGTTGTACATAATTTATTTCCACATATGCTAATCGTTGTAATTGATTATTGTAACGTAGGTCATTTAGTTTGATCAGTCGAAATTAGGTTTGTCATACTTTATTTTTATCCGTCTGAAAAATTATGTAAAAATAAGAGATCTCTTGGTACTTTAATATGAAATTGGTGTCGCAAGAACCATACTACAGTAAAAATACTACAGTAAATAGTAGTATTTACTACACTTTGTTACAGCATATTGTAGTATTAATATAGTCAGTTGTTAAACTATAGTAAATACTGAGGTATACTACGATTTACTGTAGTATATTTACTATAGTATGGTTTAAGAACACTATAGTATTTAGCTACTAGAGTAATTTTACTATAATATACTACACTCACCTAAAGGATAATTAGGAACACCTGTTCAATTTCTCATTAATGCAATTATCTAATCAACCAATCACATGGCAGTTGCTTCAATGCATTTAGGGGTGTGGTCCTGGTCAAGACAATCTCCTGAACTCCAAACTGAATGTCAGAATGGGAAAGAAAGGTGATTTAAGCAATTTTGAGCGTGGCATGGTTGTTGGTGCCAGACGGGCCGGTCTGAGTATTTCACAATCTGCTCAGTTACTGGGATTTTCACGCACAACCATTTCTAGAGTTTACAAAGAATGGTGTGAAAAGGGAAAAAACATCCAGTATGCGGCAGTCCTGTGGGCGAAAATGCCTTGTTGATGCTAGAGGTCAGAGGAGAATGGGCCGACTGATTCAAGCTGATAGAAGAGCAACTTTGACTGAAATAACCACTCGTTACAACCGAGGTATGCAGCAAAGCATTTGTGAAGCCACAACACGCACAACCTTGAGGCGGATGGGCTACACAGCAGAAGACCCCACCGGGTACCACTCATCTCCACTACAAATAGGAAAAAGAGGCTACAATTTGCACAAGCTCACCAAAATTGGACAGTTGAAGACTGGAAAAATGTTGCCTGGTCTGATGAGTCTCGATTTCTGTTGAGACATTCAGATGGTAGAGTCAGAATTTGGCGTAAACAGAATGAGAACATGGATCCATCATGCCTTGTTACCACTGTGCAGGCTGGTGGTGGTGGTGTAATGGCGTGGGGGATGTTTTCTTGGCACACTTTAGGCCCCTTAGTGCCAATTGGGCATCGTTTAAATGCCACGGCCTACCTGAGCATTGTTTCTGACCATGTCCATCCCTTTATGACCACCATGTACCCATCCTCTGATGGCTACTTCCAGCAGGATAATGCACCATGTCACAAAGCTCCAATCATTTCAAATTGGTTTCTTGAACATGACAATGAGTTCACTGTACTAAAATGGCCCCCACAGTCACCAGATCTCAACCCAATAGAGCATCTTTGGGATGTGGTGGAACGGGAGCTTCGTGCCCTGGATGTGCATCCCACAAATCTCCATCAACTGCAAGATGCTATCCTATCAATATGGGTCAACATTTCTAAAGAATGCTTTCAGCACCTTGTTGAATCAATGCCACGTAGAATTAAGGCAGTTCTGAAGGTGAAAGGGGGTCAAACACAGTATTAGTATGGTGTTCCTAATAATCCTTTAGGTGAGTGTATAAGCTAGTATTTTTTTCACTTTCTTGCCTTGCTATTCTGAAACCACTGTTTAACTTTTAAAGCTTAAAAGAGGACTCTTTGGTTCTCACTGCCTGTGTGAAACAACTTTACTTGACCAAATGCTGTTTTCGCTTCTTCTTCTTCTTCTTTTTTAACAACAACAACAACAAAACATCCCAAGCCTATTTACCACGTTGTAATTGAGTTTTGTGGAACAGCGTCAATACACGGAGAATGAGAGAGAGAGGTGTATGTTTCTAACACAAGCTACGAGAAAAGCAAACGTGTATTAAATTATCTTACCACTAGTTGCAGCGTCTTCGCCGTTTGGCAGACGAGCTTCATCACCTGAGAATAAAAATAAAACTCTAGTTTAGCATATTGTGAATTAAAACAGCGGGTTCTGTTCCAGTCTGCTGTCGATTTTGTCATAAATTAATTAGCCTATGTCTAACTTATGTTTAAATAAATGATGCATACCGTTTTGTTTGGCCGCCATTTTAGCGATGGTAATTTACAGGTGGCAGAAGCGGGCGATGGTAACAGTTGAGTTGTGCTGCTCCAGCAACAAATCTTTAAACCATCCGCCAACAATTTGGGCATTTCAAGGCACGCGTTGCGGGAGGTGGGGGTGTCAGAGGGGATGTCCTACTAAAAGTCCCAAACACTAAATTACTCTCGGGTTAAAACCGTTTCATATCCTCCTGTGACCCAGGAATAGACTTTTGTCCTTTGTAGTGGACATTATATTTTAGTGAATTTCTCTGACATGTCACAGTTTTAAGCCTGGATGTCCTGTAAAAAGCACATTCAGGGATTTTCAGAGATAATGTTTGGAAGTTTCACAATGAGAACTGCCTCTCCTTGGACTTGCATGACTGGCATTAAAAATGGCATTAATTTAGTGATCAAATGTAACACTCTTATGGAAATCACTTATTCTTGTAGGCTACATGTCCCAAACACAAAAGCCCTATGTTAAAAAGTAAGAATATCAACACAATAAAAATAATTAAAAAGTTACATCTAAGGGAGATTTGTATACTCAGGACATTTATTGCTTATACTTTTAAATAATTTCTTAAGTATTATTTTAAAAGCACACTCTATACTTGGAAACACATGTAATTTATCCTGTCCTCAGCATTAGTTCACAATGTAAAACTGGCAAACAAAGTGTTTAAAAATGCAACAAATTAAAAAATAAACAGTTACATTAAAAGGCGGATATCTTTAAGATATCAAACAATACAAAAAGTAAATATTGAATGATATTTTCCATTAAAAAATAGGTATAAAAGTTGTGTCCTCACTTCGCGTCAACTCCGTCAGGATTTTTTATAATTCCGAATAAATCAGGCAGTGTCATGGGCAGCTTTAACTCTAAAGAGCACTTACTATTCCGGGCTCATTGTGGATCTCACGGTAGGACACATAGTCCTGGAAGTTATTTTTTTTATATTTTAAACAAACAATATTGAAGTCTCTGCGGTCACAGCCTTAAAATGTCAACTCCGTCATTGCAGTGTAGTAGTTTCTGTAAATAGTTGTGGGATAAATCTTGCCATTTTGATACGTTTATTAAGGCAGCTATAACTGAGGGAAAAAAAACTAAATTGCTCCACTGTAGAACACGTGGTTAAGGGTGAAAAAAAAATTAGATTTTGTCAACTCCGCCATGTGATGGTTGACAAGTGCTCTGAAAAAGTCTGTATAATGTGATTTACTATGTTTTTTGCATATGGGGAATTCTAATGCTGTTACATGATTCTGTTTACATATACTGTATATTAGGCCTCAGCTCGACCTTTGTCAACTCTGTCAGTATTTGTCAGTATTTAACACCATCAGGTGAAGGTTTTTATTAGTGTATGCATTTTGAACTGCGAGAGGCGTTTTGGAAGGTGGTTTGGTAGAAGCTTGATATCTTTTATAAAGTTTTAAATATGGATTTTTTTTTTACACAAACGCATCACTTCACTTCAGAAGGGCTTTATTAACCCCCGGAGCCGTGTGGAGCACTTTTATAATGGATGGATGCACTTTTTTGAGCTTCAAACTATGGGCTCCTATTCACTGCCATTATAATGCTTGGATTAGCCAGGACATTTTTTTTAATATAACTCCGATTGCTTGAGGGTGAGTAAATTACGGGATAATTTTCATTTTTGGATGAACTATCCCTTTAATCCAGAATGCTTCAGTTAACAACAAGTCTGGCCCTTTACCTGCTACTTCCCCCTTCTGATTTACTTTCCACTAATTCCAGTGAAAGATAGACCATACAATGACTTTTAGAGAATTCTCTGCATGTGAGTGAGACGAGATTATATATGCACTTTCGTTTTGTTCAAAAAATGTTGTCACTATATAGTCCCCATACTTCCATTTGGGTTCTGATGACTTAATTCTATCATTATTTTAGTAAAATAAAGAACACGCCAGTTTAGTGCTGTTATCTTTGCTGTCCAGACTCCCTGTGTTGAACCCAGGCCCATCACTATGGGGTGAAGTTGGTCATAGGGGTTGTAAAGTAATAACAAGTAAGGCCCTGGGTCACCCTTTACTGACCTCTTTACCTAGACAGAGGCTGGTATTCAGCGTATTTATGAGCAGTGTTGGGGTAACGCATTACATAACGTAAGTTCTGTAATCAGATTACTTTTTTCAAGCAATGAGTAAAGTAACCGTTACTTTTAAGTGAGGTGCAGAGGAGTTGTGTGTGCTGTGTAAACATGATGGTTATTGTAGTTCTAGACTAATGTAGTAGGGCTGCATGATTAATCAAAATTAAATGAGATTTGAGATTTGGCAAAAGCTGCATTGTTTATGCGCAGCTTGTCAGTGAAGCACGGCTCTGTGATCAGTAGTAAATGCTGTTCCATCTGAAAGCCAGAGGGCACTCTCACGCAGAAACTACAAATATGCCCCTGCAGAAGTACGATAGCACATGTCGTTCTGCGAAATCCCTATGGGCATCATACTATCATTGTTGCTGAATAAACAGAAGTTGCTTTGATTAAACCTGACACACGACTACAATATTATCTGAGTTCTTCCAGCCTTTTTGGGTATTTTCTCTGTGAACCCATGAATCAAGCAGATTCACTGAGAACCATTGAACCAGTCTCTATGGGTTTTACCTGATCTCTGATCAGTTTTATACCTTTGTACATGTTTTAATGAGACATTAGTATTATTTAAAAGGAATAGTAGTAGTTAATAATCTCTTATCGGCCTTTTTAGCTGAGCCATCCATGGAAGAAACAAAACAAGCCCTGAAAATTGATCAAAGAACACATTATACCGACACTTGATATTTAATCTTATTAGATCATTAGTTAATTGCATCTGATAGGTTTTAGTTTCTATAAAACATGTGCAATGGGTTTGTAAAAGGTGTTTTTATGCATGTTACGTTGCATTCACACTGTTCTGATCAGCAGGGGTCACCAGCATGTGACGCTTCGAACACTTTGATACAGTGAATCATTCCAAGTAAGCGTTTCAAAGCTGCGAATCAATTGCTTCACAGCTTTGAAGCACTTAGTTTCTCCCATCACTACCAGAATGGCAGCACAGCTGAAAGGTTTGTTCTCTACGCTACAGGTGTGAATTTGCATTTTCTTCAGCCTGAGGCTTATTCATGTCACTTTTGGTGTGAAAGGGCCATTACATTTGCCAAAAATTTTACTTTTTGTTGTTATAAAAAAACAAGCAAACCCAAACCAGGAGATTAAAAGTAACACAGAGGTTACTTAACTGTTACTTTTTATGGAAGGTAATGTGTTAAGTAACTTTTTTTTAACGGGAGGCCCCCTGCAACTTCATTAATGCGTGAACAAGTCTAGACAAAACCAGCAGGGGTCCATGCATTATACTTTAAAAGTAACTTTCCCCAACACTGCAGTGTAAAAAATTATGATATAATCTCAATAACTGACAAAGTACAAGAACAACAAATACTATTTAATATATATATTTTTCATCAAGTAAATATAAACAAACAAAAGTTATAATAAATCTACTTAGAAAATGCAACATAGTAAAATATTCTGAATATTCCATTTGCATTCTATATAATAGATTTGAAATAAAGCATTCATTTATATCAACACCAAAAGAAAAACCAGAATACTAATGCAGACCATTTACACACTCATGCACTGAAATACAGTAGTTTTAAACAGTGATCTTGTTTCGATAAAGTCAGGAGATCAAGCTGAACTTTTCACACTAACCTTTTTTTGGTTGAAAGTGAACCCCTTTTCAAATGACAAGTTTTACAAGAGTAAAACAATGTTTAACCCTCAACCCATATTATTACTTTTACACAACTGTCTGTGACCCTCGTTTCTGCCACAGAATAAAAAAACTAAAAAAGGTCATTTGTTTTTCTTGTAGAAATCAGAATTATGAGTTATATAGTAAAAATTGCGAGGTATGAACTCGCAATTGCGAGAAAAAAGTCAGAATTTGAACTTGCGATTCTGACTACATCTCACAATTCTGACTTTATATCTCGCAATTTTGAGTTAATTTCTCGCAATTGCAAATTTACCTTGCAATTCGGATTTAAATTTACAATTCTGGAGGTAAAAACTCAGAATAATTCCACTAACAGCAACATAGTGTCGGCCCAGATCCGGCCTACGTGGATTCCACAAGTATCAGATGTGGGCAGGATCTGGACCGACAATATGTTGCTGTCTGGGATCTTTTAAAATGCTTTTTTTCTGTGGCAGAAACAAGCTTCCATAGTGACACCAAGCATAAAAGTATCAATTTCAACAGAACATGAATGCTACAGATGTGAACTCAGGGGAAATCGTGGTGTGACAAGCCCATATTCTGTCCCCATATGAAACTGTGTCTGTGTGGTCAGACTAAAGAGAGTAAAGTTTAAACTGTTCCTCCATGTCTCCCTCTGTCATCTCTCCGAACGTGTCCTGGTTTTCTCGGAGCAGTTTGAAGATGGCGGCCAGCTGCTCCTGCTGAACCCTACGACACAAACACAACAGCATAAACAACAATCACACACAGCTATCTGTAGTCATCATCATTCATCAAGGCTTCGTCTCAGCTCAAAAAGGGCTTAAATGAAGGAAATTCATTTGAAATAGGCTATATATTACGGCATATCAGAAGAAATGATGCTACAACAGACATTAATCACATTTGGCTCTTTATTGATATTACAAAAGCCATAAGGTGTATCGCACGAAACTGTCAGTGTCACATTTTACTGCAAAATCTAAATTATATCCTCAATCTCATTACAACAATGCAGAAAAAGCATTCATACATGGTAATACTTCTACATATTACTGTAAGAACTTTTTCATAATGCAAAAAATGGTTCTTAAAAAAAAAAATAATAATAATAATTTATGCAAAATATAATTTACCCAATCTCTTCTGATTCTGTGGTGAAATGTCACCTGGACAGTAAAATGTTGTGAGATGCACCTATTTATTTATTTAAACACTAACAACAACAGTGGGGGGGGTTCTATATGGTTTCGATATGGTTTCTATTTTATCATACAGATGTCTGACTCTGCACTGTAAGCACATTATTTCCCATCAGCCTGTGATGGTCATGTGTCAACTGTGTGTGCGTGTGTGCGTGTGCGTGCATGCGTGTGTGTGTGTGTGTGTGTGTGTGTGTGTGTCCACAAGGGGGCGTGATGGTATTTCACAAGATCAGGAACGTATATTCATATCATGTTATTGTTCTTTGGTGTTTTGCTTTAAGAAGCTTGCTATTCACAGGCAGAAATGCAAAGTGGCCTTTACAGAAAACAGAAAAAAAAAATTTCCATCACAACACATTTCAGAGACAGTCCAATGAACAAGTCACTCCACAACGGTCCTCAAGGGGACACACTTTTCCACACGCTTTGACTTCTGCTTACTCAGCAATTCTGAAAAAGAAAAATACGAGAATATTCAGTATCATAAAGCCACAGCCTCAAAAACCATTAAACATGAACTTGAGGTGTTCTCCACATGCTGTACAAACACATACGCATGAATTCAAACTAGCACAACCTCAGAGAAACAGACTGTAGGCCAAAACAGAACCATCACACACTAACCAGTAACTGTCACGCTTAGCAGAATAGATTCTATATAGAACCTTAAAGTGTTCTGTCAGGCGCTTCATATTTAGAACCTTTTAGAGGTTCCCATCATTTTATGGTTTTAGTTTTAATTCATATTTCATTTGAATTAAATTTGATGAATTGAACAGCTTGTAAACATACTTTAAATCACAAAAAAAGAAATCATTAAAATATTATGCCATCATTGAAGACATTTCTCCTTATATAGAACCTTTTTGGCATAAAGGGTTCTTTAAAATTGAGTCATGAACCCCAGAATTCTATATAGAACCCCATTGAACCCTTTTCTCCCCCTAGCGACTCTAAATTAATCAGCAAGACACTTCAGGTCAATAGGGTAAAAATTGTAACAAATATATTACATTACATTAAAGTACATTACAGTACATTAAAGGGGTCATGAATTGAGAAATCAACTTTCCCTTGAGCTTTTGATTTATAAAAGGTCATGGTAAAATAAGAATATCCTGCAAGTTTCAGATCTGAAAACTTCCTTGTTAGTAAAAGCTTTTATAGACAGCTGGCTCAGTAAACGATCGATCTGCGTATGTGCGTCCCCTTGACGTCAGAGTGCAGTGAAACGCCACCTTAACCGAAGACGACGAATGCCTAATTCTGGCATGTTGCCTGGCATGTTAGATAAATAACAGGTCTATGTGGAGCTAAACCGGATCGAACTTCCAAGCATTTGAAACATGCCACAAGCTTCCTTCGGATTCCAAAATGCATGGTTGAACTTTATTTTTAATGAAGATCCAGCTCACATGGGGAAGACATTGAATTTGTACGCTTAATTTCACCGGATTAGTTTGTAAACAAGAGACTGGATTTGCAGACAGAATGAGATCAAAAAACAATGCTGTGGCTTCTGGATCTGACAGGAATGATGCAACACAATTATGTGAGTAAAAAAATGTTTTTTATATGTGATAGTATTGCATTGTGACATTTGATATCTGCTGATTATGTACATGTCTAACTAAACATAACTTCAACGCTGTCACAGGCTGGACAATCCTTTGTATTTAAGGTGTTGCTGGTACATTGTCTTGCGATTTGTGATCAGACTCGAACATGTATGGGCCAGGGCACGATCTTAAATGGTGAGATACACGCGCGTTTGCACGGTTCACGGTTATATCCACCGATCGGGCGGGCCAAGTAATAAAGAATAACATTCCAATTAATTGCGGGTGGATGAGAGATAAATCATTGTGTTTCTTTGATAAAGACTGTGGGCAAATCCTGTGGGCGAATCATACGGTTGCCGTTTCTCCACATTGGAAGTTTTCAAAAAATTCCTCACGTGTAAGGGAGCCGAAGCTCATTATAATATGCAAAACTGTTATCCAATCATAGCAGTGGGCATTTACTTCCAAGTCTTCAATGCGGTACGCCCATAAAAAAAAAACTTATCCCATCACATATCACATCGGAAAGGCATTTACTTTCAATAAAAAGAAAGAAAATGTTCTAAAAGTGGAAATAAAGTGCCTAACGAAATGTTTATTAATAATAATAATAATAATAATACTACAAGTAGGCTTTTAATTGTCCCATTAAGGCAACATCCATTTAATAATTTTAATAAATATAATCATTTAAACTGTTATTATTGTATCCTGTTAATGTACAACAATACTAAGGTGCAAATAGTATGCATCTACAAAAATAAATTATAAATAGCATCTACTATTACTATACATCTTACTATTTACACATACTGCAAAGAACTGCTACTTTTACATGGTGTAAATAGAATATATCACTATTTTCACTTAGTGTAAATAGCATCTATCGCGAAGAAAATGTAATTATATAGAAAGCAATCAAAGAATGCTCCTTTCAGTCGCTGAAGTGGTCAATCACACAGCGCCAGTTTTTAGCTGGACACTTTCCAAAACTCCCATTATGTAATCAATGATGCTGTTACATTGCACAACAAAGCTCTTACTCTATTTATATCGTGTTTTAATTGGTATTGGTATTCATGGTAAAAGCATTCGTGAGCGTGCAGAAATCAACGAGATTACTGCATTCATGCGATTAGCTGACTGTCTGTCATCTGCACAATGCTCATCTCTGCAACCCTTCATGTGATGGAAACAGATCTAAATATAATTCTATAATCAACACTATTCAGGATTCATTAATCTCGACAGCTGTAATTGTAAAAACGTAGTAAAAGTATTTGAGGTGGTGCCACTTATTTCATATGCAAAGCAGAGAAGAGTCTGCTGGCAAAAAGAGAATGTGAAAGAGCTCTTAATAAAACAAGAACCAACATTGGCTTGGCTTTTCGGAGAATTTTAAATGTTGTAAAAGCGACGTGGAGATGATGGCATTTGCCATATGTAGCTCTCTAACAGAGTTCATGGTAAAGCATTATCTATTGTGAAGGGTTATTTCATTTCGTCGTAGTTGCGCTGGAATTTATTTTTAAAGAAAGTAGCATGTCTATTAATGGGTAAAGCTACAGTAACATCTTCAGCTAGTCAGTTTGAGATCCTTTTCATCTAAACTGCTTATATCTCTTATTGTTTTATGAGAAGTAGGATAATCATATTCATCAGCAGTCACACACAGCCAAAGCACAACCAAAACAATATTCTTCTGCAAAATGCATGTTTTTTTTAACCGCTAGATGGCCAAAAGTTACATAGTGTATCTTTAAGCACTACCGCCTCTGTGACGAGCCGTTGATTTCACTGAAAACCATAAAGACTGTGTTATGAGAGATGAATCGATGAAGGAGCATGTCACTCACCGTTGGCAGCTCTGGTGTTGTGATGTTACTGGTTAAGGCTTGGCAGAGCATGTTAGTCGTGCATCGGTTGGAGGCAGTGGAAACATTCAGGACACACGCTTGTAGTCGTGTTAGTAAAGTGTCCTGACAAACACATTTGTTTTCATGCAATCATATTTAGTCGATTAGACAAATTTAGTTAATTACGGCAAATCCAAACGATTTGAAGCATGTGCTGCCGTAACTCACAAAGGCGTCATATCATGAGGAATCAATTGTCCTTGATCTTTTGAGATAAAGGAGCCTGGTGTTCAATGAAAAACTGTACAGTCAACACGACTGCCCACATTTACATATCAATGGTGCCAGAAACACACAGTTTATTTCAAAGGATCAGAGAGAGGCTGAACAAATGGTCATGAAAAACCTCAGGGTACAAAAAAATGTAAAAGTCCCTTTAATATTTTCTGAATGTGCCATTGTTTCCAATGCAGAGCTCAAGAATGGTATACAAACACATGCAAAGACACGCAGACAGGAAGTCTACAGTCAGGAAGTATCCTAGAGCTATTTCAGTATGATTTCAATTTGCTAAAGTAGTATTTTCGGCACTTCTCGCCTCCCTTTAGTCTACTTTGAATAATATAATCTGTTATTTGTTTAAGGTACAGTAAATCTCTTCTAAACATACCTCTGACTGGGACAATCTATTATTACTACAACGAAGCAGGTGATTATGTATGTATGTATTGATCAGCAGAAAATTATGACACGCCGCGGCTCCTACATGACTCAATAACAGAGGGTATGCGCGTGACATCACCATCAGCCGGAGTGACTGCGGTTACGCCCACTGTGTGGCAGCATTGGTTTTCAGCGTGAATGCTTTACAGTAATGATTTACAGTACAAAAATAGATTTGACAAGAAATCTGAGGTATATTTTTACAGATTGCTGAAAGCTACAGAAAACAGAAGCAAATGGATCACTGCAATTCAAAGAAACAACTAGACTCCAGACAGCAAAAAATGGATTTGCAGTTATCATTTTGTCTCAATATGTTGAATTTTGGGGTAAAATCATACCCTATATATTGTATTATTATATATTGTATTAAATATTTACTATATTATATTCTGCATAATTGGATATATAGATATATATATATAATAAAACATTGAAATAAGTGATCACCCGGATTTAGACCTACCTATATTGTATTTATATAACACGCTCACAGGCAAATTTGCTTTATGCATTTCCCCGGCTTCGAAAATCAGGCTCATATAGATGTCAGGAAACATGATTCCTGTCTGCATGTCAATATCTATGGATCACTGGATCTTTGGTAAGTTGTAAGGAACACTTATAATCAAGCCCGACCTTTAGTTTAAACTGATAATTGTTCGTTTTACACATGTTTTCACAGTTTCCCCCATTAACTCCAGTCATGCAGCAGCTCTTCTGCCACTCTCGGCTGAGGCGGCGTGTTCCAGCGGGAAAGTGACTTCAATGCCCTCTATAATGCATTGTATTGCCAGGGTCGTGCATCGTTCAGAATGAGTGTCAGATTATGAATTTAGGTTGTAAACAAAACTGTATATATAACTATAATTTAAATTTAAAGCTGCAGTCCGTAAGTTTTTTTGTTTGTAAAATCAATTTGATCGAGTACATAATCAGCCAGTGTTCAAAACGATCTCCTTAATTTAGCCCAATTCACAATGGTAAGCTTGTAATAATGTGTTATAATTTGAGTGCTACTAGTAGCTTTCCGCAGGAAATATGAGCTTCCGCCATTCGTCTTTGCGTCATTACGTCAGTATACATAAATGAGTTCGGCTAGTAGGCTATATCACATGTGTGGACGCTGCAGGTGGTGGATCATTTGTGGCCTCTTCTTACAGCAGCTGGAATGTAATTAAACTTGTCATTTTGATGGCGGATTGTAATCCAGAAAGTTCAAAACGACAATCATCGTTGACAACTCACACATACACCTCAAAACATTAGATTTTTCCGCACTAAGGAGCCGTGCCGATGCACAACACACGTTAAGATGATAATGCCACTAATTTGTTTTACAAAGTGGTAAAACTTACATACTGCGGCTTTAAGGATGTAGAATTAAAATGGAATTAAATTCATGTAGGTTTTATTAATGTGTCAATTTTTTTTGAATGAAATGCCCACAAACAGCATGATTTGCGTTAAATCACTAGCTATGTTTCCATCCAAAGTTCCGAAATTTCAACTATATTTCAATGTGTTCAAGAGAACAACATTTTCACTTCCTGGGAAATTGGCGCAAAATATCAGTATTAAAATGATAGTTGCTACAATCAGGGAAGAAACTGTGGCTCTTTTTTCCTTCATCATTAAAGAGTTGTGTCTCGAGCGCAGACAAAACGCAATAAACACGGCTGTGTTATCTTCCATTCGGGTGCTGGTGTTTGTGAACGCAATCGTGTGAGACACTTCTGGGAGGGAATTAAACCAAATCATTCTGATGACAGAGTTTGGCTCAGGCGTTTCAGAACGATCAAACCAACATTTGAGATGCTGCTATGCGATTGGTCCACTGGTTAGTCCAGTTATCCAATCACATCCTCTGTTGAGGGATTAATTCAGTAAACATTGCCATCTTAGTTTATGTGCATATGGCATGTCTTTTTGGATAATTTTTTTTTTATCTGCCTCAATTGAGTACATACACTTTTAAAGGGCATTTTTTTAGGATTTATGCACATCTTGGCATTTCCATCCAGCATTTTTTGTATGTGATATCCCAAAATGTGCATAAAAATAAGTGGATGGAAACATAGCTAATGAGTAAATCACTGGAAAAACGGGAAGTGGATGTTTTATGGTACTGTTGGACAATTGAAATCGGTTTTGATGGCTGTTTATTATTTTGACAGTACTTAGTTTATATAAATGTGTCTAATCAGTAGGGGAAAATATTCTACATATCAGGGAATAAAAAGTCAAATAAATTTATTTTGTAATTTATACAAAAGTGTTGAAAGTCACTCTCATTGATTAAAAGGGAGACTATTCTTAAAATATGAATTTTGCCTCACCCTGATATGTACCTGGTATGCATCCATTCACTGCATGACCTGTTATTTATGGCATCATTTTACAACTCTTTTTTGGAATGGATGGAAGTAAATGCAAAGTAATGCAAAAAATATTTGGACACCAAAGCTACATATAAAAATGCTTGCAAGTCATTGCATCATCTTGAATCATCTTGATGACAATAGCAAAATATGCGTTCAAAATGCCACTTGAGCTTCACTAGCGTCACTTGCCGTTGTCTTTTTTGCTCATTGCCTTTGAATACGCAGGTGTTTTGGTGATTGTTAGTGGATGTATGAACTATGAAGTCATTAACATGATCAACTATCACTTCAAAATCATTCTTTTGAACAGACACTTTCACTGATAATGCAATAATGTCATTCAGACATTAAGTGTGCAGGCTTAAGTGTCCAAATACATTTTGGGGCCACAGCATGATTATTAATACACTCTTTTAATATAGTTATGTATGAAAAAAAAAGTTATAAATTATTTGGATTCATATACTATTTTGCTTAACATTCCAAGTAGCATCATGTGTTCTCCATCAAAAGCACGTTCTCCGACTTAGGCAAATTACTGTACATCAGGATGGCTATTAATACCCATAATGCTCTGCCCTGCTCATAATACATAGGTCTTCATGAGTGTTCAGTGACCTGCATCTATGAGCTTTTCCCTAGTAATGTGTGCGTCACATTAATGAATCCCTTGAGCTCTGGGCAGGGCCACTGTTTCTCTGCGTATGCTTTCAGACAGATGCAGAACACATGCAGCCACTCTGCTTTGTAAACACAGCCCATCATTTGATCAGGAGGAGACCAGGAGCCTATGTGGAGACTACTGGACAGTCCACCAGTCAATATAGTCCATAATGTGCAGAAGACACAGTGATCTTAAACACTATGAACCTGCTGAATCACAGTGTTAAAGGGACAGTTCACCCAAAAATTATCATTCTGACGTCATTTACCCACTCTCGTGACATGCTGAACACACATTACTTTCATTTGTGGAGCTCAAAAGGAGATGTTTGGGAGAATGTTTAAGCTTCTCTTTTCCAGGCAAGGTATGTAGCTCCAAAAGGACAAATAAATGAAATAAATAACCATAAATATGAAAAAAAAAACACTAAAATGCGACAAACAAACAAACAACAACTTTACAAAAAAATAAACGAAGTGACTTTACAAATAAACAAACAAACAAACAGTTACTTTACAAACAAATAGATACAATGACTACAAACAAACGAACAGCAACTTTACAAACAGATAAGTAAACAAATAGTGACTTTATAAACAAAAATAAACAAATAGTGACTTTACAAACAAAAGAATAAACAGTGACTTTACAAAAAATAAACAAAGTTGCTTTACAAACAGATAAGTAAACAAACAGGTAATTTACAAACAAATTAATATAATGACTTTACAAACAGTGGCTTTTCAAACAAAGTGAGCTTACAAACAGATAAGTAAACAAATAGTGAATTTACAAACAAATAAAAAAATAAACAGTGACAAACAAAGTTACTTCACAAATAAACATAACAAACAGTGACTTTACAAACAAAAAACATTGACTAACAAATAAATAAATACTGAATAAATGGCAACTTTAGAAATAAATAAATTACTAAATAATAAAATAGACTTTATTAATGAATGTATGTATACATAAATAAATGTGACTTTACAATTAAATAAACAGGAACTTTATAAATAAATAAATAAAAATTGTGACTTTACTAATAAATAAAGTAAATAAATAAAAGTGATTTTACAAATAAAATAAAATAGGGACCATTCAAATAAATAAATAGTGACTTTACAAACAAACAAACAAACAAACAAACAAAGAGTGAGTATATGGCCGAATGTCATTTCCGGGTGAACTCTTTCAGTAACTCAGCATGTCAGGACATGAGTTGTCAGTGGCACTGAGATCACTGAATAAGGAAAGTGAGTGGAAGGGAAGATATTTGTGTTACACCCTGAATGTCAGCACAAGGTGAAGGGGGAAGGCCGAGGGGTGAAACTGTGGGGGTGTCAGGGGTCAAACTGAAGTAAATGATACCTTACCAGAGGTCTGACACAGGCATACTGCCTGGTGTTGTTTAAAGAGCGGTAAAGTCATTTGTCAACTCTATCCTGCAAAGATAAAGGGCATAAAGGGTTCGCCTACATTAGCATCTGCTATCTGAGAATAACTGAAATTAAACCTTCAAGTTGGACAATTAGCACTCATGAAGTGCACTAGATTTGACCTCGGTTGATTTCCAAGGAGTTTGGCGTTAGCATGTGGCTAAGCCAAATAAGGAAAACTTTACAATATTAGATTAAAAATACTTGATCAAAATGTGTTAGTATTGCATGATACTCTACATTCACATATCTGCCTTTTTAGTTTACATCTCCCACTGCTCAATCTGCATGTTTTATCAAAAGCAAACAAACCGCACCCTCCAAAGGCAGAGTGTGCCTGAACCTCCAGACAAACCTTGAGCCCCTGCGGCGCCCCTGAGAGTCTGCTGCAGATAACATGAGTGCTTAACATGTGTAACATCTCAGCCCCTTATCCAAACACCCACAGCGAGTCGTGGGGTGGCTGGAGGCGGGCTGTGTGCAACACTGCTACAAACGGCCCAAAGGAGGGGGAGGAACACAAACTTTCCTCTCACAACAGCTCTATATTGCACATGGACTAAACTACCACATCCAACACAGGGTTTCATCTAACGAAACGATTCCAAGCATATAACTGTCTAAAATTAGTTTAATTGGTTGACCCCAAAAAATTATGGTAAGACTTTATAATAAGGTTCCATTTGTTAACACTAGTTATGAACCAACAATGAAAAACACTTCTAAAGCATTTCATATTCTTAGACAATGATAATCTCAACATTTACTTAGTACACACACACATAATTGATGTGTGTGTATGTGTGTGAAAGCAGCGCATTGATATGGAACTACCTGTGCATTAAACTGCATTATTGCACACCTTCCAGCCAATCAGAATCGAGTATTCAGACAGACCATGGTCATTTATTACTTTATGGACCTGAGCTAACATGAACAGTGCTTTTATTAATTAACGTTAATAAAGAATATGAATAAATACTGATTAACAGATTAACAAATGTATTGATCATTGTTAGTTAATGTATTAGCTAACATTAACAAATGGGAGCTTAGTGTAAACTAATAATAATAATAATAATACTGTTTTTGTTTAAAGGAACATATTGTCCCAGGAACTCAAGTGAGGAAACCTGATACAAGTCCTTCACTGTAGTCCTCTGTTTTAGGCCAAATATACTGCGCACGCTGGTGGCATATTCATATTAAACACCCAAAAACTTCAACACTGTAGAGTCACTATAAAGTGTCATTCCGCATGCTTCACATACACACTTAAAATGTTGTTTGATTCAAGCACTTCTAGATATAAATAAAGTACAAAACCGTGAAATGTTGGTTTTTTTGCTGTGTTACTATGAGATGCTGTTGTTTCTGTGAATGGATTGAGGGAGAAGGGAAATACTGACCTTTGCTCCTCTTCCATCTCTTCCTTGGTCATTCTCTTCTCAAACTTGGCAGTCCTCTTGTTACCGGGCATGACTGCAGTGGTCTCACCCTCATCTGCCCCTAAAGCAGCTGCAACATCTAAAAGAGAGGACAGCACATTTAACATCCAACTGACAGTAAGAGGATAAAACTAACAGTGAGTGATGCACCTTTTTCTCTAAGCATCATATAATACTGTTCAAAAAGCTTTATTTATTTGAAATTGATAAAAATTACAGTAAAAACAGTAATATTGTGAAATATTACAATTTAATATAGCCGTTTTATATTTGGATATATGTTCAAATGTAATTTATTCCTGTGATCAAAGCTGTATTTTCAGCATCATTACTCCAGTCTTCAGTGTCACATGATCCTTCAGAAATCATTCTGATATGATTTGATGCTCAAGAAACATTTATGTTTATTATGTTTTGTGGAAACCATAATATATATTTTTTTCAAGATTCTTTGATGAATAGAGAGTTAAAAAGATCAGCATTTATTTGAAATAGACATCTTTTGGTAACCATGTAAAGTCTTTACTTGCTGAATAAAAGTATTAAAGAGGACCTATTTATGCTTATTTTCAAAGCCTTGAGTCGGTTTCTGGACTCTACTAAAACAGGTTTTTATGCTTGAATGTTCAAAAAACACATTATTTTTAATAATTGTCATTTTTGCAGCTCCTCTCTTCTCAGTCTGTCAGTAACGCTCTGTTTTGTTCCCGTCTCTGAAGCCCCTCCTTTTGAAGAACTCCTTGTGCTCTGATTGGTCCACTGCTTCGAGTGTGTTTGGGAAATATCCCGCCCCTTACCATAACCTTTATTTAGCGCATGTCTTGAGCGGGAATTATTTAAATAATGAATATTGTGACTACAATCAGGGCTCCAGACTGCGACCAATTGCAAGTATTATCACATTTTAATGTTATTTTTAATTAGCCTAGAAATCTAGATGCACCCTAGCAACAGCAAATGTAATTTGCAGCCAGGTTCGTCTAGCAACTCTCCGTTGGCTTGCGAGCTTGAAAAACCAAACTCTAGTCAGGCCAATCACATCGTGTATAGAGTCGGTGGGCGGGCTTAACATAATGACAGCAGATTTGTGACGGTTCTGCGTGCTACTTGAAAACAAAGAAGCTGGCGAACACCGGTCTTTCAAATCGGCTTTGGCTGCGACTCTGGAACGGCAGATGAAAAAGGAAGATGTGTTCGGGGTTTTGCCGACCGGATACAGCAACAGTTTAAACTATCAACTAGCTCCGCTTCACCTTCTTCGTTGCTCTGGTTGGTTGTAGCGCTATCCTATTGCGTGCAGAGGGAATTTGAAAGACAACACACTGTTTAAATAGCAAATTCACTCGCGCCCATTTGGTCTAAAAATGAGGTGTGTTCAGGCGCATTGTTGGCGCGTTGCTATTTTGAGGAACTGAAAACGACTGCACCATTGACCAACAAAAACCTGGTCTAAAGTCAATAGCGCAGTATTTTTTGTGTTATTTAAAGGCCGTGTTAGTAATATGGCATATAGGCAGTGCACAACGCACAGCGAACGAATGGGAGATGAGACTCTGATTGGTTTATTGCACGTTACGCCCAAAACACACCCATGACTCATTAAGAGATTAGGTACAACCCTTTTGGACCACGCACCTGGCGTGCAGACTGTTTTTTCTGTCGTTAAACTAGCAAAAGTGGTTTCGGACACGCCCTAAGTGCACCTGCGCCATGCGCTTCAGACCATGCGCTCAGATCATTAAAAAAAAAGACAGACTTGGCGGCAGAGGAGCACATTTGATTATTAGCCCTTTCCACTCCCTATATGGAAAAGGAAGTCACAAAGTCTCATGAAAAGTCAAATTGTGACGGAATTACACAGAAAGCAAGTAAAGAGCGCTCCTTTTATAATCACTGAAGCTGTCGGTCAGTTCGGTGTGATACTATAGAATAACAATGGTACATTTAAAAAGAGTAGATTTTTTAAGGTTTTATTTGATCTGCATCTCAATTTTCTCAAAGTTCAGTGCTTAACTGTCAAATTTCCAGTAAACAAACATGCAATATTAGTAACTGCACTTGTTAATGCAAAACAATAGTAATTTCACGATTAAGGATCAGGAGCTGGTGCCACACCATCTGTAGAACTGAGTGGCACCACTGCCACTGCTCTCATATGTTAGTCTGCAGCCCTGACAACGGAGGCGTTTCAGGGAGTTCAGAAACAGTGTGCACTGATATAGAGAAGAACTCCCTCTGGAGTGACTTTGCAGACTTTTTCATGCTCAAACAGCAACATAACACAATAAAGACAGTTGAACACATGAAAAAGCAGAATAGGTGCCCTTAATATCTTAAAAGGCAGGTGTTAAAAGCATCAGTATTGCCCTGACAGATCAAACGACAAAACAGGAAGTGTAGAAACTCTTATGTGGCTGGGCCTGGTTCCTAACCCAGATTATCAACCTACCAGCCTAATCCACTTGCAGGCCTGTCAAGTCATTGGCACTGGCAGCTAGGAAGTCTTTATATTTAATTCAAGGATAAAGGCTGTTGACGGCTGAAGCCTGTTTCACACACGCACCTCATACCTGCAGTATCTGCTGATGAAATGGGTTCTGTTGCTGTTATAATTCATAAACTGACATGTTTTGGCACTAGAAACACTGCTCCTTTGCAAACCAGGGTTGTATATCTGAGCACACCCACTGATGTCTGGACCTAAACGCAGCAGAATCCACAACCTAGAGACCAATGTACCGCTGGGAGAACAAAAGCAAGTGTGTGACCGGGACCCAGTTACACATTGGCGTCAATTTACAGCCTCAGAGCACAAAGCGGCAGTGTGTTTGAGTGGGTCGCCCTATGAGTGTTTATCTCTGCCAGCACTCACAGCCCTGCTCTGAAAACACTTGCTCTCGTTGAGAATAATGAAACCCGCTGCTCAGAGAGCCATGGACAGACATGACAAGAAAATGAAAGACTGCAGAAAGAAAAAGAATAAGTATAAATGCTTTCCCCTCCAGAATATATATATATAAAAAAAAAAAAACAATTGTATAGAGGAAATGGCTCCTTGTCAAAATACTGTATAATGACATTTTATTTTATTACATTTTCCTCTGATGCATGTCATTTGTGATCAGATTTGGTAAAACTTTACAATAAGGTCTCATTTATTAATGTTAGTTAATGCATTTTTTTAAGCATTTTTAAAACTTTTTATTGTGAGTTAGTAAAAATCTAATTGTTCATGTTAGTTCACAGTGCATTAACTAATGTTAACAAATGCTACTTTCAATTTTATTAAATGTTAGTTCAAATTCATGACAATCAAATTAAACTAAAAATAACCCACAAGCACAGCCATAGCCAGCTATGAGGTCACAGAGGTCCGGACCTCTGTATTTTTCCAAGGTGTATATAATAAATGTTGTGAAATAATTGACTAATATAATATTAACTCTACTTTAGTGCTGCAATGATATTGCACAGCACCAAGATCTTCTCATCTGAGCAGCCTCAGTGCTCTGTCACAGCTCGAAAATGTCAACATGTTTGAGATGACCAATCAAATCAAAGTAGGCGGACCTTATGTTCACAGAAGCTGCTGAGTGTTCAGTTAATGGTCACAAAGTGCGAGATAAGATGCAAGTAGCTAAACTAAACATTTCATATTTGACAGCTGTTTTAGGAGAGAAATGTTATAAGGCAAACTCATAAACTTTTGTCTAATTGAAAATAGGCCAAATTTACAGTACAAGATTCATGTAATGTAACTGTGTGAGGGGGCAAGAATCATTAACAAAGCTGTTTTCATCATATTAGGCATAAGATTATTAATGAAGCTGTACATATGAATTAATTTAATAAACTTAGTTACGTAGCTTTCCTGGTAGCCTTCAGTAAATTCACTTATGTAAGAAAATTATTCATAAAACAAATATCAGTTGAGCCCATGCTTTCTTCACTGATACAGTCAAAAATGACTATCAGTAAATACTCCGCTTTAGGAGGGGAAGAGACAGGGCAAGATAAGGAGAAAGAGTGATGGAGATGAGGAGACAGCAGGTATTAAATAATCGACTGCCCAACAACGACATGATTTCAAAGCTATTGTTATCCAGTTTTTTGGCCTTCAAGCATGCCCATAACCAAATGAAATGCACAACAAAACACAACTAAACCCTAAAACAAAAATGAAACCACAAACAAAGAACAAACCCCAAAACAAAACTCCAAACAAAACAAAAACCCCAAAAGCAGCCAAACAAACCCCAAAACAAAAACCCCAAAAGCAGCCAAACAAACCCCAAAACATAAACCTAAAAAGCAAAACAAACCGTAAAACAAAATTAAACCCCAAAAAAACAAATCCCAAACAAAAAACAAACACCAAAACAAAAAGGAATTAAAACAAAACCCCAAAACAAAACCCCAAATAAAACAAGAACCCAAAAGAAAGCAAAACAAACCCCAAACTAAATAAAATACGTCTTGGGTTATGTACATAACCCCTGTTCCCCGAGTAGGGAATGAGACGCTGCGTTGGTAGCTGACCAGGGAAGTCCCCCAAGGGCTACATTTTCCCCAGGACCATTTTCATGGTTGCATTCGCAAAAGCAGTTGGAACTTTTAAGTGTTGAAGCCATCACTTACGTCCTGCCGCTCTGGTTGTTGTGCGGGACTTTAATTTTGACACAGCTCTCACATTCTCCGTCTTGATTAGTTTGCGATGTGATTAACAGTTTTATTGTATACGTTATTGGAACTGTTAAAGGGGTACTTCACCGCTGGAAAGATGAATGTGTATTTAAATTGGGTCATTTATGTAGTAAAAATGTGAAATTATTTGTTGTATAAATTAAAACATTATAATTAGTTGGTGCCTTCTAGACTGAGAAAAGCCAGAAAATTTATTTTTTGCTCATGTGGATGAAAGACAACAACTCCCAGAATGCACTTGCATCGTTGCCCTACGAGGCCACTCCCAAGCTACGCCTACCGGTTACATCACTTGCCCACCGCAGCACCACCCCACCGTCGTTTTCATTTTTATAGTAATAAAATCATTTAGTTCAGTTAGCGAACAGACACTACAATTAAATACTGAAATACTGAAGCTTAACTTTCATAGGAATTCATTGAGAACACTTGCTTTGCTCCGCACCGCTCCGTTATGAATGCCTAAGAGAGGCCGTGCTCATTTATATTCTGTGAGTGAGATCACACCCCTATGGGCGGGTTGAAAACATGTGGAACTAGCTCCTACTACTGGCTGGAGTCTCTAGCCTCTGGCCAAAAAAGCCTCAGATGACGCAAAATTACAATATTTGCGTCATCGGAGGCTTTTTTCCAGACATAAAATACAGGAATCTCTTGTCTCAGGGGGATATGAGGGGGAAAGCATGATCATTCGAATATACTACCGGGTTTCTACTGATACAAAGCTAAATGCTAAATCGCTGAAGTAACCCTTTAAACAAAGGACGAAAACTGTATACGAAAAAGTATATTCTAGCGTTTGCTGTATGGTTGATGCCCAATGTTGCTAGCTGAGCAGAAATTATGTTTGGCTTGGTGCCTTCAAAGTGGCTTTGGTTTTCCTCAGTGTAAAGGTTGAGAAGTGCCTGGACTCCAACTATCACTGTTTTCCATGTTTGTGGAGTAAATATATAGCGTTTAAATTTTGAAAATATACTGGCTATAAACTGTGAAAATATAGTGGCTATAAACTTTTTTTTTTTTTAAAAGCTTTTTAAAAATGGCGGGTGTCCGTGTTTAGCGTGTGTTTGGCCAATCAGCATACATTTACGTCATTGGTAGTTCCTATTGTGCTGTGTTAGACCCTACTCGTAGTAGTAGGAGCTGAATTAGTTACTCCAAAAGTAGTTCCTAGAACTAAAATGACTGTCTCCCTTGACTCCTTGCAGCAAATCTTCATTTGCATGTGTGATGGAGGGATTCCTGCCCCTATTTTGACCCCTTTACACATTTTATAAGCTCTTAAGTTATGATAAAAACACCATCATAGCCCAGCACACTGCATTGTTTTGAATGTTCGGTAAGTTCCAATGCAAAATATACGTCTTAAAAGCTGTTTGTTTTGGATCTTTAGGTTTAGTGTTAGAAATGACCGTGTGAATGCTAAGTGAATCAGGACTAAAATGTATCCTTTTCTTTTTTTGGTCCAGACAAAAAGAACCAAGAGAAATAAACTGCACGTGTGAGCACATCCTAAGAGTACTGATGCATCCATACCATTATTCTCTATGATCTCTGGAAGGGATTCAGCCACTGGTGAGGTCTCAGGGGTGGGTGCAGATGCTGGCTCTGGGAAGGGTGCAGGCGCTGGTTCAGGGGTTGGCACAGAAACAGGTTCCGATCTGGGCGCAGACGGTATTTCTGGGGTGGGCACTGATACTGGTTCAGGAGCGTGTTCAGATGGCAGTTCAGGGATGGGCACCTCTGGAACTGGTTCAGGCACTGGTTCTAGTGCTTGGACAGACTCAGTCACTGGTTCAGGCACTGGTTCTGGGACAGACTCCTTCACTGGTTCTGGTGCTGGTTCTGGGACAGACTCCTTCACTGGTTCAAGCACTAGCTCTTCTACTGGTGCAGCCACTGGTTCTGGTGACTTGGTTGGTACCTGCTCATGCACTGGCTCTGGCACTGGGACGGGCTCTTCCACAGGTGCGGATTCTACAAATGTTTCGGATACAGGCTTGGGCTCAGGCTCTGGAACTGCCTGTAGAAATCAGAGGTAGAGGGATAGAATAGTCATTTTATCTCATTTATATGCATCTCTGTCAAACACAACTGATAATGCAGTAAATATAAGGTATGTTCATTCATTATTTTATTGTAATCAACTAAAAATAAAAAATTCAGATAAAATATTTGGATTATTTTCATGTAGAAAAACGTGTTATGCAAGACACTCATGATTAAGCTTGTCTTCTAATGCAACTACTTCGAACGAACGAACGATATAAAAAAAATTACAACAAACCAAACCAAACCCCAAACAAATAAAAAACAAAACCACAAAAGCAAGCAAACCCCCAAACAAAAATAAACCAACAAAATTAACTAAACCTAAAAGCCTAACAAACCCCTAAAAGCTACCCCACCCCCCAAAAAAAACTAAACTACCCAAGAAAGCCAAACAACCCCCAAAACATAACAAAATCAACAAAAATCCAAAAGCAAAACACCACAAATCAAAACAAAAACAAACCCCAAAAACAAACCCCAAAAGCAAGCAACCCCCCCCCCCCAAAAAAAAATAAAAACAAAAAGTCAAACAAATCCCAAAACATAACTACACCCCTAAACAAAATGACTCAAAACAAAACTAAAAAAATATTTGAAAAATCACAACAACATGCAAGTTATAAACAAATCCTATTCATACATTAGATACAGAATACTTCACAACTTCGAAGCCACCGAATTCAAACATTTATCTTCATTGGGGAATAGAGTGCTTGTGTGACAGCTGTCATCTGCAGTCGCTCCAGCCTTAACATGCACCTGTCCATGACAAGGGGACAAAGCTCCTACTTCTGACCAACCCTTGTCCAAACCCACTGCGCTGCTTCTGCTGGCCATGAATGCTCGCAACTCAACCACTTACATACACATTAGGCCTGCAAGAAACAGCTGCGCAAGCCTTACAACTACCAAGTGACTTCTTGACCATTCACAGTGCTTAACAAATTGAAGATCTGAGGGCAGAAAGAACGACATCGATTTCAGATGAAATACAAGTAAGCTCGGGAAATATTCATTTATTAATGAATTAATTTTAGTAGCCAGACCATCCTTTATATATTTTTTTTTTCTGCAGTTTTCAGGCAGTAAAAAGCAGCAGAATGAAGTGTGTCTGAAAGCATAAATATTTAAAAAGTGAACATTCAAGGCTGCTACAGCTGCAGCTTAAGTGTGGACATACAGCATGCCACAGAAAACAGTGGCGTCGCTAGTTTTTCCCTTGGTAGACTCAGTCCCACTTTTCAGCCCCGGCACACACCTACTGTTGTTAATCAAACTTACTAAGGATTTGAAACCAGTACTAATACTACCATACTCTGTAACATGGCCTCAATCATACTGCAGCACCATTTTACACCATACAAGAGCAAAGTGGATACTGGATTGAATTGGAGTCTGTAGGGATTAAGGTTATCCAGAGAGGTTCAGTTTAGGATTAACTGTAGATTTGTGCCATTATTAGATTAGTTGATTCAGAATGTCATCAACAAGCTGGTGAAAGAGAATGACAATAAGAGTTAAAGTAATACTAACAGAAAACTGCATTTTTAAATTGTCTAAAAAAAAAAGAAAAAAAGTAGTGTTTCCCTATTCAAAACTAAATCTTGATGCTTAGGTTTTTTGGGTGGTTGCCTAGGCCTTGCTGTACATTTGCTGAGGCATTCTGAATGATGCAATGCTCTTGGGTTACAATGATGTTGCTAGGGTGTTCTGAGTGGTTGCAAGGGCATTGTTATGCAATTGAAATGATATTCTGAATGGTCATTAGTGATGCTATGCAGTTGCAAGGGTATTCTGACTGGTTGCCAAGGCATTGCTATGACATTGCTAAGGTATTTTGAGTTGTAATTAGTGCTGCTATGCAGTTGTAAGAATGTTCTTAAATGACTGCCAGGGTGTTGCTATGCAATAAGGAAATGATAATGATCATTAGTGCTGCTGTGCATTTGCTAGGGTGTTCTGAGTGGTTGCTATGCATTGTTAAGGCATTTTGAGTGGTTGATAGTGCTGCTGCACAGTTGCTAGGGTGTTGCTATGCATCAAGGAATTTTCAGTGATCATTAGTGCTGCTGAGCAATTGCTAGGGTGTTCTAAATGGTTGCCAGGGTGTTATGCATGAAGATATTTTGAGTGGTAGATATTGCTGCGGCACAGTTGCTAGGGTGTTTTGAGTGGTTTCCAGGGTGTTGCTATGCATTAAGGAGTTTTGAGTGATCATTAGTGCTGCTGTACAGTTGCTAGGGTGTTCTGAGTGGTTGCCAGGGTGTTGCTATGCAATTACTAAGGTATTCTGAGGTGTTGTTAGTGTTTCTATGCAGCTGCTATGATTTTTTGATGGTTGCCAGGGCATTGCCATGCATTGCTACGATATTCTGCAGTTGCTAGGGTGTAATAAGTGTTTACAAGAGCATTGATATGCAGTTGCCAAGTCTCTGGTATTATGTCCTATAGATATGACTCTGGTCCCTCCTTCAAATTGAAGTCTGAGGGATTGTTTTTGTGCATTTCATTGCGCACAAAATGAAAATAATGCATGGCTAAACATGACAAGACAGCTGCTACCAGAATAGCAACTCTATTCCCTCCCTGAAACCAAACTTTATCGCTTCAAGAATTTTGGCATCCACTGACCCATCAGCAGATGGTGCATTCCATCTCGCACAAACTTATTTCTGATGTGTGAGGGTAAACCCTCAAATCCCACTGACAAACTGCTGAAAGAGAGATCTTTTAGTCTGCTATCAGATTCCAGAGCAGAGAAATTAGTCAAATGCACCGAGTACAGCAGAATCAAATCGAAAAGGCCATTAATTAAACTTTGTTAACAATACTTAGCGCAGGTTCACCGATTTTCAATCGGCTTTGTATTGTTACAATGTGGGTAGTATATGTAAATGACCAGGAAATTCCTGTTTATTTAGCAATAGGAAAGACAACAACCCTTTTTGTTTTCTCTAGTCAGGTAGGTCCAATTTCAATAGAAGTTTTATTCAAAGCCCATTTTGCCAGTGGTGCACTCAAAAAAAACAAATGCTGGTTTGTTTCAACCTGTTTGGGTCAAACCCAACCGTTGGTTTTACTGAAGTCTAGGTTAATTTAAACCAACCCAAACATGAGTTGAAACAACCCCACATTTTTTATGAAAGTGTGAATTGCACCTTTAAAAACACATTTTAGTGCTGGTACACTAAAGCAATTAGCCACGAGAAGCTAATAAATCCGCCAAATTATAAAAGTTCATTAGATCAACAGTAGACTGTTTATTGTTGACAAGCAACGTAGGAACTTGGCACATTAAAAGGAACATTCCAGGTTTAAGCTAAGCTTTAGTGTCAGCATTAAAGACATGCTGTTGATTACCACAGAAATCAAGTTTCAGGAAACAATCAAGTATATGGATAAACACTGCAATACACAGTTTTAAACTTTTGCTGGTTTTGTTTTTTATAGAAATGGTAGGATATTATCTGTTGTTGTATTTAAGAGCATAACGAATTCTGACACTAGAGATAACAGAGACTTTAGTTGATGTGAGTTTACACATTTTATTACAAGATGCTTAGAACCAGAACTGTCCATTTTACAATATGGTATCAACATCTCACAATGTTTTTCCGTTTCGTCCAACACCAAAATAAAGTCACCTAATGTCCCGAGACAAACACATGAAAGGCGGCAAGGGAATTAGGGCAGCTTGAGAGGGATTCTTCCTCGCGGTGATGACTGCCAACAGTCCATTAGACCTGATGCTCTTAGAAAGCGTGAACAACCTGTGAGGATGTCAAATGGCATAGGATGTCATCTTAGACTTAACGGTCATCTCAGATCCTCTGGAAAATCTAGATACCGCCACATCCATACAGGAGGTCAGGGTGAGAATACATGTGAAGCCAAGTTTAAGAGATCCCCAAGACAAACAGATCCTGATAGATAGGGGATATATATATATATATATATATATATATATATATATATATATATATATATATATATATATATATATATATATATATATATATATATATATATATATATATATATATATATACACACACACACACACACACACACACACACACACACACCTAAAGGATTATTAGGAACACCTGTTCAATTTCTCATCAATGCAATTATCTAAATCAACCAATCACATGGCAGTTGCTTCAATGCATTTAGGGGTGTGGTCCTGGTCAAGACAATCTCCTGAACTCCAAACTGAATGTCAGAATGGGAAAGAAAGGTGATTTAAGCAATTTTGAGCGTGGCATGGTTGTTGGTGCCAGGCGGGCCGGTCTGAGTATTTCACAATCTGCTCAGTTACTGGGATTTTCACACACAACCATTTCTAGAGTTTACAAAAAATGGTGTGAAAAGGGAAAAACATCCAGTATGCGGCAGTCCTGTGGGCGAAAATGCCTTGTTGATGCTAGAGGTCAGAGGAGAATGGGCCGACTGATTCAAGCTGATAGAAGAGCAACTTTAACTGAAATAACCACTCGTTACAACCGAGGTATGCAGCAAAGCATTTGTGAAGCCACAACACGCACAACCTTGAGGCGGATGGGCTACAACAGCAGAAGACCCCACCGGGTACCACTCATCTCTACTACAAATAGGAAAAAGAGGCTACAATTTGCACGAGCTCACCAAAATTGGACAGTTGAAGACTAGAAAATTTTTTGCCTGGTCTGATGAGTCTCGATTTCTGTTGAGACATTCAGATGGTAGAGTCAGAATTTGGCATAAACAGAATAAGAACATGGATCCATCATGCCTTGTTACCACTGTGCAGGCTGGTGGTGGTGGTGTAATGGTGTGGGGGATGTTTTCTTGGCACACTTTAGGCCCCTTAGTGCCAATTGGGCATCGTTTAAATGCCACAGCCTACCTGAGCATTGTTTCTGACCATGTCCATCCCTTTATGACCACCATGTACCCATCCTCTGATGGCTACTTCCAGCAGGATAATGCACCATGTCACAAAGCTCGAATCATTTCAAATTGATTTCTTGAACATGACAATGAGTTCACTGTACTAAAATGGCCCCCAGTCACCAGATCTCAACCCAATAGAGCATCTTTGGGATGTGGTGGAACGGGAGCTTCGTGCCCTGGATGTGCATCCCACAAATCTCCATCAACTGCAAGATGCTATCCTATCAATTTGGGCCAACATTTCTAAAGAATGCTTTCAGCACCTTGTTGAATCAATGCCACGTAGAATTAAGGCAGTTCTGAAGGCGAAAGGGGGTCAAACACAGTATTAGTATGGTGTTCCTAATAATCCTTAAGGTGAGTGTATATGTAATATATAATATATAATATGTAATATGTAATATATAATATATATATATATATATATATATATATAAAAATAAAATACAGAGAACACCTTTGACTGACAGCAACATAAATTGTGCCTTATTTGATTTGAGAGCTACAGTGATGGGCAAGACTGTCAAGATATTCTTCAAATATATGCATCTTTAAATGTCAGTTATTCATGTAAATACCTTATTTAAATGTTATTAACTTCCTTATTTCCATATTTCCAGCAAGTAGATAATGCTTTTATAACTCTGAATCTTATTTAAGGCAGTGGGCCAAAGCATCTTGAATAAGCTATCATTTGTTTCACTCATTTATGGAAAGCATTTGCACAAAATTAATTCTCCACAAAACCTTAGGCTCTGCTTTGAATTCTTACAAAAAGGCCATTGTCTCATAAGGCCAGTAGTCGTCATGTACAGTCAGTATCTGCCTACTAGCATACTGTACTGTATTGCACCATTGTTTAGATAAGGGACATCACCACTTGTGACTCAAAGGTCAAGACAGGGACTGTAGATATGTTCTAAAAAACCCTAGTGAGCTTCCTTATTAGCTTGTGTCTGGGCCAAAAAAAAAGTTGTGCTTGAACACACTGCAAAGACTATAGCCAGTGACTAAGACTCCACTTCTGCACCTGCATGAGCGGAAACAACTCTCCATACCAGCAGGTGGCAGTAGTCTGTGTTTGTCATTCAAACAGAGTCCGAAATGCAGAAATATAAGCAAAGCAGAGCTTGCTTCCTATTTTCAGTTAATCATGTTGATCAGTTAGTCTTCACTTTCCTCATTCCAGACAGCAATGTTATGAAAATATGGAATGCTCAATTTAGAGGAGCCTTCTGTGTGTGCGCTCTTGACTTTGACTCGCCACTTACATTTATCTTCTTGTGCACTGGTTTGCTGAGTTGAACAGCCAATCAGAGTGCTCTGATGCCAATTCAACATGCTCTATCGGCCGAAAAGCCGCTGGCGGACAGCTCATATGATATTGAGCTTATAAGAAATGGTACGTTCCATTTACCAAGGAAGTTGGATGTCGGAGCTGGGGATAATGTCTGTTTTCTGAGCTGTGAATCAACTTTGATGCACTCCCAAAGGTGAGGATTCACCCTCAAATTGATACAGTAAAACAGACACCACTGTTACTGTTAATATTACTGTTTATTAGGTGCTGAGCAAGAGCTGAAATTCAGATATGGTAATAGGATTTTCGTTTCCGACGTGGTGCAAGCGGTAGTCCAAATCTCAACAGACTGGGCCATCTGACCAACCAGAGGTGAGTAGGCCAATTACAACAGACTGGGCCATCTGACCAATCAGAGTAGAGTAGACGAATCACAACAGACTGGGCCATCTGACCAACCAGAGGAGAGTAGACCAATCACAACAGACTGGGCCATCTGACCAATCAGAGCAGAGTAGGCCAATTACAACAGACTGGGCCATCTGACCAATCAGAGCAGAGTAGGCCAATTACAACAGACTGGACCATCTGACCAATCAGAGCAGAGTAGGCCAATTACAACAGACTGGACCATCTGACCAATCAGAGCAGAGTAGGCCAATTACAACAGACTGGACCATCTGACCAACCAGAGCAGAGTAGGCCAATTACAACAGACTGGGCCATCTGACCAACCAGAGCAGAGTAGGCCAATTACAACAGACTGGACCATCTGACCAATCAGAGCAGAGTAGGCCAATTACAACAGACTGGGCCATCTGACCAACCAGAGCAGAGTAGGCCAATCACAACAGAATGGACCATCTGACCAATGAAAGCAGAGTAGGCCAATTACAACAGACTGGACCATCTGACCAATCAGAGCAGAGTAGGCCAATTACAACAGACTGGACCATCTGACCAACCAGAGCAGAGTAGGCCAATTACAACAGACTGGGCCATCTGACCAACCAGAGCAGAGTAGGCCAATTACAACAGACTGGGCCATCTGACCAACCAGAGCAGAGTAGGCCAATTACAACAGACTGGACCATCTGACCAATCAGAGCAGAGTAGGCCAATTACAACAGACTGGGCCATCTGACCAACCAGAGCAGAGTAGGCCAATCACAACAGAATGGACCATCTGACCAATGAAAGCAGAGTAGACCAATCCCAACTGTGTCACAAGAAACTGTGTCAGACCAATTAGGCTCTCGGAAAGGAAGGGTTTAGAGAGACTGAATCCTGTCAAACAATTTCAGATACTGTGAGAAATAAAGGTGATGAAAATTGCTTTTGACCTTTGATGCATGTAAGCCTATTGTAGGAGACTCCAAAACAAAGTCAGGAACCTGTAAATAGCATAATAAATATCATGGCCCAAAAAAAAAAAAAGACCACTGAGCGCACAAAACCTTAACATCCAACACAACCATGGACAGTCATAGAAACCACACCGATATCGGTTAAACTGATCAATCATGACAATGTTTGCACAGATCACTGAAAAAGGAAGTTAACAACAACAGGCTGAAATTCCAAACCAGCAAAGTCAGAGAAAAGCCTGACCAATCAGCAGGCAGACACACAGATTCCACAGCAGACTGCTGTTCGGACACAGACCGGCCTGGAGACAGAAACAAAGTATTGAAGAATGTTCTTCAGCGCTCGCCCTGTTTCAGACGCTCGTGGTCTGCAAATTCAACACTGACGTCTTCGGTTTTAAATAAACCCTGCCGTTCAGCCACTCATTCACACTTTAGACATGTTATGCATCCAGAAATCCCTCCGAAATAACACTAACAAGCTTAGAGTTGGAGGACAATTGTTCGCTGACATCATCCGCTGTTGAATTCTTGTTGGCAGCACCTCAGAGCAGATTGGTCCAGCCTTCCTTTTTGAGGTTTTCCCTCTGAATACACATTGCCATGTAAGGAAGGTAAAACACTCCGAACAAAGGAAACTTGAGGAGCTGAAATTGTGGGAGAAAGGGCCAGAACAGGAACTGGGCAGAAAGATAAACTTAAAGTTGATGCAATTAATCCTTGTGATTTAGGTCATATGCTTCACTTTAAATATTGTTCTGTTGTATTGAAAGCAATTGTCGATTTTTGGATAAATTATTACTTTTTAATTCATTTAACTGGCCCAAAAAATCTTGATTTATGCAAATATAACAAATATACAATGTGCAGTCATGAAGATTCACATGCTTATGATTTATCTATGCAACTCCCTATACAATTCACATTAGGAACCAATTCCTCACTAACTAAAAACTGCAGTCGATCCAAAAGGCTCAGTGCAAAGAATGGTGAAATTCGAGCCCTTCTTTCCAGATGCTAACTCATGTCTTCAGGGAGAGAGGGAGGTCGGAAAGTGCCAAAGAAGGAACTGTACCACATCAGCATGTCTAAAGGTCATGGAGCCAAAGGTCATGGGGGACCACAAGGGTAACGGAGTTTAAAATCAACGTGAAACGACATGCTCAACCCATTTTACTTTCACGGTAAAAGTCGTGACAAAAGTCCAAGTAAGGCCAGGGAAACAATTGGCAGACTTTAAGTCACAAAACACAGTTTTTACATGTCACATAAGCATGAGTTTATCTGAAATGGATGATATATACAATATAAAATATGGTGCTCTTTTGAGAAAAAGTAATAAGAAAATGTAAAGAGGGAGGACAAGTCCTGCTGGAGTTGATCAGTCTTCCAGCGCTCTTCTAAAGTCACACATCTATCAGAGAACTGCCCCATGGGTAGCAAACACAGCAAGAGTTTATTTATTCTCTAGAAACCAATCAACACCTAAGTCTCAATCTTGTCCCAGGAGATCGGCGTTCAGACTTCAGTTTCACCTCCAACCAAACACACCTGATCCAGCTAATCAAGGCCTCGATCCCTGTGCATAATATGCATGTTAAAGATTAGTTCATCCCAAGTCAAAGGTGCTCATCCCTTTGTGTGCAGTATGTGCAGTGAGAGTATGCAAATTGGGTTTCAGTCAAGCTCATTTGGAAAATTACAGCCTGGTGTTTGATCAGAGTTGAAAATAAAACTCAGCAGGAGGAACCAGGTTATGTAAATATGCTTTATAGTCTCAATAAATGAGCAATATATTATCCAAGCATCTGCATAGAAGACATCCACTGATAAACGCACCAAACGCAGTCAAAGCCACTGAAGAATCCATGCTACAAATTTCTTGTGTTTTCTGTACAATCAGGAATACGATTGTCAGATCTGTATTTATATGGTTACGTTCACACACAGTTATTTGTAACACTATTTCGATGGTCTACTTTAGACATTTTACTAACTAGGGCCCTGTTTACAGCTGGTATTAAGATGCATTTTGGTTGATCGGATCACAAGTAGACGAGGGAGACACATTGCTGGTGCTTTAATCCATCTCTTTTGTCCACTTTCGACCACGTCTTGATTTCTTCGAGGGGCAGGTCTATGGGTGGGTAAATGTGTGGGATTTTTCAGATCTTTCCATCTAATGGACGAAATAAGCTCACACAATTTGCATATGAACACTACCGAAGACTCTGCGTTGTAGGCTGTGTGTAGCACGCGTAGCCTGTCGCGTAGCCTGTGGCGTAGCCTGTGGCGTAGCCTGACGTCCACCTCTCCAAAAATGTAACAACGCATCAATTCTATGCGGACCACAAGCATTGTGATTGGTCTGCTAGAACCCCTCCCTCAGGTAAAAAAAAATAGAATAGATGTAAAATAAGTCTCTGATGTCCCCAGAGTGTGTATGTGAAGTTTTAGCTCAAAATACCCCACAGACCATTTTTTTGCACGTTAAAATTGTCACTTTTTGAGGGTGAGCAAAAGCCTGCCGTTTTTGTGTGTCCCTTTAAATGCAAATGAGCTGCTGCTCACGGGACAGAGCTTCAAGAACTCCAGTTAGCAGCTCTGATAACCTCATGCAGAAAGGAAATGAAACTGTTCAGCCTTTTATGTTCAAACCAGAGTCGGACAATGATGGAGAGACTCAAGAAGAAGTGACAACATGTAGAATGTTACAGGATGTTTCTAAATGGTTAGTTGATGAATTTATGTAGCTGATGTGGAGTTAACTATATTCAAGTCATTGATTAGCATATTCTGTCATGATAATCTCACGCCCTTTGTTGTGTGTTCCCGGGGGCAGGGTTTATGTAACTTTTAGGGTTAGTGATATCACTAACCCAGGAGGAAGCTTGTGTAGTCCCCACCAGCTGTTTGTTGTAGTCCTTAAAAAGCAATTTCTTTAAAAGAAAATATCTCCCTTTGCTTTAAACTTTGAGCATCGTAACTTTGCAGATGTCATTTATGCTCAAACAGCAACATTACACACTAACTGAAATCATAAAAGTGAAATCAAACCACTCCTTTAACAACAAAAGTCGCTTTCTGCCATCGTAAATTTTCAGGACTCACAACTGCATTCTCAGAAAAACCTGCGCTGTTTGAACTTCCAGCGACGGAGATACGATCTGTGTGTCATATGAAAGTTTTAGATACAGTCACTGTTCTCCACCAGAGCTGCTCCCATCAGTTGTGTGTTCTACATGTAACTCAAATGCTTCGCTCTTCACCCAGATATAAAAGCTGCTGTCGGTCAATGAATTGGACTTTGCTGGCGCGATTGGATTCGTCATGTCAAAAGCAAGAAGGCTTTTCAGTTTTATGGCCGTCGCCATCTTTAATATTTCTTTGGTTACTTTTGCTATTGCTTCTGGTAAGAAAATACAGGCTTGGCTACCGTTACGCATTCATACAGACGGTATTGGAGACGCTACTGTAATCTGCTGTGTGAACGGGACATTGAGACTCACACCAAATTCAGGTGTAAATCCCAAAAACTGATAGTGTGAACGTAGCCTATTTGGCATCTCCATTTCAGATAAACCCAAATGAACAGTAATTGTTTGCTTGTAAACAAACGCCCCCTTGTCGTTTTTGGCAGATGGTACTTGGCCAGAACGAGCTGCAATGCAGACCAGATTAAATGCAGTTAGTCTAAAGTCTGACTACGGCACACTAGACGAAATCTGGCTTGGCTCTCCCTGTAATGGGATCACTCTCATGGTTATTTAGCCAGACTGTAGAGGAGGCAGAAAAAGTAGTTACATAACGCTGTGTAATGGCTCCCAGAGGGTCAGGATTGGATCAGTTGGTGTGACAGCACTCCAAATGTTTCTCATGTGTGGAACTTCACAGCATACTGGCATGCTAGTACTGTCTTTATTAAGCAACATTATACGAAATTTGCATATATAAATCTTATGGTTTGCACCCATAAAGTTCCAAATAAAAAGAGAAAACTTGAGCAGAATAAGAGGGATTGGTTTAAACAAATGCTGTTTTTGTAGTAAAGAGTAATTTGGGTCTGAACAATGGTATTTGGTAATAGCACAATGATCTCTTATGTGTCAAAAGATCAAAGACATTTTTATTTATCATATCATGACCCCATTAAATACATGTTATATCTGATAGAAATAAAAGGGGCTTTCGTACTGGGTAGTTCTTGGAATGTAGTTCTAGGAACTAGCCACCAGGGTGGTTCCCCAAGAACTAAATGTTTCCCTAGGATAATTTTCCTGGTTGCATTCACACCACCAGTAAGAGCTCTGAGGTGATGTAAGCCACGCTTCTTGTTGTGACTTTTATTTTAACGTGGTGGACATTTATTTTGACGGCACTGAGAACGCCAGAGCCTGAGCACACAGTGCTCACATTCGCCGCCTTCATTTAGTTTACGATCTGTTTAACAGTCTTACCCAATACGATAGAACTGTTATACAAAGGAAGTAGAGAGCATATGAAGAAGTACTAACGTTTGCCGTGTGGTTGATGCCCAATGTCGCTAGCTTAACAGAAATACATAATCATGTTTCCCTTGTTCCCCTCAAAGTTGCGTTGGATTTTATCTTTAGCGTAAAGATTGAGAGGTCCATCTATCACTGTGTTTTTATGTTCATGGAGTAAATATATAGGCTATAATCGGTGTGTGTACATGGCTTTTTAAAAATAAAAAATTTGTGGTCCATAAAAGAAAGAAGGGCATATGGCATTAGAACAACACCAGGGTGAGTAAATTATGATTTAATTCTCACTGATAAATCATGGATAGTACAGCATCATAAAACTAGTCCATCATATCACACATCTTACCTGGACAGGTGTTTCTTTAGCAGGGATGACCTCAGGTTCGACTGCAGGCTGTTCCTCTACAACACCAACTTCCTCAATTACTGGGGCAACTGCAGCGGGCTCTTCCTTTTTCGGTTCAACAGCTGCCTCCTCCTCAGCCTTTATCTCTGCCTATTTGAGCAAAGAGAAAGAAGCTCAGAAAATAGCAAATATACACACTGTTGCCAATCTGGGAACATATGAGTAGCTAACTTAAAATTAAAAGTGACATACGGGTTGGAAATTACATGACTAGAGAACCAAAAAATCCATATTTTACAGAGCTCCTTAATGGGAAAAATAATAAGTCAATGTTTTTGCGTTCCCCCAAGAAACTTCAAAACCTTTGCATTTTCACGTAAAAGTTTTGCGAGAAAGCGCAAAGGTTTCATAAGCATTTTGCGAGAGAATGCAGAAGCATTGAAATATATTTTTTCCTCCCATCCCATATTTTTTCTACCACTATGTCCCTTTTGGGGCTCTGTAATATTTAATAAACAAACAAACAAATAAATAAATATTAATAATAATAATATTAAAATATAGCTGCGAGCAGCAATTATCAGGGTTCAAGCGATTTAAGGCCTTTATATTATATTTAATATTTAATGAATGATTTGATTAAGTTGTTAAGTATGAGGAGATCTATCAAATGATATGAATATTGTGTGGATGTGTGAAACACCACTTGATTACAGAGGCATAAAAGTCGTTAGCACCACCTAGTGGCTGATCTCTTTCAAAATTCTTACAGACCTCTAGGGCCATGAGTCGAACGTGCCCACCATTAACCTTGTCTAATAGGTGCTCAAACTTTATTGGCCAATGGCGGCCATGTTTTTTTAGATACACGAATGTCCTCATAGACAATCATGGCACCTTGGACAAAGACAGTGCATGCCAATTTTCAAGTCAATTGGACTAACGGTCTGGTGGTTATAGCCATTTTCATATGGCGCGTTTTTCATGTTTTTTTCAAGTGTTCAATCGCCACAATTTTTTTCACGTCACCGAAGACTTAGCCTGTTCACATGTGTACCGAGTTTGGTAAAAAAATCTCATGTCATTCTGGAGTTATAGCCATTTTGCTTGAACTCCTAAGAAACGTAACATGGAACCAAATTCCAAACCAGAATATTCCAATATTAATCAGAATTTGTTCATATTCCGGTTATGTCATGCAAATACATGAACCAGCCACGACCAGATAAAGTAAATATTGTTTTTCGAAATCTCTCATATGCCTGTATTATTCAGAATTTTGGGTCATATAAACACCTTATTCATAATATCCACACATGCGCATGACCAAGCAAAGGTAATTATGGGTGATATTAAATAACAGACAGGTGGTGAAAATTCAAGCTATTGATGAAATAAATTTTTAGAGCATTTTTTTTATTGTCTAAAATAAAGCTATAGTCCGAATTTGGACTTTAATTGGAAAATGTACTCCATGTAAACATGGTTATTGTACAGAACCAAGAATGCGTTGAAGATCAAGTCGTCCACCAAAGTAAGAAATGTCAACATTGCAATAACAGTTCAGCTGAGCTCTGAAGCTCATTTTAGCCAGTTCCTCAAGAGTATTCTCTAAAGATCATGTGTGTCACACACACCTGTGCTCAAGACTCCTTGAGCTCGCAACAGCAGCATGTTACACAATACACACTTTTATATATAGTGGATATAAGTTTGAAGCCATATATAGAAAGGCCGTGGAGTTTGACACGTCTAAAGCTCTGGTTACTGCAGTGGTGGGCACATTCTAAGTCAAGACCAAACGCATGCTCACATGAACCCCTCCTGAACTGTATAATGTCCACCAGTGTGATGTTTAAAAGAGGCTGAGCACAAGAAACATTCTGTACTGTAACCACCATAGACATTGAGGGGGACAAGTCCTCCCCCACACACTGACATATGCAAAATCCAACATGACGCTTTAGTTTTAATGTAAACAGAGGGCATGGTAAGATGTAGCTAGTACAATGGATGGATGGATGGATGGATGGATGGATGGCTGGACGGACGGGTAGGTGGTTGGATGGATGGGTGGGTGGATGGGTGGATGGATGGACGGGTAAGTGGTTGGATGGACGGGTAGGTGATTGGATGGACGGGTAGGTGATTGGATGGACGGATGGGTGGATAGAGGTTTGGATGGACGGATGGGTGGATGGATGGGTGGATGGGTGGGTAGGTGGTTGGATGGATGGGTGGATGGACGGGTAGGTGGTTGGATGGACGGACAGGTGGATAGAGGGTTGAATGGACGGACGGGTGGATGGATGGATGGGTAGGTGGTTGGATGGATGGGTGGATGGATGGACGGGTAGGTGGTTGGATGGATGGACGGGTGGATGGGTGGATGGATGGACGGGTAGGTGGTTGGATGGATGGACGGGTAGGTGGTTGGATGGACGGGTAGGTGGTTGGATGGACGGGTAGGTGGTTGGATGGACGGGTAGGTGGTTGGATGGACGGGTAGGTGGTTGGATGGACGGATGGGTGGATAGAGGGTTGAATGGACGGACGGGTGGATGGATGGATGGATGGGTAGGTGGTTGGATGGATGGGTGGATGGATGGACGGGTAGGTGGTTGGGTGGGTGGATAGATGGATGGTTGGATGGACCGGTGGATGGATAGATGAGTAGGTGGATGGGTGGGTGGATGGATGGGTAGGTGGTTGGGTGGGTGGATGGATGGTCCATCACATGCCAAAGGTGCTGTACACTACATTTATTTATACTATTCCAAAAAGTTTAATGTAAACAAATAGGTACCAATAACATAAGGATGTACCGAAAATGTTATTCTCATTATGTTCTCTCAGCATTATGAGAACGCTAAAGTTAAAACAACATCATTCCAAGAACGAACTGTGTGCTAACTTCTTGAGAACATTATTAAAGACCAGATAATTTTTGAACAAATGTTTTATTAACGGAAGAATGTTTGTTCATAACTTTGAGAGAACCATGCCACAACGTTAGCTAAAGCTTAAAGTTGTATGAACGTTCTATAAACGTAATTTAAAAAACGTTTTATCCTGGTATATATTTATGCTGTATATTACATTTATTCGTAATATTCCGAAAAAGGTTAATCATTGATCATGTACCGAAAATGTTGTTCTAAGAACGTTTCTCTCAACATCATGAGCCCAGCTCGAATGTTCTCTGAACGTTCTAGTAACATTTAAAACCCGTTAGGCGAACAGCTTACAGAACAGAAACGCTCCAGGTAAAGACCTTCCACGAACAATGTATTTTTGTTTTTTGTGCTAAGTTCTTGAGAACATTATTAAAAACCAGATACCTTTGAACGAATGTTTTATTAAAGGAAGAATTTGTTCATAAATGAGAACCTCATTTAAAACATTAATCAATTTGCATGAACGTTATAAATATTATGTAAAGAACGTTTTATCCTAACATTTACATAACACTAAGGTTAGTGAGTGTTGTGGGAACGCTCGGTTAGCTGATAAGACGCCGTGTCATGACTCGAGGCCAAGATGTGCACATAAACTTAAAATAAAATAAATAAAACACAGCGCACAAGAATGACAAGACACCGTCACCTCACCTGTACAGGTGTTTGTTGCACCGCAATGACTTCAGCTTCTACAACAGGAGCGACTGGAACGGGCTCTTCCCTTTTCTTCTCAATAACCACCTCCTCCTGTACGGGAGCTGGAGCTGGAGCTGGAGCTGGAGCAGGATGCTCCACTCTGGGCTGCTGATACGCAGTAACCCGCTCTGATCTCTCCTCGTGTTGTTTCTGTTTCTGCTCTTTTTTTTGCGCAGGTTTCTTCGCCAGGAGGGTCGATGCAACTATAATGGCAATAATCGTGAAGAAAAGTGCGGACAAAATAACGGGTGCGTCTATAGTCATGATTGCCTGCTCTTGGTGGTGTTGTTATTAAGGTAAAAATGTAACTTATTGTGGCATGTAAAGCGGACAGATTAGTGACCGCCTCAGCTCGTCCCAATAGAGCTTGTCTGATCGAGCGAGCTCATAAAGCCCATGTGCGAGAGACGCTTTCCAGAATGGCCGTGTTCTCAAACCTAGTGAGCTCCCTACATAGACAGCATTCTGCGGCGTAGTAGCCTATATCCTTAAATTACGACCGAGCGTTCCGAACGCTTAAAACAAGCGTTTACATGCATTTTGTAACAGTTTTTTTCACAGAAAAGCCATACCATTTATATTTGTGTATAATATAATAGTGCTAATAAACACAATTGGACATCAACCTGATATGATATACTTTTTAATGCTCATCAAAGATTCTAAAGATCTGGCTGATGCCCAAAAATGCTAGTTAGGAAGGTTATTGGGATTTGAGCCACAGCCAATGACTCTCAATACAGCGTCACTCCCTACAGGACAGCCCACCTTTTTTAAAGGAGCATTGACGAAACACTTACAGGCAGAAATTGTGGCTCTTATTTTTTCCTAAATATTAAAAAACAAACAAACATATATCATAGCGATGGAACAACACTATAGGAATATATAGAATTATATTCGTCTGAGAACTGCCATGCAGTACATTTATAGTCATTTAATGCAGATTTTAGTGTATATTTCTAATGATATTTTAGATTGCAATACATTTTAACTGCATTTAAACATTCAACAGCATCTTTAACCTGCTGATGCATGAATTACATCAAGACAAACTTATAAATAAAAGCTCCCCTACTGCACTTTTCAACAAAAGTTTTGTTTTACAAGTTTTCAAATTATGTTTAATAATTAAAGCATGAAACAGAACTTGTGATAGTCTTTTCTTCTCTATTGTGACATGCATATGTTCAAGTCAAACGGCTTCTCAGACAAGAACAAATGTAGGGCGGGGCTTGACTTTGCTCAGTGTGAATTGATTGGATAGGTGTTGTTTTGCTATTGGTGGATCTCATCTGAGTGACAGGTTGCCCCGCCCTCACGCCAGTAAACACATCATCAGAGAGGATGTCGCTGCAATAGGGAGGGGAAGATGTTTTGATTGAAAAATTATGACAGAACATGAACTTAAATTTTAGCATCTAGCCGTGAGGTTGAGAATTACAGCGTCCACCGCTCACCCCTCCCTTTCAAAGCACATAGAGACGCTACGGTGGCTGACACAGGACAAAGATGTCGTCTGAGACAGCAGAGAGTAGCTAGCGCTCTGTAGAGCAGTTTGTCTGTTTAGGGCTACTGTAGAAACATGGCAGCGCAAAATGGCGACTTCACTGTAAGGGGACCCGCGGTGTATGTAGATTGAAATGCCTCATTCTAAGGTAATAAAAACATAACGGTTCATTATGTAAGTTCTTTATACACCACTGAAAACAATGTATATTATATTGTATTTCTGTCAATAGAGTCTAATAAATATTACACACTGCACCTTAAAAAAAATGTGCATGGATAAATCATATATAATAAATACTGCAATATTCCATTAAAAAACAAAACAAGAAGAGTCTTTTTTATTTCATGGTAACTAAATATATCCTTGTGGAAGTTAATATCGTTAATATAAAGTCATATCCTTAATGGAAGTTGTCACAAATACACGCTTTAATGCATGAATCATTTCAAAATACGTGTTCTCCTTAAATCTTATTTTATTGAAAAATATTTTACCCTTTTTAAAAGTTCTGGGATAAAAGAGTGGATATTCCACTTGTTTACGTGGTTGGTGCGTCACTTCGACGCAATAAGAGCAATTATGGTTATGTAAAGCTCAAAAGTTATCAATCAGCCATGGTAACATACCCTGGACAATATGCAAAATGCAAACACACTTCACCAAGACAAATACATAGAAACTTTTATTAAACAATCATCAGTATTCATGTAGCTTTGATCTCAACATTGAGGAGTCACATGACCGTGCCAGTGCTGAAGACGGAACATGAGCTGAAATGAGAAGATCTGGAGTGGCATGTAAGAGTACAGTCCATTGTTTTAAAGCGTAATATTTGCCATTCAAAATCGCAGCTGTGAGAAATGAGACATTAGAATGAGAAATATGAGTGCTCAAAGCAACCAACATCAGGTAAAAATAGGCACTTTTTAAACCACATCTTTCTTCTTGATGCGTTATACGTGGTTGCAGTCACAAACATTTCAACAACACTCACGCTGACCATTAAACGCCTCACGCCCATCACAACATAAAAGTATGTTATTGTAGCCCTGAAACAAATTTAGGTCATAACATGTTACCAGTTACACCATTACCTTCTGTTAAAAAAATGAATTCAAAACTTTAAGACATTACAGGCTAGTCACTTTTTTCCCTTCCACAGGAAATCCCCCTCTTATGTGTGGCTCATAGTGCACTGTATAATAAATAAGCATTAGCGCCCTCTAGTGTTTCACATACGCAGAAGGGTTATAAAAAGAAAAACACCTCGTATTTCAGTCAAATGCCACGAATGTGCTAACTTAACCACTGAACTCTGTGACTGTGTGAAGTGCTAAACCAGGTTAAACCGGGCCGAACAATGCATTCATAGTAGTTACGACTGAAGAAAGCTAGAGGTTTTGAAACAATTCTGATCTAAAATTGTGTAGCTTAATGATTTAGTGAAAAAAGGACAAATCACAGCCATATGGGCAAATCTTCTGCTAATCAAGAGAGAGAGAAAGCCACGTTTACATACATTAGAATCAGTAATAAAATAATCTGTTTTCTAGGTTCAAAGAGCTAAAGGCAGCATTACACATCAGGTCCAACAGTTTTTACCCCAGATGACATACGAATCTGAGCATAACCCCTGTGAAATATAAAAACGGCATCATTAACTTGGCACTGGGACAGGAGGGGACGTCAAGACTTCCTGTCCAGAGTCTGACATCAGCAAAGGCAACACGAGAAGGGTTTTCCTTCTTTCCTCCAGCAAGCACATATTTGGATGGTTTGTTCTTGTTTATCTCAAAAGCACACTAAGGCTGAGTTTGTTGTCATGAGGGTGACGGACGTTTCACGGTCCAGGAGAGGACAATGGTGTTGAGCGAGACGTCACCGGGACGAGCTGCGCTCTTTGCTCACGCAGTCGTCCTGGCTTGTGATGTCACCGTTTCCCATCAGGCTGCAGGTTCTCCTCTTCTTTCTGCGATGGGTCATGGCGTCACCCTCAGAGCCCGAGTCAGCCTTCAGGACGAAAGACAAAGTCACAAAAAAAAAAAGCCAAAATCTCATGAAAACATGAAAATATGAAAATATCCTCATTGCAATTTTTTAAGGCATACGCTAAAATAAAGGGGTGGGGCCTGGTTTAGTTAGTAGTGTGTTCAGGGCTCGACATTAACACTTGTCCGGGACAAGTGGATTTTTTTGAAGGGGCATCAGTTAGTTTTTGTGCAGCATCAGATTTTAATTTTTTCTCCCTCATTTATATACTGTTATACTCCATATAAAAGCCAGAAACTAAGCCCTTTTTTGCACAGGCCTATCTAAAGAGTTAATGGTGCCACCTGGTGATTAACAGTAAAAAAAATCACAAATTTTACCTCTTCCCAAAAGGGAAAACCACCAACAACCAGAATGCATGATTATATGGTGTCATGGCTTTGCAATCAAAAAATGTGGTTATAATGGAAGTCAATGGGCCAAAAACAGCCATGAAGAGTAAATGAGGGAGAAAAAATTAAAATCTGATGCTGCACAAAAACTAACAATGCATCAAAGCCAGTGTTGTTACTAATCTTTGACATGTCCAAATATCCAGTCCACAATCACTTTTATATTGAAAATAAGTCATTTTGTGTGTTTTTTCCCCCAAATCAGTTTTTGAAAATCATTGGCAATTAAAGAGTAAAAATCCTGGATTTATATTTACTGAGGTTGATTAATTTATTTATGCAAAAGAAATTGACAAAAATATTTATCTGATACATTTTTACAGCAGTTTAATTTAGTGGATGTTTTCATCCCAAACATAATGAAAAGGTAGTGAATTTGCCCATAGTGTATTGTTGAGTTTTTTTACATTTTCAAAGCATTTTCCCAAAATATGCGTCAAAATAAGATGTCACCAAAAGTCATTCCATTTGCTGAAACACAGAGAAAGTTGTGGCCAAATTAAGACTCAACAGCACCCCATAGTGGACGAAAACATCCCCAACATAACATAAGGGTTAATCATAGACTAAACAAATATGGACGTAGTGTCCGTGATGTCACCCATAGGATTCTGAAGAGCAGTTTTAAAGTGTAAAGTAGGGTCGAGCTGGCCGTTGCCATCTTAGCAGCGCATAACCGCGCGTCACTTCCGGATAACAGAAAATGGGCAAAGAGGTGGGACGTGGGTGGAGCTGAGGTGACTTGATGACCAACAGACAGCAGATAAATGGCTATCCACCTGTCACTCAAAGTGGCCACGCTGCTTAATTATACAGAACTTTATATAATGTAAATGAATGAACTATAAAAAAAATTAAAGGGCAAAATTAGATATATAGACCAAAACCACAATTTGTACCAGGCTGTAAACATGTTTTTTTCTGCTGTAAAGTTGGGCATTTTAACATGGGGCTCAATGAAATTCTGCTCCCCTCTGGAGCCTGTCCCTAGCGGCCAGTCGATGAATTGCAGTTTAAGTCACTTCCGTATTGGCTTCAAGAGAAACTGGGGGAGGTTGCAGCTTGGGGTTAATACACTGTTTAATACAGGTTTGGGCTCTGTAAGATTTTTTATGTTTTTGAAGGAAGTCTGTTATGCTCACCATTTATTTGATCAAAAATACAGTAAAATGATTGAGAAATATTATTAGAATATCTGTTTTCTATTTGAATATCTGTTAAAATGTAATGTATTCCTGTGATCAAAGCTGAATTTTCAGCATCTTCAGTGTCACATGATCCTTCAGGAATCATTCTTATATGATGAATTGATGATCAAGAAACATTTCTGATTATTATCAATGTTGAAAACTGTGTCCTTGCTGAATACAAGTTCATTTCTTCACAAACCTCCAAACTTTTGAATGCTTTTGTACACTTAGGCTGTTTAATAAGTATTAAATTATTACCACTAATAACAATGTGTAAAGAAAACACAGCTACAGAATCATTAATACTTTACTTTGTGTCATATCTGACATTTCTGACTATGAATTTGCCAAATAATAACTGCATAATGCACTGTACAGTTCACAATGTGATTTGAGTGCGCCCTTAGTGTCTGTTGACTGTACAGCCAGTGTTTTCAGCATCTGCTCACGTTTACTTCATAAGCATTTAAAAAAAAGTTTCAAGTTTAAAATTAAATTATTAATTCCAATGAAAACAATGTCATCAACAGGTTGAAAAATAGAGATCATATTTCAGCTACATTGCCCATGCCTACATAGATGTGGAGCTCAGTCACATGGGTCTGTCTGTGAAGAGGTGTATCTGATGGGGGCGTTTAACAGCTCAAGTCAGGGCTCAGGTGTATGAGCGTGAGTGTGTGTGTGGATCTAGAGGAACATGACGTACCTCTGAACCGGAGTCAGAGGAGCTGGAGGAGGAAGAGGACGAGGAGTCACTGGAGCTGTCCGAGGCGATGCCCGTTGATTCCTGCAGATCCACTTTATCTGCCAGAGCAGCAATATCTGGCCTTTCCTGTTTCAGAATCCTGAGACACACAAGAGACAGTGAAACAACGTCAGGAATCCATTCAAATAATCAAAAGAATCAATCACATTTATAAAAACATACTTTCACACTCACAGCTTGACTGGAAATGACATACAATAAAATATTTTTTTCTCACTTTTTTTTTTCCGCATGACTCATTTCTTTTGACAATGATTCGCCTGTGTCTGTTAAACCTTTGAAGAACAATCACAGCGAACATTCAAGTCTGCGTCGGCACTATAAAAGTGTATAGTTCAGATATAAACTCTGATGTCTACAGTAGTGATGAAAATAGAGTAATTCAGCTTTTGAATGTAACATGGCACTTCAAATAAAGACTGTATCAATGACATCTTTACGCCAGTAGGTGGCGACAAGTGACTTAATGTATTTGTCATTTAATCATTCATTCAAGAGATTCGTTCAGAAACGCTGATTCATCCAGTCATGAAACAAGTCTTTATGAGGGAATCAATTCAAATGAATTAAATATATATTTTAAATAGCAGCAATTCATATTTTGTCAGAACCTTTAGTAAATAGGTATCCAGAATCATGAAGCTCTACTTCTGACAAAACTATGCATGACAGGGTGTTAACCACATTTTCTACTGATTGAGAGAGGAAACACTGCAGTAGATTGACTTAGAATGCCCTATTTTATTGTCATGATGAGTGAATATTGTAGAAAAATTCCACACTAGAGTTAATACAGGTTTGCAAAGCCCTGTGACAACAAAACACACCCTGCAACACACTCATTACAGACACATGAATATTAAAATGACAACAGAGAAGAAAAAAAAAAAAAAAAAAGTTGAAAGCACCTTGCATTTTAAAAATCTAACCCTATATATATATAACAACAAACTGCCAAAATGAGGGAGAAACACGGAAGAACATTTAAAAGGTCTAAGGATATATTTAATACATTTACGAACACTACAGTCTCTGAACAAATGACACGCGTCAGTTTAACAGAAAGAAGGCATAGTTACTTTTTTGCCCAGTCTTCTTTGAATTTTCGGTCTACATCATTGTCTTCTGTGTATCAGAATAATTCATCGTGTCATCACGTTCATGATCAGACGTTCGGCTGTATCAGTGTTTGAAGAAGACGTGATTAAAAATGTGCGCATACATGGTGCTAGTTCATATTTAGAGCACTAGAGCATATGAAACATGTCCATAAAAACTTAAACGCACTCGCTCCGGTCTGTATCTGATCTATGATCCATGTGGTGAGCGTTGTTAATCTCATCGCGGCGCTCCGCGCAGAAACCGCTCTCTTGCGCGCCGCGTTTTTGTTTGAATTCTCCGCTGTAATCTCTGCTATTTCCTCACTACAGTGAAACAGTGAAAAAGGACCCCTCACAAACAGTCGCGCTGTGCCGCATTCCGAAAGTTGTTTAAGCGACATATTCATTGTGGTACAATAAAAATTCATAACAAAAAGTAAAAACCGGTATTCGTATAAACCGGTATACCACCCAGCACTAGTAGCGGCTGAGCTGGATCGGCACGGAGCGGTTAAGCAACGAGTACAGTTTGGCTCAACAGCGGAAAAGGGGCTAATAATGGGGGACTTTACAACTGACAGTCTGCGTCTAGAACAAGGCTAATACAATACAATTTATAGTTAAAAGTAATCATTTGAAAAGTAGCAAAAATAAAAATGAAGTTGAAGTATAGATATCAGACAGAGCAGGGTCTTACCGGTACCACTTCCTGGAGAGTTTGGGCCGACCTCGCACTGTCTTGTGCCATACGATGGGGAAGTTGGTGGTGCTTGCAAAATTCTGGGTCACAGCAATAGTGGTGTCCAAGTTCAGGACAACATGCCACCATCCACCTATGAAAAACACGAAACACATGCACCTCAATCCCAATGAGGGCCGCATGATTGAGCACACGAAACAATACGGTCATTATTCTGACCAAATTGTGGTTGAAACTTAGTGGGAACTGTGGATTTGAACAGCATTTCTGTTTCACTTTTCTGCTGCTTAGGTATAATTATGAAAAATTGTCAAAATGCTAGAACTTTATAATACACTCACCTAAAGGATTATTAGGAACACCTGTTCAATTTCTCATTAATGCAATTATCTAATCAACCAATCACATGGCAGTTGCTTCAATGCATTTAGGGGTGTGGTCCTGGTCAAGACAATCTCCTGAACTCCAAACTGAATGTCAGAATGGGAAAGAAAGGTGATTTAAGCAATTTTGAGCGTGGCATGGTTGTTGGTGCCAGACGGGCCGGTCTGAGTATTTGACAATCTGCTCAGTTACTGGGATTTTCACGCACAACCATTTCTAGAGTTTACAAAGAATGGTGTGAAAAGGGAAAAACATCCAGTATGCGGCAGTCCTGTGGGCGAAAATGCCTTGTTGATGCTAGAGGTCAGAGGAGAATGGGCCGACTGATTCAAGCTGATAGAAGAGCAACTTTGACTGAAATAACCACTCGTTACAACCGAGGTATGCAGCAAAGCATTTGTGAAGCCACAACATGCACAACCTTGAGGCGGATGGGCTACACAGCAGAAGACCCCACCGGGTACCACTCATCTCCACTACAAATAGGAAAAAGAGGCTACAATTTGCACAAGCTCACCAAAATTGGACAGTTGAAGACTGGAAAAATGTTGCCTGGTCTGATGAGTCTCAATTTCTGTTGAGACATTCAGATGGTAGAGTCAGAATTTGGCGTAAACAGAATGAGAACATGGATCCATCATGCCTTGTTACCACTGTGCAGGCTGGTGGTGGTGGTGTAATGGTGTGGGGGATGTTTTCTTGGCACACTTTAGGCCCCTTAGTGCCAATTGGGCATTGTTTAAATGCCATGGCCTACCTGAGCATTGTTTCTGACCATGTCCATCCCTTTATGACCACCATGTACCCATCCTCTGATGGCTACTTCCAGCAGGATAATGCACCATGTCACAAAGCTCGAATCATTTCAAATTGGTTTCTTGAACATGACAAAGAGTTCACTGTACTAAAATGGCCCCCACAGTCACCAGATCTCAACCCAATAGAGCATCTTTGGGATGTGGTGGAACGGGAGCTTCGTGCCCTGGATGTGCATCCCACAAATCTCCATCAACTGCAAGATGCTATCCTATCAATAAGGGCCAACATTTCTAAAGAATGCTTTCAGCACCTTGTTGAATCAATGCCACGTAGAATTAAGGCAGTTCTGAAGGCGAAAGGTGGTCAAACACAGTATTAGTATGGTGTTCCTAATAATCCTTTAGGTGAGTGTATAACTAGTACTGCAAATACAATTTGCATAATTACATCATTTGCACTGATAACCTGTCACATATCGTACAAAATAATTCGGACTCTAAAATGGCTACCTTTGGATAAAAGCATCTGCTACATTTTAACATTTTAAAGCGAGTTTGAAAGTGAAGTGAACACTTGAAAGTCAAGTCTGTATTTGTTAGATGTTTTTTGCGTTCATGTTTTTTGCGTGTGAGTGATCTGTTTTGTTCAGATGGGACGTCACATTCAATTGCACGAGTCCTTTTTGCATTTTCAGCCATCTCTTTTTATGAACATAGCTCTTGAGAGTAGAAGGCTTCTATACTTCACCCACTTTCATACTAATACTTTCTGTTTTACACTCAAATGAGCAACTAAATTGCACTCAGATGGAGTCTGTGAAACGCCTACATCAATTTAACAAATCTAGCAAAGCCTGAACAGCCGGCGTGGGCTCCTTTCCAGACTCAGAAATACCATGTGGTTTAGGCTTATGTAGAGGCATTGTTCAGAAGACATGTCTTAACACTTCAGCACTGAGGTTAGCTTAACTCAGTTACATATTAATACAAATATTACTGATCTGATCATCTACTTGAGCACAAAATGGTGGAACAAGTCTAACACGTCAGTCAAACATTTTGAAACCAGCCCAACAAAATAGATGCATAATGAAAGGGCATGTATGCATGTCTGGAAGGGAAAAACACTGTTCCCATTTATGACTTCAGAAATTGTCTGTGCACTGCATTGTGGGATGCAGTATTATGCTCAGGGTGCTCTGTTTGCATGCACATTTTGTAAGTATAAAACTCAAGGATCAATGCCAGCTGTAGACTTTTTGCCTTGTGCAAGTACCCAAATCTGTTTGACATCATCCAAAGAAACTAAAAAGGTTGAATACAGAACACGTACATAGTGCACACATACACCGATCAGGCATAACATTATGACAGGTGAAGTGAATAACACTGATTATCTCTTCATCACAGCTCCTGTTAGTGGGTGGGATATATTAGACAGCAAGTGAACATTTTGTCCTCAAAGTTGATGTGTTAGAAGCAGGAAAAATGGGCAAGCGTAAGGATTTGAGCGAGTTTGACAAGGGCCAAATTGTGATGGCTAGACGACTGGGTCGGAGCATCTCGAAAACTGCAGCTCTTGTGGGGTGTTCCCGGTCTGCAGTGGTCTGCGTCTATCAAAAGTGGTCCAGGGAAGGAACAGTGGTGAACCGGCGACAGGGTCATGGGCGGACAAGGCTCACTGATGCCTCGACAGGTCAGGGGTGTTTTGACAGCAAAAGGGGGACCAACACAATATTAGGTCATAATGTTATGCCTGATCGGTGTATGCTAGTCGTTGTTCCTAGTAAAGATCTATGTAGGTGCTGAGTGCAGTAACTGACCAGGCACAAACACGGTCTCTCCAGGGTGCTGCAGCACCTCCAGGGGTCTGAATTCGGCTGGCCAGGTGGGCTGCTGTGTGCGGGGATAGATAACATTGAACCATGTGATGGCCTCGTCCTGCTGGTTGCCCCCATCATCTCGCGTCACCTTGATAAGCTCACGGGGCGTGTGGGTGGGGAACAGGCACCAGCGCTTGTGGCCCTGAACCAGGGCGTTCCACGCACTTGTGCCGAGCGGGTCGATGTGGATGCCTGTTCCAGAGCGGGAAGGACCCATCACAAACCACCTGGGTGAACAGTGAAAAATAGCCTAAATGGACTGAAAACACATTAACTGTTAGCTACTGTCCACCAGTACAATTAGGGTCTAAAACGCATATAAAAAACAAAAAATAACTTTTCCCTTTTCAACAAATATAATAAATAAATAACAAAAACAATTATATTACATTGTTATGAATTTCATATTTGTGGGCTCAATTAAATTGACCTTCTATTCTATTATTTTTCCCCCATTCAACAAAATATATATTTTTTTTTTAAATATTATACTTTTTAATTACATTATAATATTATCAATAAATGTCCTCTTTTGGGGGGGTATCAATAAAGCTTATTATCATCATTATTATTATTACTACATTATATTTCCTCTTTAAGGGATCAAATTTATTCTATTCTGATTATTTTGTTTGATTTATCCTCTTCAACAAATGTAATAAATATAAAACAAATAATTATATTATTTTACATTATATTAGAGGTCTACTTATATATTATTTCATTAAAAATTTCACAACAAAATTTTTGCATCAAAATATTTTTGAAATGCTGTTCCAATTAATTGTAAAAGTAATGACTTGTAAATAACCGTGTAAATATCTCACAGTACATTGCTATTCTTGTTATACAGTTGTGGTCAGAATTATTGGCCCCCCTGGTAAATATGATCAAACATGTAAAAATTTATCTGTATTGTTTATCCGTTTGACCTTTCATTTAAAACATTCACAAAAAAGGGGGGGGGGGGGATCTCATTATGAAATAAATGCTTTTCTCCAAAACACAGCCACAATTGGCACCCCTAGAAATTTTTTATGATTAAAATATCTCTGAAGTACTGTATATTCCTATTAATATTTATGTTTTTAGCACACCAGGGTGACTAGGAACATGAAATTGTCCAGCTATGACGTCTTGTTCCACAGGAGTATAAACATGAGGAAACACAAAGGCCAGATTCCCTTAATCATCATCACAATGAGTAAAACCAAAGAATATGGTCCTGATGTGCAGTAAAAGATTGTTGAGCTTCACAAAATAGAAAGTGGCTCTAGGACAATAGCTAAAGCATTGAAAATTCCCATTTCCACCATCAGGGCAATAATTAAGAAGTTCCAATCAACTTAAGATGTTACGAATCTGCCTGGAAGAGGACGTGTGTCCATATCGTCCTAATGCACGGCGAGGAGGAGAGTTTGAGTGGACAAAGACTCTCCAAGGATCACAGATGGAGAATCGCAGAGATTAGTTGAGTCTTGGGGTCAGAAAGACTAAAAAAAAAAAAAAATTATCAAACAACCCCTACAATCACAACATGCTGTTTGGGAGGGTTTCAAGAAAAATCCTCCTCGCTCATCCAGAAACAAACTCCAGCATATTCAGTTGTCAGATGCGACTGGAAATTCAAAAGGGACCTGGTTCTGTGGTCCGATGAAACTATAAAGAGAGCTTTTTGGCAGAAAACACTCTAGATGAGTTTGGTGCAAACAGGGATCAAAAGTACCCCATGCCCACGGCTAAAAATACCGCTCGATCTGTGAATTTTTTGGCCTATTTTTTTGCTGGAGGTCCTGGACATCTTGTTCTGATTTATGGTATCATGGATTCTAGCAAATGCCAACAGATAAAAAAATCAAAACCTGACGGCCTCTGCTAGAAATCTTATAATGGGCCGTGGTTGGATCTTCCATCAGGACAACGATCCAAAGCAAACATCAAAATCAACACACAAATGTGTCACTGAGCACAAAATGAAGCTTCTGCCATGACCATCCCAGTCCCCTGACCTGAACCCTATAGAAAATGAGTGGGTGAACTGAAGAGAAGAAGCACCAACATGGATCTGGGAATCTGAAGGATCTGGAGAGATTCTGTATGGAGGAATGGTCTCTGATCTCATGTCGGGTGTTCTCCAAACTCATCAGGCATTACAGGAGAAGACTCAGAGCTGTTATCTTTGCAAAAAGTATTTAATAAAAGGGTGCCAATAATTATGGCCAATGTGTTTTGGAGAAAAACATTTATTTCATAATGTGATTTACCCCCCACTTTAAATTCTTTTACTTCAATGAAAGGTTAGATTTTTGTGAATTTTTGGACTAAAAGATCAAAAGGAAAAACGATGCAGATTTATTTTTACAGCCATCTTTGATCATATTTACCAGAGGGCCAATAATTCTGTCCACAACTGTACGCTTTTGATCTATTGCATAACAGGACCTAAATGGCACCTGTTTCACACAAGTTACAGTTTTTTATTTAAGTGTTTTTGATTCATTTTGGATACATCTCATTTTATGCATGTTCTTTGTCATGCTACTTTTTGGTTCATCAAGTATCAATAAATTAATCGGTTATTGTAAAAGACAATATCGGTCGAGCTCTAATCTCTGTTTTAAAAAGTGCCAGTTAATTAATCGGTTATCAGCAGGTACTGCCCAACTTTGTTATTGGTATCAGTAAAATCCAATATTGGTCGGACCTATATATATGATATATTGTTTTCCCCTTTTCAACAAGTGCAGTAAATATCAAAAACAATATGATATTATATTTACCCCTTTTCTACAACTGTATGTAATACAAACATATTATATTATATTGAACTTCCACTTTGGGGATCAATGAAGTTTATCTAATTATATTATAAGAATAAGTCTAAAAAGAGTATTAATTGTAACGCTTTATTTTCTAAACAAACTTTTTTATATTTAATATGTTTAAACTACCAACTTTCTATGCTATGTTATATTATTCTAAGTACTAATTTAATTTCTAATACTTCACTACAAAAAAAACCTCCACAAACAAACAAAAAACATAGGATTTGTGCCTCTTATGCTTTTTAAATGAATGGGACACCAAAGTCTAGCTAATTTGTGGCCATTGAGTGGCATTAGCAGCTTGTTTAACTTCCATTTTTATTAAATCAGCAAAGATGAAACTGAAAAGTGATGGACAAAAAGGAATGCGTTACCTGTACGGAGGGCGTCGCTTCTCCCCTGCAAACTGAAAGAGGTCGTCCCTGAAGAAAACGGGCACCTGGTAGTCCTCCAGAAGCTTGCGGCGCTTAGCGTGCTCGCCATAGCTGCTATCAAAGATGTAGAGGGGGCTGTCGTCACGGGTCGATTCCAAATACTCCATGTAGTACTTCATTTTCATCTTGACAGAGTAGCCATCGTTGTCCTCGCCACATTTAAACTTCTGGTTGCGGTATTTGCGCTTGAGCCGCTCCAAGGTCCATTTTTCCCGCGCGGGCCATGACTCCTGGCAGTTGAGCAGAACGACAGGCTTATACGGCTTCTCAAAGCGCTGGATGAACTCCTCTGGACTGAGGTGCTGGGTGTCCACTCGCTCCACGTTGTCCTGAACAAAGACAGTTGAGCCTTTCGCAATCAATGTCGTTTCAAAGCAGCTTTACAGAACACCATACATTAATGTCAGACCATTTAAAAGTGAAGTTGAAGGCCCTAAAAGGGTTTATAGATTAAAAATAATTATGATGATTATGAATTAAGTTTATGAAAATTACATTTCAGGATTTCTGACATTTTAAGAACTGAACATTCATCAAGGTTCACCCTTTTTTAACTTTTCACTAGATAAGGATATTTAGAGCTTGACATTACTAGAAAAGTTTTTATTCTTTAGTATTCTTAAAATGCCATAGGCATTTTCATAATCTATTGACAGGTCTAGAAATAACACTTTTAAAATGGGAAAACCTGGATAGGTGAGGCAGTCCGAGACTCAGCTTGTTTTGACATTTACAATTATTGTAAGTCATCTGAAGGGCACCCTTGAAAGTTTGCTGAGGCCCCCGGGACCCTGGTTGAGAACATGAGGTTGTTTAAATATTGATTTGTTTCCATTTGGGGTCAATTGTATGTATCTGTAAAGGGATAGCTCGCTCAAAAATGAAAACTATCCCATGATTTACTCACCCTCATGCCATCCTAGGTGAATATGACATTCTTCTTTCAGCCAAACACAATCAGAGTTATATTTAAAAAATATCCTGGCTCTTCCAAGCTTTACAATGGGAGTGAATGGAGGATTAGATTTTAAAGCCAAAAAAAAAAAAAAAAGTGCGTCCAACCATTGTAAAAGTAATCTGGGGGGTTAATAAAGGCCTTCTCAAGCGAAGCGATGGGTTTTTGTAAGAAAAATATCCATATTTATAACTTTATAAACTATAATCAATGGCTTCCGGTAACGGCCGTACACGAGTCGAGTTCCAGAGGAAGAGTGACCTCTGACCCGACGCATGACATATGATGTAGGAGTAGCTTAGGTGAGAGTAGACGGTTCTCGCGGTTAAAACAAATAGAGCTGGCCAACAAACTCAAGCTCCTCTGACATTTCTCTTTAAAAATTCTTGTTTTAACTTCATTCATTGGGTCAGAGGTCACTCTTCCGCTGGAACCGACTAGTGTACGGCCGTTACCGGAAGCCTGTGATTATAGTTTATAAAGTTATAAATATGGATATTTTTCTTACAAAAACCCATCGCTTCGCTTAAGAAGGCCTTTATTAACCCCCCAGAGCCGTGTGGAGTATGTTTATGATGGATGGATGTGCTTTTTTGGGCTTTAAAATCTAAACCTCCATTCACTCCCATTGTAAAGCTTGGAAGAGCCAGGATATTATTTAAATATAACGCTGATTGTGTTTGGCATTTTTCAATATTTGATACATAGCCATCTAGATACAGTGAAAGTACAGTAATAGCATCACATGGCAATACCATTGTACAAGTGCAAAAACATGGTAATTTATTGTGTATGTAAGCAACAATAAACTTTTAAAGTGTCCCTTTCTACACGAGGAAGTGTGTACGTGCGGCGACCAACGCAGACACTGGCTGTCGGCACACAAGCACGCGATATGACCACATGCGTGTGTAACTTGAACAACAAACTAAACGACAACACCGACGTCGTGTCTGCGACGTGTAACGCCCGAGCTACACTTTTCTCAGCATAAACCGCAGCGTTACCTTCACGGTCCTGTGCGACAGATCAAAGCTCTCGCAGTAATCGTGCTTGGTCCAGTCGCTCGAGTCCTTCAGCTCGGGTCTGGCGCTCCGCTTCGCTTCTTTGATCCGTTTCTTACTCTTATGGTTCATTCTTCAACGTTTCGACGTCTTGTCTTTGGGCGACGCTTTTAGCCCGCGTGCTATTGCTACGTCCAATGCAATGGAAGTCTATGGAGAGGCTAGTCAGTCACTGGAGGCCTTGTAGATGTGTGTGCAGTTATTTTGCTGCCGACAGTAGTGTACGCGAGACAGCAATCAAGTTGTGTTTATTTCAGAGAGACTGGAGGTTGATATACTGAAGGGTTCGGTAATAAACTAAAGTTAGATAACCTGACGGCAGCAAGCTTCTTTCACGCCGTATGGCGCAATCTAACAGTGTAGGTGATATCCCGCCCTATGAGGGTTTCTAAGAATCTGATTGGCTGGCAGTTTCACATTGTACTTTCGAATTGAAATCCGATTGGCTGTCGAGTGTGCGAGTCACTGTCCGCGCAAACTAAGATCCAATAGAACACCACCAGAGAAAGAGACCGCCTTATTGTGCTAGTATGATTGGCTAAATGGATTTAATGGCCGGGATTGTTTTGGAAAGCTAAAAATGTGGTAACTACAAGGTAAAACAAAACATCACCAAAGGCCATGAATGAATCTTCTCACACGTTAGTAGAGAAATCATTCACATTTCAGGACTGTGAAGACTCTCAGTCCTTAACTGTGTCTATCCCTGAGGTACTGCAAAGTTTGTAACACCTTATATAATTAATTTGTCAATAATTTATAAACATTGTGATTTATTCCAGGTTCTTGATCCACAATATGGCATGTATGTGTGGCCCTGTGCGGTGGTGCTGTCACAGTATGTGTGGTTGGCAAGAGAGGAACTACAAAACAAGACTGTTCTTGAGGTACTACATCCCACTCATGATATACACATATGATCTGTTGTGTTGACTCAGTGTGGCCAATTCATGTTCACATTCATGAATTTAATGGGAGTCACACCCCCTGCATTAGTTATGTAAAACAACCTTTTTCACTAAGTCCTGCTGTGTTGAAATTGGCATTAAATGAATCTATTTTCTAAATGTATATTATACATCTTATTGTGAACAATGCGTATGTTTCTTTTTTATTAATTCATTATTTTATTATATTTTTTTGCTATGTTTAATCAAAATGACCTTCTGGAGAAAATGTCTGAGTTCTCTCTAGTGTCATGATACTGGAATTTCAGCTTAGATACATGTAAAAATATCGATATTCAGTACTATTTTCGGTACCATGGGGAAAACTAGTCATATATACCGCCATACAGATAATTTGTATCTCATAATTTGCACTTTACAAGGTTTCATTAGTTAACAAATTTAGTTAACATGAACAAAAAATGGACAACACTTCTACAGCATTTATTAATCTTAGATAATGTATTATTAAATTAACATAATTCAAATCAAATGTTGTATTTGTTAACATTTGTTAATGCACTGTGAACTAACATGAACAAACAATGAACTGTGTTTTTATTAACTAACATTAACAAAGATTAATACATACTAACAAATGTATTGCTCATTGTTAGTTCATGTTAATTAACATTAACTAATGTTAACAAATGAAACCTTATTGTAAAGTGTTACCCATATTTTTTGATAATTTGGGTAATTTTGTTGCAATAGCTTACACAGAACAGGGAGACTTTATTTAAATCACTAAACTAAATTTACAACAAAAAAAAAAAACAGACAAGTAAACAGTCAGTAATAAAATAAGAACAAACAAATTGCAAACAATAGCACAAATAAATACAAATAAATAATAAAATAAAAAGAAAAATTAAATAAACATGGCTTTAAGTTTTTCAGGTGGCTCTAACAGCAGGTGAGAAAAATAAAGTAATGAAATGTAAAATAACACTGGATAGTTTTGATTGTAAAATCTAAGTACAGAATAATACTTACAATTAAAGTTACAAAAGTTATTCAGTCAAGAGCGGCGAGTGATTTTTCTCTGTCTTTTGTTCTTTGATGAACATGACAGACGGCAGCAGGTTTATTAGGCTGCTGTCACTTTAAGAGTTTATGCACGGATCCAATACAATGTTACACAACATGCGTTTTCTCTGAACTTTTTGCGTTCTAAAACTGACTGTATTAACCAGAATACTCGCCAAGACAGGCATTTTGACGTAATGTTGTGTATATTTGACAGTTTAAGCTCAATGAGCCATGAAAAAAAACTTTATTTGGCACTCGCGAGCTGTTTGAGAGGCGGCTTTTTGAGAGCTGCATTTATATAGATCAGTGGTGCGCACGAAACCTGCAGGAATTAGTACAATTATATGCAATACAAGCACTTTTGAACCGGAGCGAATGAGACGAGGCGGATGGCGGATGTGTGTCAATTCGCCGTCTGAGAAGAGAATGAGAACCTGCAGCGGGGGTTTGTGTATTGACACTGCAGAAAAGGAGTATTGGAACCGTTTCAGATATTTCAGTATCGATACATATTGAAATATCGATATTTTTGACAACAGTACTTCTCTCTAGTGACATATGCAGGACTTCCCCAATCATTTAGTTAGCTTAAACTCCGCCCCTGCAAGCTCATGTCCATCTGCCTCCATTTTTGAGTGTGACGCCCACATCTCAACATCCAATCAACAACTTAAGCATACAATAAAGTCCTTGACCTACATTTTCTTTGTCCATAGTCCTTTTACATCACAAAACTGAAGAAAATATCTGTAGCTACTTCCATTTCATCGTGACTTGAAATTGAAATCCATTAGTTTTCATGCAATTCGCCAAAAAAGCTACACTTTTTATTTTCAAATTTAGCTGCATGGACACAAAATATATATATTTTTTTGTTATTACTACGTGTAGTGACTATTTGCACACCGAGGTATCTGCAACGTGGTTATAAACAGTGTTGGGGGTAACACATTACAAGTAACTTGAGTTATGTAATCAGATTACTTTTCAAATAACTAGTAAACTAACATTACTTTTAAATTTACAACATAAAATGAGTTACTTTTTCAAATAAGTAATGCAAGTTACAGGAGCATGATTTCCTTCATTGTCAACATCCTAGAATACCCACCTTCTACATGCTCCCAAAGGTTCATAAGTCTCTCGAATCTCCTCCGGGCAGGCCTATCATATCGTCTAATGATTCTCTCACAGAGCCAGCCTCGCAATTTATAGACTTCCACATCAAGCCATTGGCTCAACAGCTTCCCTCCTATATACAGGACACTACTCATGTGTTAAAGGTCTTAAAGGAACACACCAACTTTTTGGGACTTTAGCTTATTCACTGTATCCCCCAGAGTTAGAGAAGTCCATACATGCCATTTTTACCCAACTGTCCGTGCATTGGCATCTGGTTTCCTGTCCCACACACACACATGAGGCTGTGTGTGTAGGCCTTATCTGGCCTGCTGGCCGAGATGAGGTGTCGTTTCAGCCAGGAAGAAGAGACGAGAGCGTGGGCGGATCCATGTGTCTCTCTTTTAAGCTTTTGGGAGAAATCCCGCCTTGTAGGTCAGTGAGCTAATCGTATTCAGGCTCTTGGAGGGAAAGTTTTTAAGCAGATCATTTGCAGATTGGTTGCTGATGAAGGAACTATTAAAGATTCTTGCAATACTAATATATTGCACAAGGATCGACATATCATATACACAATCAATCAGATCTTTAAAGGAACACGCCGACTTTTTGGGACTTTAGCTTATTCACCGTATCCCCTGAGTTAGATAAGTCCATACATACCATTTTATCTCCGTGCGTGCCATAACTCTGTCTGGCACACCCACCGCTAGCCTAGCTTAGCACAAAGACTGGAGGTAAACGGCTCCATCTAGCCTACAGCTCAATAAGTGACAAAATAACACCAACATTTTCCTATTTACATGTTGTGATGTGTATAGTTACATCGTGTACTAAGACCGACGGAAAATGAAAAGTTGCTATAAAAATGGTATGTATAAACTTATCTAACTCAGGGAGATAAGGTGAATAAGCTAAAGTCCCAAAAAGTCAGCGTTTTACTTTAAATTTCAACTTCGTAGACACCAAACATGCCATACACATGATTTTCGCTAACCATAGTATGCAATTCTGAAACATAAATCCAGAGATTGAATTAACACATAGACCAAACCCTATAAAAACAAATCATGAGATGGATATGTTTTTATATTTCTCAAGTGGTTATATATAGGCTATATGAGTTTAAGATGGTTTATTTGTCCTTTTCAGAAAGACTGTGAGAACCTCAGCTCTCTGCAAATTCCTTTTGGTCGTAAACCGAGTCTTATCTGATAGCTTTGGGGTAACTGAGGACCTTTGTCTGTTGTGTTGGGGGAAGGTCTGTTACTAAGCACGAAGCATTTAAAACATATTTGTTAAATGTAACAGGCGATTATGTGTCTGATTTGCCTCAGTCGCTATATATATATATATATATATATATATATATATATATATATATATATATATATATATATATATATATATATATATATATATATAAACAAGCCCAGCCCAAGTGAGAAAAAATAGCGCAATTACTTTTCTTAAAAAACTTTTTAAGGGAGTAATGCAATACTGTAATGCATTACTTTTTAAAGTAACTTTACCCAACACTGGTTATAGTATGTAACATTAATTGTACTTGGTGTAAAAAGCCTTTGTCTTTTTGTTATCTCTAGTTCTCAGACCCTTGTGAGAGTAAAATGGTAAAAGAAAAAAAAAAATCATTGAGATGCAAAAAAACGAACAACTAAAAACATTCTTTAACTGAAATACAGAAGACGAGTCTTAAATTGATTAAAATTAGAGTTTTATTTTTAATTGTCATGTGTTTTATATTTTAGCTTTTATAAGCTACAATAAAAGTTTTCTTTTTTTTTCTTGACTTCTTGCTGACTTCAAAGTGTACATTTTTGGCAAATTTAATGGAGGGTTTAATCCATAAAGTTGCAGTCACATTTATCATTGTTCAGCAGATTTTTGCAGGCAAAATCCAGTAAAAACAGAAATCAACGCAAGCTGGAATTTCGTCTTAGGACAAAATATTTTACACACGCAGGTTTCATTGATCACATTCACCAATAGAAAGCTGCTTGATTTGAAACTTCTGTTTGAACTGCTTTATATTTCCTACACTAGTGGACCTCATAGTCACCAAAGTTTGTACAGCCTTTTCAATACACATCTGCGTTGAAGATTAACATGCACTTTCATGACTCTAATGAGTCACAAAATGACAAGATGAAACGGTTTACCAGGTGTTTCAAGCTAATCGAATTTGGGTCAAATTGATCCGCGACACAATAGGATGGTAATAAACCGTGTCTGTTTGTGTTGCAGCTCGGTGCCGGGGTGAGTTTGCCTGGTGTGGTGGCTGCCAAGTGTGGAGCTCATGTGATTTTGTCAGACAGTGCTGAACTCCCCCTCTGTCTGAGGAACTGCAGGCGGTCCTGCGACGTCAATAACCTCCCCAGCGTGCCTGTGGTCGGACTCACCTGGGGACGGGTATCGCCGGAGCTCCTCTCTCTGCCACCTGTAGATATCATCCTGGGATCAGATGTATTCTATGAACCTGAAGGTGCGGATTGTTTCCATGGTTTATCTTCTGTTTAAATGTTACACAGGTTTCTGAACATTAATCAACACACTGCTTTGGACAGATTTTGAAGACGTGCTTGTGACCATCTCCTTTCTTGTAAGGAGAAACCCTCATGCTCAATTCTGGACTACATACCAGGAGAGAAGGTGATCTAACAAGCATGCATTACTTATGCAGCAAGCGGCTATACATTTAAATCTCATTAACTTGGTTCTGACTAATTAATATCTATCACTTGTCCAATTGATTGAAAGCTTGTTTCAACAACGAAATAAGAAAAAGGTAATTGCGACTTTTTATTTCGCAATTCTGACATTTTTCTTAGAATGATCGGATATACCTGCAATTGCAAGAATAAAGTCAAGAATTTTGAAATATAAACTTGTAATTAAACAAAGTTAATTGCAACTTTGTATCTTGCAATTGCAACTATATATCTGACAATTCTATAAAAAGTCAGAATTGTGAGTTGTAAATGTAGACTTATTGCGAGAATAGTTGCAAGATATGCAATTAAAATAGTTAATTGCGACTTGTTCCGCAATTGCGAGTATACACTTACCTAAAGGATTATTAGGAACACCATACTAATACTGTGTTTGACCCCCTTTCGCCTTCAGAACTGCCTTAATTCTACGTGGCATTGATTCAACAAGGTGCTGAAAGCATTCTTTAGAAATGTTGGCCCATATTGATAGGATAGCATCTTGCAGTTGATGGAGATTTGTGGGATGCACATCCAGGGCACGAAGCTCCCGTTCCACCACATCCCAAAGATGCTCTATTGGGTTGAGATCTGGTGACTGTGGGGGCCATTTTAGTACAGTGAACTCATTGTCATGTTCAAGAAACCAATTTGAAATGATTGGAGCTTTGTGACATGGTGCATTATCCTGCTGGAAGTAGCCATCAGATGATGGGTACATGGTGGTCATAAAGGGATGGACATGGTCAGAAACAATGCTCAGGTAGGCCGTGGCATTTAAACGATGCCCAGTTGGCACTAAGGGGCCTAAAGTGTGCCAAGAAAACATCCCGCACACCATTACACCACCACCACCAGCCTGCACAGTGGTAACAAGGCATGATGGATCCATGTTCTCGTTCTGTTTGTCAAATTCTGACTCTACCATCTGAATGTCTCAACAGAAATCGAGACTCATCAGACCAGGCAACATTTTTCCAGTCTTCAACTGTCCAATTTTGGTGAGCTCGTGCAAATTGTAGCCTCTTTTTCCTATTTGTAGTGGAGATGAGTGGTACCCGGTGGGTCTTCTGCTGTTGTAGCCCATCCGCCTCAAGGTTGTGCGTGTTGTGGCTTCACAAATGCTTTGCTGCATACCTCGGTTGTAACGAGTGGTTATTTCAGTCAAAGTTGCTCTTTTATCAGCTTGAATCAGTCGGCCCATTCTCCTCTGACCTCTAGCATCAACAAGGCATTTTCGCCCACAGGACTGCTGCATACTGGATGTTTTTCCCTTTTCACACCATTCTTTGTAAACTCTAGAAATGGTTGTGTGTGAAAATCCCAGTAACTGAGCAGATTGTGAAATACTCAGACCGGCCCGTCTGGCACCAACAACCATGCCACGCTCAAAATTGCTTAAATCACCTTTCTTTCCCATTCTGACATTCAGTTTGGAGTTCAGGAGATTGTCTTGACCAGGACCACACCCCTAAATGCATTGAAGCAACTGCCATGTGATTGGTTGATTAGATAATTGCATTAATGAGAAATTGAACAGGTGTTCCTAATAATCCTTTAGGTGAGTGTATATCTGATGATTCTAAGAAAAAAGTCAGAATTGCGAGTTATAAACTCGTAATTGTGAGAAATAGTCAGAACTGCAAATAAAAATCGCAACTGCGAGAATAAAGTTACGAGATATAAACTTGCAATCGCAATTCTGACTTTTTTCTTGCAATTGCAAGTGTATATCTGACCAAAAAAGTCAGAATTGCGAATCAAAAACTTGCAATTGCGAAAATAAACTCAGTTTCGAGATATAAACTTTTTATCTTTCAATTCTGACTTTTTCCGCAATTGCTCGTATATGTCTGACAATTCTATGAAATTGTGACTTTTTATTTTGTAATTCTGACTTTTTTCACAGTTTTAAGTTTATATATGTATATCTGACGATTCTAAGAAAAAAGTCAGAATTGCGAGTTATAAACTCATAATTGTAAGAAAGATGAAAAATCACAATTGCGAGTTATAAATAAAGTTATTGCAAGAAAAATGTTAATTACAAATCAATTAAAAAGGTAATTTTTACCCCGCAATTGTTTATTATTATTATTATTATTGTGAGATATAAACTTGCAATTGCAAGAAAAAAAATCTAAATTTGAGAGAAAAATGTTTAATTACCTTTTTTCAAAACAAGCTACCATACATTTGTGATTCTTGGATAAGGATTTTATCAATTAGTTTGGTAGAAATTACACTGACAGAGCAATTTGTAGCTCAAATATGAACATAAGAAAAATAGAAATTATAGAATTTTTTTTTTAACTATGTTTCCATTACTGGAAATCACAATTTGAAATTCTGTTATTTCCATAACTGTAGGTACCCTGCAGAAAGCAATCTTGTAAAATGAGTCCCCTAGAGTTAGGAACCAGCATACTCATTATAAATGTATTATTAATAGGGTTCTGCATTTAATATTCATATTATTCATTATTCACCTTAAAAATGAATACTCTCTTTATTTCTATTGTTGCAGTGCGGACTGGTCCATAGATGCCTTGTTACACAAGTGGGATCTGAAGTGCATTAATGTTCCACTAGAAACATTTGATGCAAACAAAGACCATCTTGCTGGATCAACACTTCCTGGGAATCATACTGTACAAATGATGATTATAACAAGAAAGGTGTTTTAACATATTTGTGACCGATAAACTTGTATATAATTTTACTCCTTCACATGAAAATGTCAGATTAAAGAAATAAATTGGGTTTATTATTACATATTATGCTAAAATACACTATAGTCCAAGAACCAGTTTTATTTTAGTATCATTTGTATTGTTTTTTTTTTTTTTAATGTCTATATAGTTTTTATTATTTCAGTTTTAGTTTGTTTTAGTACAACTTCAAGTAAATGAAAACAAGTTTGTTAAAATACACTCTCTTTACCCAGTTTATTGTTCATTGACTACTATCAGTATGCCATTCATGGGTTTATCTCCCCCAAAAACTGTAAACATTGAGCCTCTCAGGCACCATCTAAACCAGGGGTGGGCACTTCCAGTCCTGGAGGGCCACTGTCCTGTGGAGTTTAGCTCAAACCCTAATTCAACACACCTGAACCTGCTAATTAATGTCTTCAGGATTACTAGAAGGTTACAGGCAGGTGAGTTTGATCAGGGTTGGAGCTAAACTCTGCAGGACAGTAGCCCTCCAGGGGTCCGTTCTTCGTACGTCGCTAACTCAGTTAGCTGGATTTGATTGTTGCCGATTTGGCATGATCTTGGATTGTTTGGTTCTTCGACGCTCATCCTGGACTTGCTGTCATAGCAACAGGTCCGTAATCTTAAACCTGCTCGGGAGCAGTTTATTTCATGTAAACAGGATTAGATTGCATCTTGAGGTGATACTTAAAATCTGTCCCAGACACTGCTACTTTATTACAAGAGTTCATTACTGAACCAGGGGCAGTAATCTAATCCAGGGGCAATCTAATCCTGTTTACATGAGCTGCTCCCAAGCAGGTTTAAGTTTACGGACCTGTTGCTATGACAGCAAGTCCAGGATGAGCGTCGAAGAACCAAACAATCCAAGATCATGCCAAATCCGCAACAATCAAATCCAGCTAACTGAGTTAGCGAGGTACGAAGAACGAACCCCAGGTGTGGAACCAGTGTTGAGGTAACGCATTACAAGTAACTTGAGTTATGTAATCAGATTACTTTTTTCAAGTTACTAGAAAAGTAGTGCATTACTTTAAAATTTACAACAAACTATCGGAGTTACTTTTTCAAGTTACTGTGTTTTACCATTTATTTACCGACAGCTCTCCTGCCCCCATGTTGCGAGAAATCGGGGGTGATTGCTGAGGCATTTTGTGCGCTGTGTGATGTTATTACTAAACATGATGGTTATTGTAGACTAAATGTGAGCCTGCATTCATTTATCTCACTTGCAGATTGCTTCTTGCACATTACTTTCTTCTTACTTGTATTTGTCAAAACATAACACATTACTTTTCATAAAAAGTAACTTGTGCAATTAGTTACTTTTTTTTTAAGGGAGTAATGGCATATTTGTAATGCATTACTTTTAAGAGTAACACTGTGAATTGGAACCATGTATGACACATGGGAAAAGATGTTCAGCTTCGGATACAGGAATCCTCAAATATTAAACAGGTCATAAACACGCCAAAGCGATCGGGGAATTGCGATGCAACATGCTTCAATACATCATCATGCACACATTCAGAAAAACATTTGTAGCAGTTTAATGTTTACTTTGGTGTGTTCTCAAACAGTTGTGGCGCATCATGTCAAAAAGCACCCGGTGCAGATATGTTGGATTGGTTTATTATAAGTGAGACGCCGGTGTTAGCTTTATTCAGAGTGTTAGTCTCTACTCAATTGCTTACTCATGTCTCATAGTAATACATATATAAGTATTACTTTTATTGAAAGCAGGCAGCTATAGTTGGGGTAATAATTATTTGACTGTGCACACTGTGCTTGCCAACAAGGGTTTCTCCACCAAGTACGAAGTCATATTTTGCTTGGGGATCAAATACTATTTCCCTTACTGAAATACTAATCAATTTATAACCTTTATTTAATGTGTTTTTCCTGGATTTTTTTGGTTGATATTCTGTCTCTGTCCATTAAAATAAACCTACCACAAAAAAGTATGTTAAATATGTAGGCCGAACCAGAAGCTAGATATTTTATAACGTGTTAAATATGGATATTTATCTTACAAAAACCCATGGATTCACTTCAGAAGGCCTTTATTAGCCCTGGAGCCGTGTGGAGTACTTTTTATAATGGATGGATGCACTTTTTTGGGCCTCAAATGTTGGGCTACCATTATAAAGCTAGGAAGAGCCAAGACATTTTTAATATAACTGATAGCGTTTTTTTATTTTGTATTATAATAACCCAGTCAAGAACACATTTTGCTATGACACCAAAATGTATGTAATAACTGATTTATTGAAGATCCAAAAATCAAAAGGACAGAACAAAGTTTATCATTATAGATTAAGATACTCCAACTTTTCAAACTGTGTAACACAATTTGACAGAGGACAGCGCTTTTGTCACCGTTTTTTTTTTTTTTTTTGCAGATGCTGCTTGACCTCGACCACACCTGCAACAGCAGCAAACTGGAGAAAACCGGAAACAGCCAAGCACTCAGCACTGCAACACCGGATCTTAACAGCTAACCAGCAAAACTCAACAGCTAGACAACTGCGCCTAGTGCACAAAAAATACACAAGACATTGGGTTAGAATCCAAATAACCACACACAAAAAAGCCAAATGAACTATTAACAAAAACAAAAAACACATCAGGACTGTAATATACAGAACACAAGCTATTCATACTTTCCAAATTATTTTAAAATAAAGCAGAGAAATAATTGTATGCGTTTGCAGATTAAAGCAGATTTTTAACAACAACAAAGCCAAATCTAAATTCAGTTCTAAACAGCGTCTTACAAAAGTGACACACGTGAGGGTCACACTCAGAACCATCACCGAAACGGGTTTACCTTAAAGGCCAATAGAATTGTGATGCTCGTCCTACTCAACGAATTAAAAAGGACATACACATTTAAAACAACCTCACTGAAAACAGGAACAATGTATGCAAAGAACAAAAGGCCTGTATGAATATGCCAATCAGTCATAATGACCTTTAGGCCCACAGAGCCTTTGTGTAGATTTCAGGGTTTTCAATCCGGGGGTTCCTCAGGCTCCAACCGAGGTCACACATTTAGAATCGCCCCATGATGAGACGGACCTGAGAGAACACAAAAGAGGGGTCAGACGTGTGGCGAAACACGTGGAAATGTCACGTTCACGCCATGTCGTAATTACGAAATAACATGTGACGGTCATGTGGTACAAGTCGGAGCTCTCAAAATTCAGTTTTAATTACGAGTTCTACCAGGACGTGAACCCTTTTCACAAGTCGGAAATCTCGTAATTACGACATGGCATGAACGCACCTAAACATTGAAATGAAAGGTGGGGAAATAATCAAGACATGGACAATTAACCATAACACTAAAACTAATTACACCTATTATACAAAAATACTTTATATATATATATATATATATATATATATATTAGATATATAGATAGATAGATATATATACACACATACAAAAAAATTATAAAATGTGTGATGTGTTAATGACATCCCCTTCAAGACTAGATTTCTGACAGTGTTGCCTGGGCAGTATGACGTCCGGTCGCATGTGCTCATAATGGTAATTTTACAATGGCTTCAAATGTGTCTCATCGAATCAGAATGACAGTCTATTGGTCTTATAATAGGGCTGCACAATTATTTGGATTTCTAATCATGATTACAATTACAGATGCCACAATTATATAATCGTTCAAAGGCGCAATTACAACAAACAAAAAAAGTCCTGTATGCTTAAGATTTTTTTCTAAAGGTTAAGGTTTTTTTTTCCATTGTTTTTATTTTAGTATAACATTATAATACCATGCATATTTGTACTTTTTTTAATTTAAAAAGGCACAATATGTAAGATTTTTAGATTAAAAAATTTTTTTTTTACATTTACATCCAAAAACCACTAGAGCAATGTTATATATTTTGTTGAGTTGTGTCCCAAATGTTTCCAAGAATGTTTAAATCCAGAGAAATAAGCAGTTTTAACCAGGACACGGGCCACCTATCAATGACATCATACCGTGTTACCATCGATTCATTTTATTTTGTAGAAACCATGGAAACACCAAAGATGCTTTAATATATGATGTGTTTTATTAGACAGGTGAGCAACTGTTTGGATCATTCCTGGACAGAAAACTAATGATTGATCTACAGCTCAACACAGTCTTAATGTTTAAATGTGGTTTTCTTGATTTACCGCGAGTACCATGTTTTACCATGCCTAATATCAATATATCTCACTGCAGTGTGAACAAGTGTCTCATAGTAGCCGCGGAGTGAACGCACAGAGTAGCACATTATAACATAACTTTCAACACACTCAAATGTGTCTAATATGATAAAATAGCGCTGCGTTACCCCACACACACACACACACACACACACACACACACACGAGCAGAAGCGGAAGCGTCATCTGCGGCTAGGGCTGGTCCGATACCATTTTTTGAGCTTTGAAGCTTCAGTAGTAATCAACATTGAATAAGGGGCTGAACATATTCTTCTCTCTAATAAAGGCAGAAATCTCGAGAAGCGGCGCGCCTAACCCGGGCAGGGCTTATATGCGCCGAGAACATTTGAACCGCCCCGAATTGTCACTAATTCTAAACCGAAAGTAAAATGCGCACGGCTGCACTGTCATTCGTTCACGGCCGCACAGTACACAAGCTCTGTAATGTGACGGTGAGGGAGAAAACATCCCTAACGGGTGAAAAGACTAATACATTTTGATTCTATTATTCCATTTTCCACAATGTCCAACAAATGCAGCTTAACCCAAAATGCAAGCTCAGGCATGCACTGCTTCTGTTCAAGCCCATGCAGCTGTGCGCTCTAGACAGAGAATACTCCGTTGCAGGGAATGCTAAGAAGAAACAAATATATTTAAGTATAACAAGGTTGGGTTGCTATTCAACTGCCCATCCTATCAAAAACTGCTAGGCTATAGGATAACTGTGAAGAAAAAAAAGAGCATTGTATTTCGCCAGATTTCATAGTGTAAACATATGCAAGCGCGAATGAGAACCGTTTCGAGGGGAATGTCAGGTGTACATGGAAAAGAAACAAAAGACGAATACTCGAACCCCAAAATCGAATACCAACGCATCGAACGAATATTCTGGTCCAGCACTATCTATGGCATAATAAAAGCTCAGCGAAATCAAGGAGTCGTCAAGATACGCCTTTGTTTTGAATAAGTGACCTCTAGCAGCGAAACATTACATATTGTGTCTTTAAAATAGAAATCAAACCAATGTATAGTTGACATTTGAGGCGTATTGCTATAGAAAAGCAATACAAGTTTTTCAGGAAGTGTTTTCAGCTTAATTTCATATAAAATATAGCATGCAGCTGCTTCAAACAATGGAATAAATCTATTCAAAACATCATTCAAATGTACATTTTGATAATCGTAATTAATAATCGACAATTATAATTGTCGTCATAATCGTGCAGCCATATCTTATTATAAAGTTAGTTTGTTTAACTGATGTTACATAATGTTAAACGGTTTTGCACTGATTCATCTGTGATGTTGTTTTGCATTCAAAGTCAAACAGGTTAGATAAGACTTTGGTCATGCCATCCTACCTTAATAGCCCAACAGTGCTAGTTATAAACTCAAGCATTGTGTTTATTCCCACTTCCAGGTTTAAAGCAAGCAAATGGCAGCGGGTTTGTGTTTGACTTTTTTTCTAAGGCGGGACGCGGTCTGTTCCGTTGTCTCGTAGACGTACCTCAGCACCACCAAAACACCCATCTGCTTCAAAGCAACCCCAACAGGAGCAGGTACACCTCTAACAGCTCAAACTGCACCACACAGCCCTGCTTTTACATTGCCATACTGGATTCAGCAGCTTGGAGGAAACAATTCCACATTGAGTTCAACAGCATTGTCAAAGCAGAACCAAAACCTGCTCTGCAAGTCACATTTTTACCAATGCGATGCATCTGCAAAGAATAAGGAACTACAGTCCAGTGCATCGTTGTAGCACAGACACGTTTTCTTACCACTGAAGAGTTTTAGGATGATGCAGGACCCTCTTCCCCAGCAGACTTCGGCTGGCTTTTAGACCTCGACCTGGACTTAGACCCTCTGTTCGACGCAGGTGTGCGGCTTCTGGAATGGGACCTGGATTTGGATCGAGAACGTGACCTAGACCTGGAAGGAGACTTGGACTTCCTCTTGCGGGGAGTGTGTGACTTGGAGCGAGAGCGGGAATAGGAGCGGGACCGTGACCTGCTGTAACGGGAACGGCTGCGGGAACGAGAGCGGCTCCTGCTTCTAGAACGGCTGCGTCTCCGACGCCTCGGACTGTGGGGTGGAGATAAAGAAAAATGATGGATTATTTCAATAGAGTCCTGCACTTTGACTCAACTTTGTAAGATATAAGGCCCATTCACACCAAGAACAATAACGATAAAGTTTTAATAATCATTTTAATTCTATGGGAATACTGAAATCCACACCACAACTACAACAGCACAGAGGAACGATGTAGGTGGAATGACTTTCAGAACATTAAAGCAGGATGGATACTGATTGGCTCTCAAAGAGCTCACGCATTTAAAGAGGCAGACGACAAAACTGCAGAGCACACTTATAATAAACTGAACATTATCGTCCGTTGGTGTGGACGTTAGTATATTTATCGTTCTTAGTTTAAAATGATCTTAACTATAACGTTAACTTACGTTATAATAATGTTCTAATTCCATGAGAATAGGGAAGTTCAATCAATTAGAGATGCACTGACTGCAATTTTCTTGGCCAATTCCGATTTTTTTGTATGCGTGACCTGCCAATTCCGATTTTCTTTCAAAGAACTATAATTTACAGCATATACAAACAAAAATGCTAAAAAAAAATGCTTTTCTGCAATGCTAAATTTTATTTTCATTAAAAAAAAACAGCACAAATAAATGCAATAGAATAAAGAGCTAATTATTAAAAAAAAGAGAAAATTATTAATTTGTTTACAATAATAGGGCCAATAATTTGAACCAGAAATAACACTAACCAAATGATACAGCACAAAATAATGATGAAGACAAAAGTCCATCTCTCCCTTTGGAATTAAAGAAAGGTGACCTCTGCTTTGTAAACATCCATGTCAGTGTGAGGGGAATAAACTGAACTGTTACTGTCACCAACTGTCATCCATACATATTCATTTTAATAATTCATCTAATTTTACATGTGGCCTGAGAAAGTCATGTCTATTATTTTGGTTTGTTTGTTTGTGTCACTAATAAATTCAAACGTGCTTCTGCACTTTGGCTGGCGCTGAGCTAGAGACGATGCGCTCAGTGCTTTTCATACGTCACCATCCATAAGTCACAATTTCCATACGTCACCATCCATACGTGTCACACTTTCCATACGCCACCATCTATACGTCACACTTTCCATACGTCACCTTCCATACGTGTCACCATCCATACGCCACCATCTATACGTCACCTTCCATACGTGTCACCATCCATACGCCACCATCTATACGTCACACTTTCCATACGCGTCACCATCCCTACGTCACACTTTCCATACGTCACCTTCCATACGCCACCATCTATACGTCACACTTTCCATACGCATCACCATCCATACGTCACACTTTCCATACGTCACCTTCCATACGTGTCACACTTTCCATACGTCACCATCCATACGTCACAATTTTCATACGTCACCATTCATACGTCACCATTCATACGTCACCATTCATACGTCACCATTCATACGTCACCATTCATACGTCACCATTCATACGTCACCATCCAACCACATAATGTTTATTTGAGGTTTCAGAGATTTAAACAGACATTTAAAATAATTACTAGCCTATATAAAAAAGACATGTATAGTTTGTTCAATTTTAATTCCATACACTGATATCTATGGAAGCTGCAATAACAATGCTTTCAATTATAATTTGAATACATGTTTTTATTCATATCAGATACACATTTTGCATGAAACAAAGTTTGTTCTTCTCCCATGTTCACTGGCCACTTATATGTATTTCAGGATAAAATTGATGAATTTGCGCAATGAAAACATCCTCTGTAGCTTTTGCAAACTCATTGCGCGTTTTATCAACTAACATGATTAGTATAAAGTTGTTTAAACGACAAAACATTCGCATTTCAGCAATCTCCATTTGAGATTTTCTGCTTAAAGTGTCATTCATTCGCTTGTGGTGTTTGCGATTGTGTTTGCTGAATAACTGCACTTGTGTGAGCTACTGAAATGAGCCTTGCTGTGAAACTGCCAATCAGAGCAGAGCTAAACATTAATATTCATGACCCTTCCAAATAAGGTAATAACAGGCCATTTCCTTCTAGGGACAAATCCTAGTGTTGTAAATGGACATGTAAAACAGTATCTGGAGTACTTTTGCCCTTACCTAAGCCACATACCTTCCATTTAGATATTAGAGAACAATTTAAAATATTGTATCAATGCACTCTATGGCATCTTTAAGTCCTGTAAGTTGCGAGGTAGGGCCTCCATGGATCGGACTTGTTTGTTCAGCACATCCCACAGATGCTCGACTGGATTGAGATCTGGGGAATTTGGAGGCCAAGTCAACACCTCAAACTCATTGTTGTGCTCCTCAAACCATTCCTGAACCATTTTTGCTTTGTGGCAGGGCGCATTATCCTGCTGAAAGAGACCACAGCCACCAGGGAATACCGTTTCCGTGAAAGGGTGTACATGGTCTGCAGCAATGGTACGAACGGTACGTAGGTGGTACGAACAAAGGTTTCCCAGCAGAACACTGTCTCCGCCGGCTTGCCTTCTTCCCATAGTGCAGGGGTGGCGAACAAGCTAATCAGGGTCTGAAAGTTTACTAGAAAGTTACAGGCAGGTACATTTTATCAGGGTTGGAGTTGAGCTCTGCAGAATTGAGGCTCTCCAGGACTGGAGTTCGCCACCCCTGCCATAGTGCATCCTGGTGCCATGTGTTCCCCAGGTAAGCGATGCACACGCACCCGGCCATCCACGTGATTCATCAGACCACGCCACCTTCTTCCATTGCGCCGTGGTCCAGTTCTGATGCTCATGTGCCACTGTTGGTGCTTTCGGCGGTGGACAACAATCTGTGTATTCTGCTATGCAGCCCCATACGCAACAAACTGCGATGCACTGTGTATTCTGACACCTTTAACTTCATTAACTTAAGCAGGTGCTGTGATGAAGAGATAATCAGTTTTATTTACTGTCATAATGTTATGCCTGATCGGTGTATATATAATGTTGTACCAGTATATTCTTTGATTTGACAGCACTAATAAATATACAACTAATACTTAAACCAATTACATTGTTAATTTGGTTTTGTTTTTTTGTTGGTAAAAAACAAAAACAAATTTGTTGGTAATGTCACTGATGCATAATGTTTTCCTATGTATGCGTTTATAACTTCTTAAAAGACATTTTTACGCTTTACATTTTATGTTATTTCATTCCTGTAGAGGTTCTATATGTTCTGCCCTTTCTATCCGTTTATCGTTTGATGCATTATACTAATTATCTTCTAAGAAAAAACACACGGAACAACCCTAGACGCAACAAAGACGACAGATAAACTCTGTCTGGTGTGGTGTTGTTTACCTCCGGCTGCGGCGGCCATGTCCACCGTGTCTTCTAGCGGCTCCACCGCCGCGACGCCCGCCGTAGTAGGAGTCGGGCGGCCTGCCATAGCGGGCCATCTGAACCCGGAGCTCTCGCCCGTCCAGAATCGCCCCATCCATCGCGTCCATCGCATCCTCGGCATCCCTCTTGTCGTGAAAACGCACGAAGGCGAACCCCCGGCTCTCTTTCGTGTATCGATCTCGGGGAATGTAAACGTCCCCAACTCGGCCGTACTTTTCAAAGACGCGCCGCAGCGTCTCCGGCGACGTGCGATACGTTAAATTATCCACTTTTAACGATGTCATGCCCTCTACGTCGGGTGGAGGCCTGCCGTAACTCATTTTAATGGACGTATCCAACAAACTTTCAGAATTGACTTAGCTCGGTGCCCACAAACTGAGTCGATTCGCGTATTCCAGCTATGAAACAAACACTAGTTGCCATCGATCATCCTCTTCTCTCCGCTGCGCAGCCCCGCGAACACAACAACAATGGTTGCGCGCGCACGCTCTCAAAATGGCGCGTTCTAAAACCCGGAACAGAATTAGCATGAATTCTAGCATCAAAATACATTCAAAAATGCAGATCTTGGACATTATACAGTTATTACAAAAAATAAAAAAAATAAAAAAAAGAGAGAAAACCAACTAACTAAATAGGCCTAAATAAACAAATAAAAATTGCCACAATAATATAAAAATCGGAATATGGCTACAGTCAGGTATAATGTGACCCTGGACCACAAAACCAGTTTTTTTAATTGAGATTTATACGTCGTATGAAAGCTGAACCATTGATGTATGGTTTGTTAGGATAGGACAATATTTGGCTGAGATACTATTTGAAAATCTGGAATCTGATGGTGCAAAAAAATCTAAATATTGAGAAAATCACCTTTAAAATGAAGTCCTTAGCATATTACCGCTAATAATAATATTTTTTTAAATATATATATTTATGGTAGGAAATTTATCTTCTTGATCTTTATTTAATATCCTAATGATTATTGGCATAAAAGAAAAATTTATAATTGTGACCCATACAATGTATTGTTGGCTATTGCCCCAAATATACCTGTGCAACTTATCACTGGTTATGTGGTCCAGGGTCAGAAATCAAAATATATATAAATCAAATAAATATGTGTTAAGCTCATGAACTTTTAGAAAATCACAATAGCTTTCTTAGTCAGAGCATCTCAAATGCTGTCGTCCAACTTTAATTCATTCAACGAAAACAGTAAACTTGCATTTATGAATGTGAAATTTGGTTAAAAAAGTAAATTAATTAGATAAAAGCACTCATCCTCCTTAGAATATTTACTGAAGCCAAAAAGCACAAGTTCTCATGACAGAGGTCTTGAATTTCTGTATTTCACAAAATAACTGAACAAGTATTCTGACAAAGTAAATGCAAGGTGGTTTCATGATAGTTATTAAAGCTATAATTTATACATTTAAAAAAAAAAAAATCTGTAAATAATGATTTGTTGGATAAAATGTGTGTATAATTTGTTTACAGGAGATTCGTTTATATTTATTTCTAATATGAAACCTTTTTCTATTATTTATTTATTTATTTATAGGGTTAGGGTAAACATTATTTGAAGAGATTAAGTGTTTGTCCTAAACATACAATTACACACGTTCAAACATGTCACATTCAAAAGCCTCCATTTTATTTAAATATAGGCCTATAAGTAGTTAAATAACAAATACAATGCCCAATAGTATGTGAGACGAATATGAACAAAAAAGTCCTCAATGTAGTCCTTAAAATTGCAATTTAAGTTGCTCTACTGACTATAAAGTTCAGCAACAACAAGACAATTCAGCGATAAATACTGAATATAAATTGTATCTAACTGACATAATTTATAAACTATGTATTTGATGATGAATATATTAACGAATATCTGCTGTTTCTGAATAAACTGTTTATACGGATTCACTAAAAACTACACTACCCACAAATCCGTTCGTGGAGGATGATTGTGATGTCACCGTCAGCTGATAGAAGTCACATGACAGACATTTTCGATTTCAGACATACAGGCAGAGCCTACTGATCTGGAAGCAGGAAATTAACATATATTTACATTTTCCAGCTTACAAAATGATTCTGTCCCTTTGGAAACCGTTGTGATCAACAGTTTTTTGCATTATGAATTAGCTGTTTACATCAGCGCACAGTATTCGGTAAGTTTACTTCGCACAGTTATCACAGTCGGTCTCCATTCACTCACAAGCCTAAATGATAGCATTAATCATTTATTAATAGCTCATAATTCAGTGAATCAGATGATATGTTCACATTACACATATACAATGACTTCTTTGGTTTGATGTCATGAGGAAGCAGGAATGTAGCATATGGGGAAAATAGCAGTGTTGTTGTGTCAGGTGTCACTTGACTTTGATGCTTTGTGTGTTCACTAGTCTCAGGTTGTCATCGAGCTAAAGACTTAAAGCCAACATGACTCCGGAGAGAAAGACCCTGCTCAACATCATCGTCCTGGGCTTGGGCTTCATGGTGATGTTTACTGCCTTTGGCACCTGTGGGAATATTGAAGTAGGTTTTGAGCTTTTTGATACTTGGAAATCCACAATTTGATGAATATGATAATATTATCAGATGTAACTAGGCTTGTAGAAGCCTACTGAAAATATCCAGTATGACAATCAAACCTATATCTTCACTTTTTTCAGCAAACTGTAATAAAGAGTTTCAACAGTACAGAGTTTCATGGAAGTGGCTACACCAGGTATTCATTTTATTCATTTCTTTCTTTTGTTATCAGAGCGACATTCTTTATAGAGCACAATAGTGGCCACACACTCTTTCAGTTTTCTTTTTCATTAGGTATTTAAAAAAACTGAACTTAAAGTCAGCATGAAACAGAAGTTGTGATAGTATTTTCTTCCCTATTGTGACGTATTTCCAAGTGAAATGGCTTCTCAAACAAGAGTAAATGTAGGGTGGGGCTTGAGTTTGCCCATGGGGAATTGATTGGATGGTTGGGGTTTGCTATTGGTGGTTGCCCCGCCCTCATCATCAGGGCAGTAGAGAAGAGAAGTCTGTGCAAAAGGGAGGGGAAGCTATTTTGATTAAAGACTATGAGGCACATGAATTAAGATAACATGATGTGCACGGGATCAATCGCATAATAAATACTGCGATATTCCATTTCAAGGTGACTGAATAAAGAGTCAGCCAGTTCCCAGATGACATTAGAAATGTTGATCTGAAGCAAATTAAGGTTTATAAAAATCAAGAATAAGAAGTCAAAGTCATAAGACTATGTACTTGATCTCTCTGATATCTTTGTTCACATTAAACATTGCACATGAAAGTAAAAAGTAAAAAGTAAAAAGTGGCCGTTCATAAAACTTATAATTTTTAGTTTATTGTAAAAACCCATATAATATGATGGGACATTTACTTCCAGACTCCCACAGTTGTGCTTAACATCATGTGACATGTTTTGGCCTTTGCACCCATTCTGAATGAGATTTATGATGACCGATTCAAAGATGAAAAGCGGGTCATCGAATGTTGTGCTGTAAGCTAACGAATCTCTCTTGACCTCAGTAATCACATTGACCATGATTATATAACAAAGAAGCACTGTCTGTTCTCAAAGAAAACAGAACTTTGAAACAGAGAAATGAATGCAGTGGCATGTGACCCAACAGTCATGACACTTACTCAGCACAGGCTCTTTACCGTGTGAAAAAATTGTCAACATTTCTTGTGGTGGAAGAAAACAACATATTATACAACTATATCTCTATCTCTCTCTCTCTCTCTCTCTCTCTCTCTCTCTCTCTCTATATATATATATTGCTTGTATAATATTTTTATTCTACTGTGTAAAGTTTTGCTGCTGAATGTAATCATGTCTGTTTTATCAGTCTTGCTGCTACTGTTGGGGCAGTTGTAAAACTGGTTATGGAATATGGACTTTTTAATATTTCATTTGTTTAATGAACTCTATTACAAAACAGACTCATCGCGTTCAAACAGCCATATAGTGTGAATGTATTATTTACTGTAGATAATGAGATTTAAACTAATTACAAAATGTTTTAATTCATATTTTCATATACTATATTAATACATTTATACATTCATATATTTACTAGTTTGGGGTTGGTAAGATTTTTTATTATTATAGTAAAATACAGTAAAACCACTTATACTGTGAAATATTATTACAATTTATTATAACTGTTTTCTATTGCAATATACACCGATTAGGCATAACATTATGACCTAATATTGTGTTGGTCCCCCTTTTGCTGCCAAAACAGCCCTGACCTGTCGAGGCATGGACTCCACTAGACCCCTGAAGGTGTGCTGTGGTATCTGGCACCAAGATGTTAGCAGCAGATCCTTTAAGTCCTGTAAGTTGCGAGGTAGGGCCTCCATGGATCGGACTTGTTTGTTCAGCACATCCCACAGATGCTCGACTGGATTGAGATCTGGGGAATTTGGAGGCCAAGTGAACACCTCAAACTCGTTGTTGTGCTCCTCAAACCATTCCTGAACCATTTTTGCTTTGTGGCAGGGCGCATTATCCTGCTGAAAGAGGCCACAGCCACCAGGGAATACCGTTTCCATGAAAGGGTGTAAATGGTCTGCAACAATGCTTGGGTAGGTGGTACGTGTCAAAGTAACATCCACATGGATGGGAGGACCCAAGGTTTCCCAGCAGAACATTGCCCAAAGCATCACACTGCCTCTGCCGACTTGCCTTCTTCCAAAGTGCATCCTGGTGCCATGTGTTCCCTAGGTAAGCGACGCACACGTACCCGGACATCCACGTGATGTAAAAGAAAACATGATTCATCAGACCAGGCCACCTTCTTCCATTGCTCTGTGGTCCAGTTCTGATGCTCACATGCCCACTGTTGGTGCTTTTGGCGGTGGACAGGGGTCAGCATGGGCACCCTGACTGATCTGTGGCTATGCAGCCCCATACGCAACAAACTGCGATGCACTGTGTATTCTGACACCTTTCTATCAGAACCAGCATTAACTTCTTGAGCAATTTGAGCTACAGTAGCTCGTCTGTTTGATGGGACCACACGGGCCAGCCTTCACTCCCCACGTGCATCAATGAGTCTTGGCCGCCCATGACCCTGTCGCCGGTTCACCACTGTTCCTTCCTTGGTCCACTTTTGATAGACACTGACCACTGCAGACCGGGAACACCCCACAAGAGCTGCAGTTTTGGAGATGCTCTGACCCAGTCTTCTAGCCATCACAATTTGGCCCTTGTCAAACTCGCTCAAATCCTGACGCTTGCCCATTTTTCCTGCTTCTAACACATCAACTTTGAGGAAAAAATGTTTACTTGCTGCCTAATATATCCCACCCACTAACAGAAGCTGTGATGAAGAGATAATCAGTGTTATTCACTTCACCTGTCATAATGTTATGCCTGATTGGTGTATGTTAAAATGCATCCTTACTCCAGTCTTCAGTGTCACATAATCATTCAGAAATCATTTGATGCTAATTTAAACATTTATTATTTTTATATTCTTTTAACTGCTGTATACATTCATATATCCATAACCTTCAAACAGCTAAAAGATAGTTGCAAAATAATCAATCAGTATACCTAAATATTGATGTAGTAATATTGATTCTTTTGAGCTGTGTAATTATTTGAAATGCATTTGTTAACAACTTAATAGTATTATTATTATTATTATTATTATTTCTTTAAGTGTTTCAATTGTCTCCAACCTAATTAACAAGAGCAGATTGCATTAAATTAAATACTTTTGATATATTTATTATTTTGATCACTTTGTAAATATTTGAGTGGTTGGGTACTATTACTGCTGTCACATGTCTATCTTCAACCATAATATGGCAGGTAGATTTGACTTCTGTAAATAAAAAGAAATAGCCAATATAATTATTTTTCACTTTGCCTTTTCTATAAAACACATTGAAATAGATATAAATAATAATGATCATCAAAGCAAATACATCATAACCATTTAACAAAAAATCCATGATTATTATATTGGTGTTAGCATTCTGTAATCATCCTCCTAACCAGCATAATCCCACTGGTAACACATCATTTTCATACTTCTCTTCTAGCATGGCGATTATCTACGCAGTATTCTCTGCCTCTAACCTCATAGCGCCCTCAGTGATAGCTGTTGTTGGACCTCAGCTGTCTTTGTTTTTTAGTGGACTTCTTTACAGGTAAGTGCCTGAAGGGCTTTCTGTCATAAATTCTGGAGAAAAGGCCTAATTTATGATTACATGGTTTGCTCTCTGGTCTCTTTTAGTGCTTATATTGCGGTTTTCATTCATCCGTACACTGCATCATTCTACACTTTATCTGTGTTGCTTGGAATTGCCGCTGCAGGTTCGATATCATTATCTGTTCGGTTATGAAATCATACTATGTAGCCACACATTCTTCAAAACTTTCCGCTAACTTTGTCTCTTGCAGTGCTCTGGACGGCCCAGGGGAATCTGCTCACCATCAACTCCAAAGATTCCACCATTGGGAGAAACAGTGGAATATTTTGGGCATTGATGCAGTTTAGGTACATCCTGCTTGTTGACAATGAGCATGTATAGAAGGAAAAATGGTACATAAGGTACTATGATTCATTTATTCTCTTTTGCAGCCTATTCTTTGGTAATCTCTACATATATCTTGCCTGGCATAACAAGAGTCACATAACAGGTGCGTACATATATATATTGTTCAACTATGGCCACTGAGGGACAGTCATAATGTGTGTACAAGTTGAAGTAACAAGAATTTTGGTTGAAATTAATAAATGGGTTGTTGATTTGATGTAACAAAAAGATACTGTAAAAGAAACAAAATCAATTCTGAATGGTTACACAGAATTAGAATTGAGGTTGAATAAAGCTGAAAAACTTCTTTTGCTGGTGTCAGATAAGGACCGCCAGACAGTTTTCATCACACTCACGGTCATCAGTCTGGTGGGCAACTTCCTCTTTTTCCTGATCCAGCGACCAGACCCAGAACCTGCACTAGAACCTTCTGATGCCTCTGAGTCACTTCTACCAACAGACATCTCTGATAGTAATGATGTGGTGTAAGTACATATTTGTATGCACTTCTGCAAATCAAGACCTTAATCTGGACCAGTTTAATCATATCATATTGTGTCTTTTTTCCCTTGCCTTGCTTTCTATTCTTGTTACTCTTTTTAAGTCCATCCCAGAGTCTGTGCTCTCAGGCATTGGAGGCATTCAGTAAGTAGCGCTAAAATATTTAAGAATGTATGCAGATTTAAAATTGTGTTCTATTAAAGTTGCATACTAAGATCTCTTATCACATCAACAGAGAAATCCATACAGCTGGCTATGACTAAAGAGATGCTTTTATTGAGCATACCCTTTGCATACTCTGGTAAGTTCAGTCCTCTAAAAGTAAATCTGTGTGTTAGCAGTGGTAGTTCACTCCATGATGACAGATAAAGCAAGCAAATTATGAAAAGAAGAGAGCCCAAAACAAAGCCCTGGGGAGCCCCTTTAGTAGCAGGGGGGATTTGTTCTGTTGGATACTAATAATGCAATTTATTTCCAAAAGGGACAGTGTACATTAATCAATGTATTGAATTTAAATGTACCCAAATTAGCCCGAAGGCTAGTTTTCATTGGTAGCACCTTTGCCAGATTTTATTAGGCCTAGAACTAGAGAAAAGAAAGGAAACAAGAAAAAAACAACAGTAATAGAACCAGAGCCTGTTAACAACTCTATAAATACAATTAAACATATAATACTATATAATAGTAATATTTACTATGTAATAACATATGTAATATTTATATGTAATATTTTACTGTTTTGAGTCAAGAATTGTTATGAACAAAAATTGTTATTATTAATAATCTCATCTTTTGGCTTGTGTCCATCCAACTCCAAATAAAAATATAGCTATTAACGGAGTTCAACTGATTTGAGGTCTTTAAGCACTTGTGTAAAAAAATATTATGTTTTATTTAGCAAGCATGTAACCACTTTGATCATAGATGGAAAAGAACCTAACCCTAACAGCCAATGCAGGCAATTTACCATATGAAATATGGTATGAAATTTTTTTAAGCTTTTTAACAGTTATAGCGCCACCTATGGTCTGATCTCCATATAAGTGTGCATGCTCTTTAAGAATCGTATGTCGCATGTGCTCACCTACTTTCATGAAGTTTAGGATTTATAAGCTTTTAAGTATATTTGGCCAAACCTATTTTATAATGACCCTGCTATAGGCCAAAGTAGGACTATAGGACTAGTTCGTGAAAGTTTTTATTTTTTTTAATAATCAACAAAATTGAACTAACGATTTGATGGACAGTGGCGATCCTAGAGGCAAAGTTGCTCAGAATGAGTAGTTCTACCATGCGATGCGAATGTCGTGGGTGTGTGCGGAAAAGATCGTGTGGTATACAATCCTTTATGCACGTGAAAAATGGGAAGGTGCCCCCTGGTGGCTGATTACTTTCAAATTACTCACAGGCCTCTAGGGCCGTGAGTCAAACAGGTCCAGCGAGTTTTGTTCCGATCGGCCTTCATTAACCTTGTCTGATAGCTGCTCAAACTTCATTGGCCATCGACTGCGTTTTTTGAGATACACAAATGTCCTCAAAGGCAGTCTTGGCACATTGGATAAAGACACCGCATGCCAATTTTTAAGTCAATCAGACTTGGGGTTGCTTAGTTATAGCCATTTTAATGTTTTTCCCCCACGTGTTATGGCGCCCCAAGTGGCCAGTCACCGCATGCTTTTTCATGTGACCACAGAATGAGCACTGACATACACTATATTGCCAAAAGTATTGGGACACCCCTCCAAATCATTGAATTCAGGTGTTCCAATCCCTTCCATGGCCATAGGTGTATAAAACATTTAGGAAAGAATGGGTCGCTGTCAGGAGCTCAGTGAATTCAAGAGTGGTACCGTGGTAGGTTGCCAACTGTGCAATAAGTCCATTCGTGAAATTTGCCTGTACTTGCCTGACTGCATTGTGCCACGTGTAAAGTTTGGTGGAGGGGGGATTATGGTGTGGGGTTGTTTTTCAGGGGTTGGGCTTGGCCCCTTAGTTCCAGTGAAAGTAACTCTTAATGCTTCAGCATACCAAGACATTTTGGACAATTTCATGCTCCCAACTTTGTGGGAACAGTTTGGGGATGGCCCCTTCCTGTTCCAACATGACTGCGCACCAGCGCACAAAGCAAGGTCCATAAAGACATGGATGAGCGAGTTTGGTGTGGAGGAACTTGACTGGCCTGCACGGAGTCCTGCCCTCAACCCCATAGAACGGGATGATTTAGTGCGGAGACTGTGAGCCAGGCCTTCTTGTCCAACATCAGTGCCTGAAACACCCATCCACCCATTTTCCCATAAACACACTCATAAACCTTGTGGAAAGCCTTCCCAGAAGAGTTTAAGCTGTTATAGCTGCAAAGGGTGGGCCAACTCCATATTAAACCCTACGGATTAAGACTGGGATGTCATTAAACTTCATGTACATGCAGGTGTCCCAAAACTTTTGGCAATATGGTGTAGGTGTGCTGAGTTTAATGAAAATATCTCATTCCGTTCACGAGTTATAGCCATTTTAGTAAAAGTTGCTTTGTCCTCTTCTTATGTTTTGGTGGTCCTTGGGGACCGTGAATTGAAATTTCAACCTTTTTTTGATAATTATTGACAATTAGACTCCAGAGAATCTTGCTGCACTGGTTTGGTTCCGATCAGTCCAAAAACCTAGGACTAGATACAAAAAAAATCCAAGATACCCAATAATTTTGCGACTAAAAGAGTGATGATCAAAACCATGCATTTTGTCCGCCTTGAGCCAACGACATAAGACACTTGAACCTACACCTAACGGTTTAGGAGTTATGAGCCATTTCGTACTTTTGACTGCTGTCTCAGTTCTGTAAATTATATAAATATCAAATGTGTGATGTTGAGAAAATGTGGCTGCCTATCTGTACAGGTCTCGAGCTCACCTTTTACAGTGGGGTGTATGGGACATGTTTAGGGGCCATGACTCAATTTGGAGAAGGTGCCAAGGGTCTCATCGGCCTATCTGGAATTTTGATCGGTGTTGGTGAAATACTTGGTAAGTGCATTACAACTATTGTGCTTCTGTTCTCAGTGAACATGGCAAAGCAAACGTAATAAGACGATTTCTCCGTTTAACCAGGAGGGGGAGTATTTGGGATCATGGATAAGTGTAATCGTTTTGGCAGAAACCCGGTAGTGTTTTTGGGGCTGGTTACCCATATTGTGGCATTCTACCTCATCTTCCTCAACATAGCCAATGATGCTCCTGTGGCCCCAGAGAAAGGCACACAAATGCAGGCTTTTATCCAACCCAGGTAAGAGGCAACATATGCGGTACTAGACTGTCCAACAAGCATGGGCATTGAGAATGGAGCCAGACATGTTTCTTGCTGCTTTGTATTGATTTATTTTATTGTTCATGTGTTGTGGCAGTGTGCCTGTGGCGCTGATATGCAGTTTCTTGCTGGGTCTGGGTGATAGTTGCTTCAACACTCAGCTCATCAGCATTGTGGGGTTCTTGTTCCGGGATGACAGTGCCCCAGCGTTTGCAGTCTTTAAATTTGTACAGGTTTGAGCCTTCCTTTTATTAAAGTGTTCTAATCTGTAGCATTTAAAGTCATTAAATAATTTGATATAAAAAGACAGTGCCAATAATTAAATGTTTGGGTAAAAACTTAGGAAAACACAGCAGGGTCATATTTCACCCCAATATAAAAAACAACGTAAATAGGATATGTATATTTTGCTTAAAACATGATGCCAATTTTTATTTTCAGTTTTTTTATTTTTGTATTATGACAAAATTCACCATCCACCCACCCCACCCACAAAATGCCCATCACCCACCCACCCATCCATCTATCCATACTCCCGTCCATCCATCCATCCATCCATACTTCCATCCACCATCCATCCTCTCTTCCATCCATCCACCCATTTATCCACTCATCCACCCACCCATTTATCCACCCATCCATCCATACTCCCATCTACCCATCCTTAAAATCCTTAAAATATGAAGCCAATTTTTATTTTAAGTTTTTTTATTTTTGTATTATGACACTCATTCACCATTCACCCACCCATTTATCCACCTATCCATCCATCCATCCATCCATCCATTCATACTCCCATCCATACTCCCGTCTACCCAAACTCCCATCCACCCACCCATCCATCCATCCACCCACCCATTTATCCACTCATCCATCCATCCATGTATACTTCCATCCACCATCCATTCTCCCATCTACCCATCCATCCCCCTTAAATATTAAGCCAATTTTTTTATTTAATTTTTTCTATTATGCCACTCATCCACCATCCACCCACCCACAAAATGTCAATCTACCCACTGATCCATCCACCCATCCATACTCCCATCCATACACCCATCCATACACCCATCCACACTCTCATCTACCCACCCATCCATCCATCCATCCATACTCCCATACACCCATCCATCCATCCATCCATACACCCACCCATCCATCCACCCTCCAAAAAAACCCCAAGAATGATAGAAAATGTATATTCATTAAAGGAATATATTTGCATCGCCTTTTGACGAGTTTCACCTTGTCTTAAGTAGTCACCCCAAAATCAAAAGAGGCTATTTTCTTTGAGCAAAACATAAAATTCTTATTTTTATGACCATAAAGATTTTGTTCATTATGACATTTTTATTTTTTCCCCATTCCCAGTAGTCTTAATAACTTAATGATTTTCTTTTAACAGTAATTTACAGTTGTTTTTCTTTGGTATTATAGTATTTAAATAAAATAGCAGTATAATATGATTAATTGATAGCGATTTATTTACTGGATTATATATACATATATATATACATACATGCATACATTTATTTATTTTGTGGCATGGAAATAATGGTTCTAAAAAGAACCTTATAGAGATTCTTGGCATATTTTTGGAATATATTATTCACCTATTTACTTGAAACAAATATGTATTGTTTTTTTTAAGTCCATCATTATAGTAAATTAATATATCAATTGCAGGAATATATTTTAATTTGCCATTTTAATTTACCTCATCCTAAAAAATATTTTATACATTTGCAATGATAGTATAAGAATCGTTCATCAAAACCTTCAGATCTGTGTAACATGTGGTATGTGAAGTTGTGTTTCTTCCTGGTGTCTCTGCAGTCCATCACAGCTGCGGTGGCCTTCTTCTACAGCAACTACCTTCTCCTGCAGTGGCAGCTGCTCATCATGGTGCTGGTGGGCTTCCTGGGCACCGGGACCTTCTTTTTGGTTGAGTGGGCTGTTATCAGCATTCGACGGGACTCGGACTATGACAGTATCTGATAGGAGCGGTTAGAAGAACTGAAGTGCCAGAACTACCGTCTCATCTCCAGCCATCAGCCTCAGTGAGCACATCTGCAAACCATCTTCAATGCTCTTTTTCCTAAACTTTCAGCTGTGGGAGCACCTAGACCATGTATACATTCTCCCTTTCAAACCAATCAACTGTACAGACTCGTTTCTTTACTTGCACATAAAATACGTTTACTCCCCAGATGGGATCAAGGGTCAAATGCTGTAATGCAATAATAAACGGTTTGTTCAAATTTTTACGTTTTCGAATAGCATTATGCTGTCCAATGCCAATGACCATCTACAAGTCTCATCGTCTTTTCAACATCTGCTTGAACACTAAACAAGATGCAAATGACTAAAGACATAATTAAAAATTAAACTTCTGTCATGATTTACTCACCCCTCAGGTTGTTCCAAAACTCGAATGCTATTAATTGTTTCATGGAACACAATAAGAATCATGCTGTTCATTTCACCAACAAGATAGTGACCAAAGCTCCAAAAACAAACATGAAAGGGCTCCATACAAATCATGCACTATATTTCAAGTTTTCTGAGGCCATGCGTTTGCTTCGTCTCAGGACAATTCAAGCTGTTATTCCTCTTAAATTTAATTCAGGATTGAAATATGCTTTCTTTGCACGAGGTTCTGCCAAACACTATTGGTTTTCGTTTGGTAGGCGAATGTAACTTACCAGTTTGAATACAAGGAGTGAGATTTGTGAGCTGCAACCTAAATGAACCTAAATGAACCTAAATTTCCGTCTGATCCTCACAGAAAACGACCATATGACATCAACAGTCTTAGGGTAGAGTGCATTAGACACCGCTTTGTCCATGTTGGAGCCGGACAGATGTGGTCACTGTGAATTGTGTTGGGAAAGGTTCTTCTGAAATTCAGCTTTTCACTGAAAAACAAAAATGAGGACATGTAAATGAAGACAGAAGTTTTACAGTATTTTATGTGAACCTCTCCTTTAAGTAGATGTTGTACTACTTAAAAATGAGAAGTTTATGAAAGCTTGTTTCCGCCAGGGAATAAAAATAATAAAGGTAATTGCGACTTTTTATCTCACAATTCAGACCTTTTCTCTCTCGCAAGTTTGACTTTTTTTCCTCAGAATTGTGATATAAACTCACAATAAAGAAAAAAGAGATATTCTGAGAAATACGGTCCGAATTGAGAGATATAAACTCTATTTGAGTTGACAAGTGGTGACATGGACATTAGGAATTCATTCTCTAAATTGTGGTCACATTGTACTAATTCGTACCCTCATTTTGATTGAACTGAATCAAGGGAATATATTATTACAACAATTTCCTTCTTTTTTTTTTTTTTTTTTACACTACTGTCATGTTCTCAATTCTGACTTTATAACTCGCAATTGCAAGTTTATTTCACAATTATGAGGAAAAACAATATAGACATAAACTGTAAATTGTACGGAGCCCACACCTGACGTAGACAAATATGCCATGAATTGTGGTCACATTGTACTAATTCATTCCCTTGTTTTGATTGAACTGAAACAAGGGAACATATTATTAAAACGTGGCCACAATTTAGTAAAACGAGGGAACGAATTAGTAAAACGTGCTGACGTGTTAGTAAGTCTTGGGAATGAATTGTTAATTCGTGGCAACAATACATTTTTTTACTGCATGTGCGGAGTTCTGTAAAATTGTGAGATATAAACAGAGGAAAATAAGTCGGCTCAATTCGGACTTTATATTTTCGCAATTGCGAGTTTATATCACAATTATGAGGAAAAAAGTCATGATTGAGAGATATAAACTGTAAATTATGAGGAAAAAAAGAATAGATATAAACTAAATTGCGAGTTTTAAAGTCAAAATTGTACAAAGCGCCGCTCAAGATGTAGACAAATATGCCACAGATTAAGAATTTGTTCTCTCGTTTTAGTAAATCGTGGTCACATTGTACTAATTCATTCCCTTGTTTTGATTGAACTGAAACAAGGGAACATATTATTAAAATGTGGCCATGATTTAGTAAAACGAGGGAACGAATTATACATACTTTTACTGCATGTCATGTGGGGAGTTCTGTAAAATTGCGAGATATAAACAGTAATTTTTTACTTAAACTCGCAATTGCAAGTTTATATCACAATTCTGAGGGAAAAAAAGTTACAATTGCAAGAAATAACGTTTCAAATCTGAGAAATACGGTCCGAATTGAGAGATATAAACTCGTAATTATAGGGAAAAGTCAGAATTGTGAGATAAAAAGTCATTAGTAGCATTTTTTTTATTTTATTCTGTGGCAGAAACAAGCTTCCATAAGTCTTAGTGCATTGCAATAAATCACTGAGCAATGAAACATCATTTATATACACTACGCTGTGAGACTGTAGATGAGAAATGTGATTATAGACTCGATTTTTATCAAAACATGAAACACTCCATGCACCGTCGCATTCAGTTTTAAGGAAACAATTTTGCCAAAGATCGAAGCACTCTTTCTATAATTTTGCCATATTTTTTTTAAGTTTGTCCTTGTTTATTTGTGTGAAGTGAACAAATATTCAAACAGAATCTGATTACTGATATAATCAATAGAAAACAGAGAAATAATTTGAGAATCATTATAAACCGCAACTGTACTAATACCAAGCTGAGCCTCAGTCAACAAGTCATTAATATCAATGTATTGAGAACGGGTGCAGAAAGACCTTTTCTTAACACATTCACAATACATATGTTAGAAGCTCATTTGCATGGGAGCAGAAGCTACATGTACGTTATTAGGCCCAGGAATGGTTCAGCTTTATTTGGTTCAAGCCAATGCAATCTGTAGGATGTTGAGGGGAAATTATATGAATATCTGGTCATATACTTGAATGTATCTTACTGTAAAAATGCTAACGGAACCTGGATTTTCTGTTTTCTTTTATAAATATGTGTATATATGATTAAAGACCATTTTGAGCCTTTGATTCTTGCTTGCGTCTTTTCATCAGTGCTCATGATACACGATACATACATGACAAATAAGGGGATGAAACCAAGAGAATGAAAAAGTAAAGAATACGAAAATATACCGATCAGGCATAACATTATGACCTAATATTGTGTTGGTCTCCCTTTTGCTGCCAAAACATCCCTGACCCGTCAAGGCACGGACTCCACTAGACCCCTGAAGGTGTGCTGTGGTATCTGATACCAAGATGTTAGCAGCAGATCCTTTAAGTCCTGCAAGTTGCGAGGTAGGGCCTCCATGGATCGGACTTGTTTGTTCAGCACATCCCACAGATGCTCGACTGGATTGAGATCTGGGGAATTTGGAGGCCAAGTCAACACCTCAAACTCGTTGTTGTGCTCCTCAAACCATTCCTGAACAATTTTTGTTTTGTGGCAGGGCGCATTATCCTGCTGAAAGAGGCCACAGCCACCAGGGAATACCATTTCCATGAAAGGGTGTACATGGTCTGCAACAATGCTTAAGTAGGTGGTACGAACGAAGGTTTCCCAGCAGAACATTAACCAAAGCATCACACTGCCTCCGCCGGCTTGCTTTCTTCCCATAGTGCATCCTGGTGCCATGTGTTCCCCAGGTAAGCGACGCACACGCACCCGGCCATCCACGTGATGTAAAAGAAAACATGATTCAACAGACCAGGTCACCTTCTTCCATTGCTCTGTGGTCCAGTTCTGATGCTCACGTACCCAATGTTAGTGCTTTCGGTGTTGGACAGGGGTCAGCATGGGCACCCTGACTGGTCTGCGGTTATGCAGCCCCATTCGCAACAAACTGCGATGCACCGTGTATTCTGACACCTTTCTATCAGAACCAGCATTAACTTCTTGAGCAATTTGAGCTACAGTAGCTCGTCTGTTTGATGGGACCACACGGGCCACGGTTCTAACACATCAACTTTGAGGACGAAATGTTCACTTGCTGCCTAATATATCCCTACCACTAACAGGAGCCGTGATGAAGAGATAATCAGTGTTATTCACTTCACCTGTCATAATGTTATGCCTGATCGGTGTATATATAATTTTGTACCAATATATTCTTAATAAGAAAAATTGAGGTGAAACCTCAACAGTCTTTTATGAAATGTTGTGTTTGTAAACTCCAACAAAGTATGAAGAATTTGTGACACTTAAAAAACAATAAATTAAAAGTAACAGTTAGACTGTTCTTTATACATGACATTTTGTGCTTGAACTTGATTTAACCGAGAAGAAAATCTTACACCGTTTTAGGTTAGGATGAGTTTGACATTTGTTTATATGTTTACAGGAATAATGACAACGATAGACAATTTTGTATTATTTTGGAACAATGAAAGAAGAAATGGTCAGGTTCCAGGTCAAATTTACTGCAGTTCCAAGCATCCTCCCAAAAATAAATAAATAACACAGTTTAGAAATCGACATCAAAACAAAAACGAAGAAGACGTCTAATGTTTTATACACTTTGGCTATTTGTTTAGGCCAATATGTTTGTATAGTAGGCCTGTGAATAAATAAATAAATCGTTTAAGTCTTTTTATTTTTTTTAAAGTTTGTTGTTTTTTATCATTAGATCCCTCAAGAGTTCTCTGACGTATAATTGGTGTAAAATACATGTATATCGCTCTACGCTCTCACGTGCACTGCCGATGATGCTGCCACTGAATCAGCTGCTAAGCAACCAAAGACGCAGCCACTCACAACAGAAGGCAATTACTATTGACCGACAGAGACTTTATCCAATGAGGATAGAGAGCGCGAGTGACGCGCAGCATTTTAACCAATCAGAATCTTCGGAAGGCGGGGAGAGCGTAAATAGATAGCAAACTTGACACAATTTACCAAAGCAAAGCTGCCGGTAACGTGTGACTTAAATGATGAACGAGAGGCAACACACAAAAAACGGATTTAGTGTAACTCTACCTTGCTCACAGACATGAGAAAGCAGTTTAGATCGTTATAATCCAGTGATTATGTTCGAAAACAGACTAAACCCGGACTTGCGTACTTGTTTAGAGAGATGTCATTCAAACGAACAGGTCTGTGATTGACAGCATCTTATTCGTTTAGACTAAACAGTCGACGACCATGTCGACAGACATAAGCCTGCACGAGCTGGTGGATCTCTCCATCGGGACGCCTGATGTCGGATCTGTCCATTTCGGCGCTCTGCATACTTTACTACACGCCATCCTGGGACATCTGAAGATCGAGAGGGTCACAACTACCTGGAAGGAGGCGGACAACGAGCATGACAGCCCAACACAGACTAAAGCTTTGCTACTGGACAAGGCAAGCCCTTATCGAGTGATGGAGGAGAAGGTGCGGCGGATGGAGGAGCAGATGCGCGCGCTGGAGGCTCTGCCCAGCGCCTCTGAGCTCATGGGCTCCTCCGACACGGCGCTCGGCGACATGTGGACGCTCATGCAGCTCCGCAGAAAGGCGCAGGGAAACGAGGACGGGGTGTCCAAGGTAAGGCACAGCTCTGAAGGCAGGATGCAACTTACAAAAAGTACTACTATGTCCTGTGGTATTCTTAAAAGTACCTGTAGCCTAGTACTACCACAGAACACAGTAGGCTACCTTGCTTATTATAGTATGTTATAACATCCTGTTTTCTGCACATACACCATTGTGACAATGTTTTATTGGGTATATTGAATGGAAACATGTTTTTGGACATATAGCATATTACAGTCACTCTTAAAAATAACGGTGTTTTGACAGTGATGCTATAACCGTTTTGGATTCCCCAAAGAACCTTTCAGCGAACAGCTCTTACAAAACATTATTTCATCTTAGGGTGTTTACACGATAGGGTGTTTGTACTACTAAGAAAGAAAAAGTTTTTCCTTTGCGTTTTTAGGGTATGTTTACATGACAACGATGTACTAAAACAGCTATCAACGTTGTCAAAACGATCCCCGTGCACACGGATCAGCGAAAATGTCTATTATTCATGGCAGGCCAGTAGTTGGCGATTTCACCTTGTCAAACACCCCGCAAACATGTAATACGCATGCGCATGAGGTCACCGTTTTCACAAATTCACATTTTTGTTGTGTACATGGAGAAGGTAAAGGCATTGTTTTCAAAACCGTACACTTGCGTTTTCAGGCCCCCAAAATGCGGTTGTCGTGTAAATGAATGGCCAAAGTTCACTGGGCATCACAGGGATTCCACTCCACTGGTTTGAGTCCTATCTCACAGGTAGGTCTTTCAAGGTTGCCCGGAGAGGGGAGGTATCCAAAGCACATCAACTAACCACGGGGGTTCCCCAGGGCTCAGTGCTCGGACCTCTCCTCTTCTCCATTTACACTACATCACTGGGACCCATCATACAGACACATGGCTTCTCATACCATTGCTATGCTGATGACACAGGTCTACCTCTCATTTCAACCAGATGATCCCACAGTAGCTGCATGAATCTCACGCTGTCTAGCTGACATCTCGTCATGGATTAAACAACATCACCTGCAGCTCAACCTGGCAAAGACTGAGCTTCTCGTCTTCCCTGCTAACCCAACTCTACAACACAATTTCACCATCGAGCTAGGTTCATCTTTGATTACCTCTTCAGAGTCGGTCAGAAATCTCGGAGTAATCTTTGATGACCAGCTGTCCTTCAAAGACCACATTTCAAAGACAGCTCGGCCTTGCAGGTTTGCCCTGCACAACATCACAAAGATCAGACCGTTCCTTACAGAGCATGCAACAGAGCTTCTTGTCCAAGCCCTGGTCATTTCTAGGCTTGACTACTGCAATGCGCTTCTGGCTGGACTTCCATCGTGTGCAATCAAAACACTTCAATTGATTCAGAACGCAGCGGCATGTCTTGTCTTCAACGAGCCCAGAAGGGCCCATGTCACACCTCTCTTCATCTCTCTGCAGTGGCTACCACTCGCTGCCCGCATTAAGTTCAAGGCTTTGACGCTTGCTTATGGATCCACCACAAGCTCAGCACCTGCATACTTCCACTCGATCCTACGAGTCTACACCCCTACCAGAAGAGGCATCCCAGAGAGGCATGAAATCCCTCTCCACAACTTTTTCATTCACTGTTCCCAGCTGGTGGAACGATCTTCCCACCTCCATCCAGATGGCAGAATCACTAACATCATTCAAAAAACAGCTAAAAACCCATCTCTTCCATGAGCACTTAATCTCATTATCAAAAAAAAAAAATCTTTCTCTACACCCTCCCTATTCTAGCTTACACTACTCTGAGCAATGCCCGAAACGTAGTATTTAAGGCACTTCTTGCGTTTCTACGCCTCTTCATAATGGATCGCTTCCTGTACTCCTCAGTTGTAAGTCGCTTTGGATAAAAGCGTCTGCTAAATGCATAAATGTAAATGTAAAATGTTAAGTTTTTTGTTTTCAGCTGAAAAAGGTCTCGTTTAAACATACCCTTAGGTAGGCCTACATATGACAACTTTGTCAAAATGATCCTTCTTCACAAGGATCTGCGAAAACAACTAAAGCGCTGTATTATTCATGTCAGGCCAGTAGTTGGCGATGTCACTTTGTAAAGAAACACTACTTGTCTATAGACTGAACACATAATACACATGAGCATGACGTCACCGTTTTCACAAATACGTAATTTACACAGAGACCATAATGGTATCGTTTTCAATGAAACTATGAAACCCGTTTTCAAAATTTCCAGTTTTCAGGCCCCCGAAAAAACACTGTTGTCGTGTGAATTAACGGCCAAAACACATAAGAAGTTTTCTGTTTTTAGTTAACAAACGGTGTCGTGTAAACGGCCCCTCAACTAAAAACGGAATTTTTTAAAATGTGTTTTGGCCATTCATTTACACGACAATGGAAACGTTGCGCTTATCATCTACAAAAACACGAATTTGTGAAAACTGTGATGTCATGCGCATACATATCACAATTTACTAATTTGTTCCCTCGATTTGTAAAATCGTGCGCATGATTTATAAATCGAGGGAACAAATTAGTAAATCGTGTGCACGATTTATAAATCAAGGGAATGAATTTAAAAAATCTCGCGCACGATTTAGCCTACTAGTTTTTTCCTGCATGTCATGTGCGGGGCTTCGTAATTTCTAACAAAAAACAGAACAATGTCTAAAACCTGCTATGTGGCAAGGTGTACAGCAAACAAGCTAAAAAACCCAGAATTAAATTTTTATAAGCTACCGAACCGTAAAAGCCAGCCTTTTAGGAGAAAAAAGTGGATACAGGCAATAAGACGTGAAGCTTCAGCAGGAAGAATGGGTACATTTTGGGAATCTGACACTCAGTATGGCTACGTGTGCAGTAAACATTTTGTCACTGTTAAGTCAAATATCCAAATGTCAGTTTTATATATTATATTTCCTGTCGATGATTACGTTCCCCTCCAGTGTGTGTAGTTCTAAGAGTAATATAACATTGTGCTCTCAATTGCCTGTATCCACTTTTGTGTCCTTAAACGCTCGTTTTTTCGGTCAACAGCTTATAAAAAAAAATTGTTTTTTGGTTCTGGGTTTTTTACCTTGTTTGCTGTACACCTTGTCACATGGCAGCTTTTAGATATTATTCTGTTTTTTGTTATAAGTCAGAAATGACAAGGAGGCAGCCTCACGCAATACAAAGTCAATGGAGACCCCTGGTGGGCCTGTTTTTTTTAGATTATGACGTGTGTTGCTCTGTCTCTATTCCTATGCCCCATGACGCTTTGCGTGATTTATGGGTGTAACTTCTGTTAAGCTGTTAACAATCAGTGAAAGGCTCGCTCTATGAATATAATAATACGTTTTTTTAAACTGGTACAATAAGATGTCATTATTCTACTCACCCTTCAACCATCGAACATTAAAAAGAACCTCCAGACCTCTGCGTACAAATTACAAAAATCCAGAGGTGCGCGTTCAGTACAAGCATACGAAATTCGCGTCACGCGCACTGTACACTGACCCTCATGTGCACGAAAAAAGTGAAGTAGCCTATACTTTAGGCTTATGTGTGAAGAACATTTTAATAATCTGAAGAACCTTTTTCGTGGAAATGTTCCATGGATGTTAAAGTCCCCATGAAATCAAAATGATAGTTTGTTTGGTTTTTATTTTGAATATGTTAGCCGTACTGTTATCTATAAGCTAGTGTGCTCCAAAACAATGACAAAATTTGCATTTAGAAGATAAAAGCATTCAAAACTTACAGTCTCTCACTTCCGCCAATATGGATCAATGATTTTGATGACATCACTGCACTTCAGCATCTCATCAGATTTTCTGTCCAATCAAATGGTCTGAATCTGAAGCCACGCCCCCTACATTATAAACAGATGCTGAAATCAGTCACTTGTTCACACATTTTCTATTTTCTACATGTGAATGGCACATAGTGCACTAGGGGATAGGGAACGATTCAGACAGTGTAAATATGCTTTCCATCATGACGAATGAAGTCTGGTTTCAAGTTAGTTTCACGCGACCCGCCGCAGCTCCGGTCCAGAGACACGATAGGACAGAGCGGATCATGATGAGCGAGTCGACGCAGACCACAAAACGTATCGGACCCATTTGAATTCTGCTCAGAATGCTGTATTTTAAAGCGATATGAAGGAGGTTAGGAGGAGAAACAGTTAGAAATTAGGAGGAAACTGCGGCTTTATCAAGCTCAACAGCCGAGCTGTGATATAAACTAAATTCTATTGGTTATTTTAAAAAGGGGGAGGGGCTGTTTGATATGTCCCGCCCCGTCTTCCTGTTTCAGTGGAAATTACGTCAGCACATTGAATAACGCTGCGTATATCAAGGCACTTCAGTGGGCTTTTAAAGGTTCTTCATGGAACTATAGGTGCCAATAAAGAATCTTCATTATTATGAGTGTATACACTCACCTAAAGGATTATTAGGAACACCTGTTCAATTTCTCATTAATGCAATTATCTAATCAACCAAACACATGGCAGTTGCTTCAATGCATTTAGGGGTGTGGTCCTAGTCAAGACAATCTTCTGAACTCCAAACTGAATGTCAGAATGGGAATTTTGAGCGTGGCATGGTTGTTGGTGCCAGACGGGCCGGTCTGAGTATTTCACAATCTGCTCAGTTACTGGGATTTTCACGCACAACCATTTCTAGAGTTTACAAAGAATGGTGTGAAAAGGGAAAAACATCCAGTATGCGGCAGTCCTGCCTTGACTGCGAAAATGCCTTGTTGATGCTAGAGGTCAGAGGAGAATGGGCCGACTGATTCAAGCTAATAGAAGAGCAACTTTGACTGAAATAACCACTCGTTACAACCGAGGTATGCAGCAAAGCACTTGTGAAGCCACAACACGCACAACCTTGAGGCAGATGGGCTACAACAGCAGAAGACCCCACCGGGTACCACTCATCTCCACTACAAATAGAAAAAAAGAGGCTACAATTTGCACGATCTCACCAAAATTGGACAGTTGAAGACTGGAAAAATGTTGCCTGGTCTGATGAGTCTTGATTTCTGTTGAGACATACAAATGGTAGAGTCAGAATTTGGCGTAAACAGAATGAGAACATGGATCCATCATGCCTTGTTACCACTGTGCAGGCTGGTGGTGGTGGTGTAATGGTGTGCGGGATGTTTTCTTGGCACACTTTAGGCCCCTTAGTGCCAATTGGGCATCGTTTAAATGCCACGGCCTACCTGAGCATTGTTTCTGACCATGTCCATCCCTTTATGACCACCATGTACCCATCCTCTGATGGCTACTTCCAGCAGGATAATGCACCATGTCACAAAGCTCGAATCATTTCAAATTGGTTTCTTGAACATGACAATGAGTTCACTGTACTAAAATGGCCCCCACAGTCACCAGATCTCAACCCAATAGAGCATCTTTGGGATGTGGTGGAACAGGAGCTTCGTGCCCTGGATGTGCATCCCACAAATCTCCATCAACTGCAAGATGCTATCCTATCAATATGGGCCAACATTTCTAAAGAATGCTTTCAGCACCTTGTTGAATCAATGCCACGTAGAATTAAGGCAGTTCTGAAGGCGAAAGGGGGTCAAACACAGTATTAGTATGGTGTTCCTAATAATCCTTTAGGTGAGTGTATATATATAGTGCTGTCAAACAAATAATCGTGATTAATCGCATCCAAAATAAAAGTTTGTGTTTACATAATATATGTGTGTGTACTGTGTATAATTATTATACATATAAATACACTCATTCATGTATATACTGTATATATATTTATATAATTTATATTATATATAAATGTAAATATTTTATATATAAATATAACAAATATTTCTTAAATATATACATGAATGAGTGTATTTATATGTATAATAATTATACACAGTACACACACATATAACACAAACTTTTATTTTGGATGCCATTAATCGTGAAGTGAAGTTTTTTTTTAATTAAAAGCAAACAAAATTCACATTGGAGGCAGAGTTTAAAACAGTGAAAGGCATTCTGAGTTGAGTAGTGATGTACAGAGCCCGGGGCCGGTGAGCTGCTGCTCTGCTGGGGGTCTGCAGGAGGCTGAATGTTTCATCAGCGTGTCTCAGCTGTAGATGACTGATGACAGACCACAGAACAATGAGCCACAGACACTGAGCTCCATTCTCAAATAACACCATCTGTGTCTCGTGTTCCACAAACTACATGTTTGTCGCACTCCCCAAACCCCTGTTTCTGAGATACTGAGAGACTGAAATATCAGTGATGGACGTCAAATAACACTTCCTGTTTACCACATGGACACATTTCACCAGTGCTGAGGGTTTATTTGAGTCCGAACACAGTTCTGCTCAGCACAGCTTGTTAACATGCACACTAAATGAGGCATCATGAAAGAGAGTGTAAACACTTTTTGTTGTAGGGTACACGGGGCTAAAGGCACACCTAAAGAAAAATGTGCTTTTCATTACTCCCATAGTGTATGATTGCTGAAAAAAAAATATATGTTTGTATTGAACATTGATGGAGCAACAGATTTTGTGTGAAAATAAATCATAAAAGTGGTTTATTTTGTTTTAAAATGAGGGCGATGAGGGCAGGCCTTTCACCCCACAGACACACAGGGCAAAACCAGCATAAAGACACAGTATTGATACAAATACTAAATGTATAATAATAATTTTAGTCTTATTTTCTACTTAAATCTACAACATTTTTAAAATCAAATATTACATCAAATGAGTGCAGAATCAACTTTGCGCTGCTGCCCGCGTTCACGTCAAGGATCAGACTGATTTCCATGTGCATCTTGAAAAGCGGATGTTTTGGAAAGCGCTGAGGCAAGTTTTTGTGCCATCTAGTGGTTTAGAGGAAAATAAAATCAAAGGAGCCTTTTTCCCCATGGGGCCTTTCGCCCTGTGTACTTTTCAAATTAAGGGTTTGTTTACATGACAACGATGTACTAAAAATGTTTTTCCTTTGCATATTTCGCATACATACGACAACGTTGTCGAAATTATGGTCATTCACACGGATCAAACACTATAAAAAGCTGTATTGTGTTGCCAGGTGGCGATGTCACTTTGTAAAGAAACACTAAACTTAACATGTAATATGCATGGGCATGACATCACCGTTTTCACAAATTCTAATTTTTTTAGTTTACACAAATACTATAACGGTATAGTTTTTAATTTTAAAATTTTGTAAACTTGCGTTTTCAGGCCCTCAAAACACTGTTGTTGTGTAAATGAACGGCCAAAACACACAAGTTTCCTGTTTTTAGTTTAATGTTTTTAGTGTCGTGTAAACGGCCCCTAAGTCTCATAGGTACCAGGTGCCAGTGAAAAGTTTGGACACACCTACTTGTTCTTAATTATTACTATGTTCCACATTTAGTAATATGAAATAACACAAATGGAACACAGGGGTATAAATACATTGGATAAGAAGAGGCTAACATGGAACAGGTGTGAGTAATGAGTTACTATAGTGTCTAACAGGGGTAACTAAGGAAACAAAGGCAAACAGGAACTTAACCACAGGAAATGACACAGGAAGTCCTAGAACACACAAAACAGGGTAAATCTTGACAATTATGACAATACATTAAAACAATATGGTAAGAAATACCATTGAATGACACTGAAAGCCAGACACGTTCAATTTACAAATGGCCGCATCTGCTCTTACATTAAAAATAAGGTGGATATGACCATTTTATTGTAAAACATAGATATATTTTGAAGCTTTTGTTTTGTTGTACTGTACAACTTTATATAATGTTTGCAGTTCCGTTCAAAAGAGTCTTTGAGATTTTTTATAACAAAATGAATAATTAAAATTCAGCAAGGATGCATTAAATTGATTGATTGATTGACATTAAAGACATACTCTTCTGAACTTTCTATTAATCAAATAATCCTGAAAAAATTTATCACGGTTTCAACAGAAATATTAATCAGCACAACTGTTTTCAACATTGATCATAATCATATATGTTTCTTGAGCATCAAATCAGCATATTAGAATGATTTCTGAAGGATCATGTGACACTGAAGACTGGAGTAATGATGCTGAAAATTCAGCTTTGATTACAGGAATACATTACATTTTAAAATGTATTCACATAGAAAACAGTTGTTTTAAATTGTAATAATATTTCACAATATTACTGTTTTTTCTGTAAGTAGTTAAATATATGGTAAGATTTTGAAAAATACACACACACACACACACAAAAATTGTACCGACCCCAAACTTTTGAACAGTATTAGAAAATTGCATAAATGTACATCTTGATTCACACTTGGCCATAACAACAGCTGTTAGGTATAATAGTGCATTGCATTATTAAGAAACATAAAATTATAAAATGATAAATATATTTGCATTAAATCCACAAATTAGGCATTTTAATTTTGCATTAAGTTTTAAATAAATATTTTTCCTTTTTTCTTATAATTTTTCTAATTAATCATGTTATAGTGAGGCAACAAACAAAATCCTCCAATTTATTGTAAATGTATAATACTAAATATTTATAATAAAATATTGAATACATTTCAGCATTTTAACTCTTTCCCCGCCATTGATGTAATTTTCTAGCTTTCCGTGTTTCCACTGTAGGGGGCGCTATCACACACCTTCTGAAAGAGTACAGAGTCTCCTGATCAAAACACAGATGAAGAAGAAGCAGAAACGAGCGATGAAAGCATTGATTATGCACGTTGTTGTCATGAAACACACATTCAAGAGTTGATAAAAAAGAATGCATTAAGCTAGAATAAAACAGGTTTAAAAGCAGAGGGTCTGTTCTTTCTTTTGATATATTGCATATTCATACAACAAAAATATTCGGGGGGCCATGAACATTTTGTAAAAATTATCAAAAATGCTGGTGGTGACTGGCAACTTAAAAAAAAAAACTGGCAGGGAAAGTGTTGAAGGTGCACTGTGTAAATTTTAGCGGCATCTAGTGGTGAGGTTGCAACTGTCCACCGCTCACTTCTCCCTTTTCCAAATCTAAAATTTTTTTTAAATTGCATTTATGTCAATAGATCCTCATAAATATTACACACTGCACCTTTAAGGAACAAAAAAGGTACTTTTTTTACCCAGTTGTATTATATAATCACACAGGGTTATGATAATCAAAAACACACATTAAGTTAGGTGTATCCAAGCATTTGTTTGGTTGTGAGAGATTTTCAGGTTTACATAAAACTTTACCCATCTATCTGTAGTAAGAAAGTGGAAGACATTACTATAGTAGCACTAACAGTACCTAATGACACCCATGTCTCACATGACGCTGAGTCTGGCTTGAGCTGCAATCACCTCTTCTCCGTCTTTCTCCATCCTCCGATAAGCCGACAGTAATTAACCTCCCGCAGAGCCGGCGCTTGTTTCACAAACACTCCTGTGACGCGGGTGCACGAGGAGGTCCTGCTCATCTTCTTAATCATTAATGTTTCGTTTGGACATGTTTGGAGTCACCCATGGTTATCCATCAGTGCCCTCAGTTGACCCCCAACCGAATCCGGGGAGGCCGAACAGGAATGAGAAGTACGGGTGACTGCGTGGGTTCAGGAGCGGAGCCAGCAGGGCACTCTGGCAATGCTGGCGTAAAAGTTGTGATCCTCACGGGAAACGCCAGCTCATTGGAGGGATGCGTTCAGTGAGGAACGTCAAAGGGGGTCTGGATGGTAATGATTCACCGGGTGTTTTAGAGCTGGTTGTGTGGTTGCATAAACCGACAGATCCGATTCAGGCCGCTCATCACATTAAAGAGTGAATGCATTTCATGCTCTTTCTCAGGTCTGATGAGGTTAGGGTGTTCCCTATTATATTCACTTCTGTTGTTTTGTCCATCAGTTACTCGTAGCGACCAATTGGAGGGTGTGGAGTAGAGATGGGCTCTGTGCCCTGATACCGTGTCATGGTTACATGGTGATAAGCCGTGACAGTTTGAACTTTCCTGTGGAGATGACTCATGTCGTTAAAGAACAAACGATGACTGACTTGTTAAACAGCTTGTGTGTATCGTTTATATTCGCTGTGAACAGCTGGACTAGATTCTTATCATATCTAATTACCATAAACAAATGGGCTGTCAGGTTCATATTGACAAATTGTCCCTTGCATAAAGAACTGCGGCAGGATTATAGTAGCTGATGTGTTCTCTGATACACTCAAAAAAAGAACTCATTGGATAAGGATTTCCATCCAATAAATATGTGTAGCCCCAACAAATTCATGCAATGAAATGTAATTGAGTTGGTCCAACTCAATTTAATCAAATACTGTTTAAATTAAATTGATACATTTATAAAATGACTTTTTATGCTTGTCAAACATACATTAAAACATTTAATAGGAAAATCAATTATAAGCAGTTTTATTAAAATATTATACACAATGTTCCAAGCAGCTACATAATGAGTCCCTTACAAATCATGCTGGAAATTACAGGTCCACTGCCACAACTTCAGTTTTAAATATATTAGGTTGATTGAACACAATTAAATTAACTTTGTGACAAAATTAAAAAAAAAAAATCATGTTACTTTAGTTCATTTTAATTAATTAAACCGAGCAAGAGGCAAAACATTTTTTTTGAGTGTACACTACTGTTCAAGAGTGTGGGGTTGGTTAGATTTTTCATGTTTTTGAAAATACGGTAGAAACATATTGTGAAGTATTATTACAATTTAAAATTTCTTATTTCCTATTACTCCAGTCTTCAGTGTCACATGATCCTTCAGAAATCATTCTAATATGCTGATTTGATGCTCAAGAAACATTTATGATTATTATCAATGTTAAAAACAGCTTAATATTTTGGAATATTAAGGAAACTGTGATACCCTTTCCCCAGGATGCTTTAATGAATAAATGTTTTAAAAAACAACAGCATTTATTTGAGATAGACATTTTTTTGTAACATTATAAATGTCTTTACTAACACATTTGATTCATTTAATGCATCCTTACTGAATAAAAGTATTACTTTTTTCCTCAAACTTATATAGTTCCCTTTCAGTCGGTCACATTCGACGTATGTCGGACGTCACCGACCAATTGGGATTACTTCAGGGAGCCCCTATCAGCTTCGAGATATAGAGAACCGGCCAATGACTATTGGCGTGCGAGATTTGCATCTCGCTCTCCGCCCCGCAGCGTGGGTATAAAGCGGAAGCGAATGCAGTGTCTGGGCATTCAGTGTTGTATCACGTGTCTGGGCATTCAGCACGCTGAGGCAGCTTTTGTGGATAGTTCATGTTCCCACTGCGGGAACATGACTATCTCAGCGCTTAGATCGAGACTCACCTACCTTTGGGAAGGCGGAGTCCCCCTACCCATACCTCGATCTAGTGCTATTTCTCAGAGTAGACCTACTTCGACGGATGTCCGGGGTGATCTGAGGATTACGTTCAGGGCAAACCTGCCGAGCCAGCCTCCGCAGGCCCCTGATCCCTCACAAGCGTCGCAGCCGGTAGAGCTTCCAGAGGAAATCGTTGGCCCCTCCCATAGGCGAAGCGGTCGAGAGCTTTGCCCAGCAGTTCTCGGCCGCCCAGAAGCAGACGGAGGCTATTAAGCACATCCTGCCCCGGTGGCCAGCTGCTGCCTCCACCCTGCTGCCGGTCGCAGAACCTCCGCCTGCCCATCGCCGAGGACGTCCACCCACCGCCGCCCCCACTCCCGCCCCAGCCCAGCAGCAGCCTCCACCCGGGCGTAGGCATGGAGCCGGCCGTGGGAAGGACGTCCAGCCCGCTCAGGCCGCTGCCAAGCCAGGTGGCAAGCGCCGTCGTAAGAGACCCTGAGACGGGCCACCCAGAGATGGAGGAGACTGCTCTTCAGGAGATGGCTGCAGTACCACTCCTTCCCCCGGAGGAGGGCCGGGGGAGAATCTTTTGTTGTCCATTCGTTTCTGTTCCGCCGCTGGCCCCAGTGCCAGCACCCAAAATTTCAACAAAAGAGCAGTTTCCGCTTAGCGGTGTTCGACGCTCCCATGCCTTGTCACTCTCAGGCGCCTCTCCAATCGCCAGCAGGGGGTGCCGGCTGTGGGGACGCACACAAGCGGCCTTCTCACACTCGCACACCCCCTCAGCGGAATCAGGTAAGTGTTGCACAGCTCACTCAGACCCCACTTCGGGACGCTACCATGCTGTCCGAGTCGGGTCCCTGCATGCTGCCCCGCTGCGGGTATGTCTGTGGTGCCGATGGTCCCGCTTGTACGGTCGCTGGGAGCCTGGCTAGCGTTCCCCAGCTGGTCTAGCTGGCTCATCCGTACCATCAGACTTGGCTATGTGATTCCCTGACTGAGGGGACCCTCGGCTCAGATGCTCTGGCACACAGCTGGCCCCAGGGCCTACGCAAGTATGCGTTTCCCCCAGTGAGCCTTCTTGCACAGACTCTGTGTAAGGTCAGGGAGGACGAGGAGCAAGTTCTGTTGGTTGCTCCGTATTGGCCCAACCGGACTTGGTTCCCGGAACTAGTGCTTCTCGCGACAGCACCTCCCTGGGCCATTCCTCTGAGGAAGGACCTCCTGACTCAAAGACGGGGCACCCTATGGTACCCGCGTCCAGACACGGAGGTTCTAGGTTGCCTACCACAGGCTGTGGTAGACACCATCACTTCCGCTAGAGCTCCCTATACGAGGCGCCTCTATGCGTTGAAGTGGAACCTGTTCGTCGGCTGGTGTTCTTCTTGCCGAGAAGACCCCCAGAGATATTTGATCAGTTCTGTGCTTTCCTGCCTACAAGATGGGTTGGAGCGAAAGCTGTCTCCCTGCACCCTCAAAGTCTATGTTGCTGCTATCGCCGCTAATCATGACATGGTAGATGGTAAGCCTCTAGGGAAGCACGATCTGATCGTCAAGTTCCTGAGGGGGGCGAGGAGACTAAATCCGCCTCACCCTCCCTCTATACCCTCTTGGGACTTAACTCTGGTGCTAACCGCACTGCAGAGAGCGCCCTTTGAGCCTTTGCAGTCAGCTGAGTTAAAAATCCTGTCTCTGAAGACAGTACTCCTGACTGCATTGGCCTCTATCAAGAGGGTAGGGGACCTGCAGGCATTTTCGGTCGACGAATCGTGCCTGGAATTCGGGCCCGGTAACTCTCATGTAATCCTGAGACCCCGGCCCGGATATGTGCCCAAGGTTCCCACCACTCCCTTCCGGGACCAGGTGGTGAGCCTGCAAGCGCTGCCTTCGGAGGAGGCAGACCCAGCCCTAGCTTTTCTCTGTCCCGTCCGTGCTCTGCGGACTTACATGGACAGAATGCAAAGCTTCAGGACCTCAGAGCAGCTCTTCGTCTGTTATGGAGGCCAGCAGAAGGGAAAGGCTGTCTCCATGCAGAGGATGGCCCACTGGATAGTGGATGCCATTGTCTTGGCGTATCAAACCCAAGACGTGCCCTGCCCGCTCAGGTTAAGAGCCCACTCCACTAGGGGTGTAGCTTCTTCCTGGGCGTTGGCTCGTGGCGCCTCGCTGACGGATATTTGCGTCCCTATGGAACGGATATGTGCGCTTATATGCTCCAGTTGAGTTCCCCAGAACGGCGAACCCTCTTGAGTCCTCCGCAACTCGCTGCAGTCGGATGTGGCAGAGCGTCCGACGCCAGGTCTAACACTCGTATGCATTGGTGGAACTTGTGTTAGGCTGGGTTCCATATGTTTTGACCCCCTCGGCGGTCCCATATGTGTATTCTTCCACGGTACGTCTCCCTACGGCGAGCCCGTGTCTTTCCCTCGGCAGAGCTCTCTGCCGTCTCAGTTAGGTGTTGTTCCCCCGCCTGCTTGGCCGGGGCCACCCCTGGGACTCCGTATGTTGCACTGCTCACGTCCAGTCCATACATGTATTCTGCACATGGTAACTCCCTTCGGGCATGATGTGGCTTCCGCAGCGTCCCTCCGGGCATGCTTTCCCAGCGTTATCCAATAGTCCGCTGAGTTGTTCTTGCGGAACATCAGGTACTTGGTACTGTTTTGTAGGTGTACCATTTGGTGTACAATCACATAATATGGAAATGGAACTGACTAATCACTATATTCATATACTATAGTGTTTACAAGGCACTCCAATGTACTCTGCTTCAATACTCTACTGTATTACCATGGTACATGTCCACAACTATAGTATTTCCATGGTATTTTGTAAAAAATAAAAAAATAAAAAAAGGTTTTAACCATATTACATTATGGTTAAATGTATTTCCATTGTAATATGTCCCAAGACTCCCAACACCACCAAAATAAATAAATAAATAGAGTATTACCGTAATACGTCTAAAAAATCCCATATAACCAAACAATTTATTACCATGGCACATACTCAAAAACATGGTTGTGGCGAGGTAGGTGAGCGAGAGACGTGGGAGGAGTGAGCGATAATAATCTATTTCATGTTTGTCATACACACCTCTCTCTGTTATGGAAGCTTGTTTCCTCCATGGAATAAAACAATTCAAAAGATAAATGCGACTTTTTATCTCAAAATTACGATAGTTATAAATAACTCGCAATTCTGACTTTTTTATCTTGCAATTCTGACTTTATAACTCACAATTCTGACTTTTTCCTCACAATTGTGAGTTTATATCTCGCAATTCTGAGAAGAAAAGTCAGACTCATGAGACTCATTTATTTTTTATTATGTGGCGGAAACAAGTTTCCATAATATCACACAACTGACATTATAACACGCAATTGCGACTTTATATTACACAACTTTGAGAAAAAAGTCAGAATTGCAAGATGTAAACTTGCAATTGAGGGAAAAAAAACTGAATTGTGAGATAAAAAGTCGCAATTATCTTTTTATTTTTTTATTCTGTGGAAACAAGCCTCCATACTCTGCACACTAGTCATCCCTTCAGTCTAATAAAGGTACATCCAAGATAAATTTGTCAATCTAACGGAGCCTCACAGGAAAGCAAACAGCACTAAGAGAAACAGGTTAGACATCAGGGGTTACGCAAACATATCAGAAAGTGGGCGGACAGCGATGCCACATCCTGTTTGATTCAAGGGTGATTCCCAGGCCTGTGTGCCGTCATGGCAACCTCTGTTGGGGTTAAAGGTCAGAAGTTCAGAGAGTATATTACCTACCTTTCAAAGAAAGAGACACAGAGGATGTGCTTAACTGATTCAGCAGTGCTCTTATAGAGTTTTATCCCTCTTCAAAGTTCAGGCAAAAAGGATTATGGGCTTTTTCTCAGAAAAGCGTGCTGATTTCCCGTTACTGTTGCCCAGTAGGAGGGGTATGAAATGAAACCAAGTCAATCTTCAAAGACTGAAGTTATTTCAAATCCTGTTTCTTTCTCAGTGTATGGACTTAATCCAAGACCTGCTGAAGGAAGTCCAGGCGCTCAAAGAGTCCAGAGATGTTCTGAGAGAGGAAGTTCATGCTCTGAATGGTCAGCTCAGCCAGGTGAATGCACACTCACACCAGTATCACTCATCAAACATTTTTTCTCATATATATTCAACACTTGATAACATGTTGTCATCTTCAGCTGAACATGAATGAGTTGGCTGACCATATTGTGGCTATGGAGCAGTATTGCCACAGAGTGGAAGATCTGGACAACACCACGGTGAGTAAGGAATGGTTCAACCAAAAATAACTTTTTGATAAAAAGACAAAAAAGTCCATTGTCAAAAGTGTACCAATGTATGAAGCCCCTTGTACACAGATGTCACTTTACATCCAAGCAGCTCTCTGTCGGTCAACATGCTGAATTCAAGCGAAATGTGCATTTTTTCACCTTTACGCGATCTACCGATCACGCAGATTCCTATTGAAATTCCGATTAAAATAAAAGTAATAATTTCATTAAAACTATTTTTTTACTGCCTCAAAACTTTTGAACAGTAGTGTACGTGTTAGTCAGTTTGTGGAAGTCACAATGTGAATACGCCTTTTCCAACACACTAACATGGACAATGAATAACTAAAGCATGAATAATTCCTCATTTTGCTTTATAATAGAGGATTATGTTTTGTTTATATGTATTGTGGTTTGGTTATGTTTTGTTTCCCTGTCATGTGTTCCCTGACCTAGGCTGTGCCTGAAATCGCCCCCATACCCTTAAACAGGGCACTATTTAAGGGGAGAGCAATTTGTAGTGGTGTCCGTAACCACAGTGGACGTTATTGAGTGCACTCATTCAGTCCCATAATGAACCGCAATAATGAGTGTACAACCGATGTATGCTCAACGGCTAGAGAATACCCATAATGCACTGTGACGGTCGCACAGAATGAATTCCCGCGTTTTGCCAGAAGATGGTGCCTCATCCATCTATTTTCCAAACCGCTGGTCCAATATACAGTGTAATATCATATAGGTATAAATCCATTTTAATTGATTATTAAATTGTTTATTAAATAAATCCTCTCCTGCGGCCTCATGGGATAGTAAAGTATCCATTGAATGCACACTTCAGAATCTCGCAGGGAGTAATAGGTAATCCGGGGACTTTTCACCTACAAATACTATGTATTCAGACATTCTACTCTGTTGGTGTTTTTCGCAAGCTATATAGTAGGGAAGTTTTCGATTTTGGAAGCATCGTCAGTGTGTGCCAGTTTGTTCCCTTAAATGGTAAGTTCACTCAAAAATTAAAATTACCCCATGATTTACTCACCTTTAAGCCATCCTAGGTCTATATGACATTTTTCTTTCAGGGGAATACAATCTGAGTTATATGAAATAATATCCTGGCTCTTCCAAGCTTTATAATAAGAGTGAATGTTAAATGAGATTTTAAAGCCCCAAAAAGTGTGTCCATCCATCATAAAAGTACTCCTTAGGCTCCAGGGGGTTTATAAAGGCCTTCTGAAGCAAAGCCATGCATTTGTGTAAGAAAAATATACATTTTTATAATTTTATAAACTATAAAATGTAGTTTTCCTGTAGCTCAAACATTAGAGCGTGGTGCTAGCAACGCCAAGGTCATGGGTTCAATTCCCAGGGAGAGCAAGTACTGACAAAATGTAAAATGTGTACCGTGAATGAAATGTAAGTCGCTTTGGATAAAAGCATCTGCCAAACGCATACGTTTTTTAAAAAAAATAAATAAATAATCACTGGCTTCCGGTAACAGCCGTAAGCAAGTTGAGTACCAGCGGAAGAGTGACCTCTGGCCTTTTATAATAGATGGATGTGCTTTTTTGGGCTTCAAAATCTAGTACCATTCACTCCCATTATAAAGCTTGTAAGAGCTTGGATATTTTTATATATATATGTGTTTGGCTGAAAGAAGAAAGTCATATACACCTAGGACGGCTTTAGGGTGAGTAAATCATGGGATCATTTTCCTTTTTGGTGAACTATCCCGTCAATTACTGATTTTGTTCACCTGTTGTTCTATTTGGTAACTCATTAGGTCTCCCTGTTATTTAAGCCCTGTGTTTCTTCAGTTCCTTTGACCAGTATTGTTTGCGTTTCAGTTTGTATGGTAATGTATCTCCTGAGTTTTGTGGATTAATAAAGACTAATAAAGAGGATTTCCCTCATCGTGTGCACATCTCTACAGTCACCTCACGTTACTAGTGCACTCATAATATTACTTCAGGAGCTCAGGTTTTACTAAATGTGTATACATGTTTAAATAAATATATTAAAAATTTCAATATTTATTTTCATTTTTCACTTTCTAGTCAACTGAAATCAAGCGTAGCGTCAGTTCTGGCTGGTCCCGTTAGTCAAGCTCGCATCAGCTGACTGTCAGCTGATCACGTCTACCTATAGGAATATGACGTCTATTACAGCATACATATATAAGCTCCTTCAGTACTATAAGCAGCTGTCACGTTTCTCCAGAGCTCATTTACCCTCCTCCATCCCCAGCACCTCCTCTCGTCAGTCAGGATTTGGCATTCTGATTGAATCAGACTAAATTCCCGAATTATGTTGTACATTTTAATATTGACATTAATGATATCTGCAATACATTGTTGATTCTCTTCTGTTTACCCTAAGGGGGGTTATCGCTGCTCTCCCTGCTCTTATCCATGCTAGGCTGCATGGATTCACAAGGAGTTCTTGCCCAGAACAGAACCATATCACCAATCCAAATTGTATGATAATAGTCAATCATCTTTGACGATAGTAGTCCTGACAGAAATTGTATTTTTAATCAAAAAAAGTATGCACAGCCCTCATTCACTTTTATTGTATGGAGAAGAGATGCGTCAACATTCTGCCAAATGTCTCCTTTCATGTTCCACAGATCAAATAAAGTCATTGGTCTGGATGACATGGCTATAAATAAATGACGACAGAATTTTCCACTTTAGGGTAACTGTTCCTTTAAAATGATCAAGATTTGTGCTGAAACAACAAGGACTTTATGTCGTCAGAGAATGATTGTGTCATGTTTATTTATAAAACACCATTTTTTATTTTCCCTCTCTCTCAGAAAGAGCTAAAGGACAAGATGGCCCAGTACCCTGTTCCAGAGGAGCTCACACAGTGTGTCACATGGGAAGTGATGCAGGCTGCACTCATCAGCGAGAGGCAAAAGATCCAGGAGGCACGACCAGCTGTAATCACTCAATACACAGCATGAAGTCAATTTAGTGTGTCCTGTAACCTTTCACAACCATCCTAAATCTCACAGGTTCTTATCACAGTCATTGTTTGGTTAGAGCAGGCGGCAGCTGCAGTTGAGGCAAACATTGACCTGAATGACTGATTTGCTAAATGTAAATGCATAACCAACATCTACAAACACAAACTGAGGCCAAAAACGAAGACATTCATCTTAGCCTCAGATGGCATGAACTGTACTTTGTAAATGACATTCCCTCTTTCATTCCTAGGGGTTGCAGGGCACCATCTCCACCGTTAAAGACACTGTACCCGTCCACCCTTTGAACCTTGGTAGCCCGATCAAGGATGACAGAGCAGGTACAGGTGGCACAGCTGGTGTAGATCTCTCTCATCAGGTTTCTACTCCACGTCAGTCCCTGTCTGACGAGGCTCTGGGCACTGTGATGAGCCGCCCACTGTCCCGGGTCAGCATTGGGGCTGAGCGCTACCCGGAGACCGTAGAGGCTCTGAAGGAGGTGGGCAGACTGGGAGACAGGCATGAGAGTCTGGAGGCCCGTGTGGGGCAGCTGGAAGCAAACAAGGCTGATCAGACCCAGCTTCAACATCTCCTCGCTGCAATGGGTACGACATAAACAGCAGGGTCACAACTGACAACATGCTCTATATGCATTTATTTCTATTATTCATTAATAATTCTAATCACAGTTATTATTCATGGTGACCACAGTGGCACAGCCTCAAGAGGCTTATTGCGTGAAAAGATGCTAATGTTAAAATTCAAGTTTTATTAAAGGGATGGTAACACTTTATTTTGATGGTCCCTTTTGAACATTCTGTTGACTATGACTTAGTAACTACATGGCAACTAACTCTCATTAGAGTATTAGTAGACTGTCTGCTTAATGTCCGTTAACTCTTTATTGTGCTGGTCCTCCAACAGACATTCTACTGACTATAAGTAACTTTGCAACTACATGTCAACTTATCCTAACCTACCAGTCTACTAATACTCTACTAACACTCTAATGAGAGTTGGTAGACATGTAGGTGCAACGTTACTTATAGTCAACAGAATGGGCCCTAGCAAGTGTTTTTTGCTAGTTTCAGCCAGACGCAGTTATCATTTCCACATCCAACGCCACATTGTTCAAATAGCAAATGCACTCGCGCCCATCTGTTCACCCATGGGCGTGCTGGTTTGAAAACCAGGTGTGTTCAGGAGAATTGTTGACCCTAGGGATGGACGATATGACCTAAAATCAAAACCTTGATTAATTGAACACTTAACCTCGATTACGATTAATGAACAATTATTATTTTTGTTTGTTTTTTGCCCTCATAGTTCAATGACAAGGTATGTACTGTAAATATGCTTACTATTAATGGTGGGATATTTCTTTTAAAATAAATTATGAGAGTAGTTATTTGAATGAATGAAAGAGATTGTGTGTGTGAATTAGTCATCCCGTCTCTTTATTAATTGTGAAGCTGTGCGTTGTATGTAGTTACCTCAAAAGTAGAAAAATATATGCTATAACTTTTGAGTTTCTAAGTGATAAATCACAGGACAGAGTTGACAATGAGTTTCTGCGCTCCTCTCTGCGTGCGCGATCTTCACGTGATGTGCGAGCTACTGTCTGTGTGAGTGTTCCTGTGTCAATGCAGTAGCTCAATATAATGATACACATCCGATGGTCTAAAATTGCTTTAATGTCCAAACTGGCAAGCCTTAAAACACATACAATTGACAAAGTTTAGCGAAGACGCAAGTGAAAGTGATGCTCGTGCGTGGTCAGACACAACTTCACTCTCTGTGTCACAGAAAACAGCTTGTGAGGACTGAAGTGCCATGTTTTCCATATTAATGTTATTGAATAATGTAAAATCATTTGAATGTTCAAACTGGCAAGCCTTTAAACATACAATTGACAAACTTTTGTGAGGACGCTATCTGCGTGTGTTGACTCTGTGTTTGAGTTCGCCTCCGTGTTACTTCGATGGGGCGGAGTCACGTGACTACAGGCACGGTAGAATGTTTTTAAGGGGAAAGTACTAACAGGATTAAAAACCGAAATAACCGACATGGGAAAATTACGTCGATTAGAGGTTTTGAATTTCGGTTTCGATTACTTTTCAGTTAATCGTCCAGCCCTAGTTGATGCGTTGCTATTTTGAGGAACTGAAAACGTCTGCGCCCTTATTTAAAGGGCATGTTAGTAATATGTGCCTATAGGCGGGTGCACAACTCGCGTACACTCTGATTATTACACACACAGGGACACGCAGCAGCACACAAACATTTTTAAATATTAAAAATAAAAGGATTTCTCTCTGGAGAAGTGTTCAGTCTTTCTGCTTGCAAATTCCACCACGTAAATAGCGAATCTGCCATGGTGCAAGAGCAAGTGGCTTTAAAAGGGAATGGGAGATGAGACTCTGATTGGTTTATTGCACATTACGCCCAAAACACACTCATGACCTATTTTTTTTCCATTCAATGGAAGACAATGGGGTCGAAAACAATGATAATAAAAATGATTGACTTTTATTATATGTACATAAAACATTTTTCAAAATATCTTTTTTTGGTTTCTACAGAAGAAAGAAAGTCATATAGGTTTGGAGCGACATGAAGGAGAAATTAAAAAATTGTGAATGTGAGTGCACAAGTTTCTGGCTGCAGTTAACTTAACGGCCACCGGTTTCGCTAATAACAAGGGTTTCTGAACTCTACACAAAGCACCTTTAATATAAAATGGGCATTACAGGTGCCTTCATCGGCAGTGTATGCCTGCACCTCATCCAATCAAATATCCATCGGCCATACTTTATATTAACTACTATGTACTTGCATCAAAAAATATTGTCAGGTACAATGCACTTATTGTGTTGATGTTGTATTGCAAAACACTTTTGCTGCTTTTGAGGTGGGATACAAGTAAGGTTAGGACAGGTTTGGTGGTATTGGGTAGGCTTAAGGGTGGTTTAAAGGAAGGTTAATAGTGTAATTATAGATGATGTAATTATAGATAGGTATTTTTAATAAACATAAGTACAATGTAAAAGCATATATGTACACAATAAGTGTGTGGTATCCAATTATGGCCACACTTTAGGGTCCAATTCTCACTATTAACCAATTATTAACTATAACTTTTGCTTCAATAAACTCATAATTACTGCTTATTAATAGATAGTAAGGGAGTTGTTAAGTTTAGGTATAGGGTTGTAGAATATGGTCATGCAGAATAAGGCATTAATATGTGCTTTATAAGTACTAATAAACAGCCAATATCCTAGTAATATGCATGCTAATAAGTAACTAGTTAATAGTGAGAATTGGACCCTAAAATAAAGTGTTACCCAAATTATTCATTTGAATCTTAGTATTAGTTAAAGACACTTTATATGAAGTGGGTCCCAATTTTTATTCACAGTCAAGTTACTATTTGTCAATATGCTTTGTGAATGTTTGTGTAAGTATGTTTCTGACATTTTGTTTGATGTTTTTTGCAGAAGAGAGGCAGATTCCTGACCATATCCCAGAGCAGCTGAATCACCTGAGGACTCTTGTGGACAGTCTTCTAGCAGATAAAGAAAAGGTATGAGAGAAAAATAAGTAAACCAATTATAATTCCTACACCCTAACCTTTCCTCTAACCCTTGCTTTAAAAACACATTTTGGCATTATCAGATTATATGATAGTCAAGTCCCTGAAAAGGCTGTTTTCATCGTTACACTTTATGTAATTAACTAAACAGAACTTCCTCTAGACTTCTATTGTTGTTAAAGATGAAGTGTGTCATTTGTGTCAGTCAAACAGATAGTCTCACACTAAACTCATGCCGGTGACTGAGCAACCATTGTCGGGCTGGTCGAGATGCTCAAACAAACAGAGCAATGTATTGATTGTACCAAAACTACATAGTTTACACTTTTCAACGCAATCAGTCTAACCGGAATGGGAATATATATTTAAAGGTACACTATGTAACTTATTATTTGTTCAAAATGAACAACATTTAAGGCAGTGGTCGGCAACTGGCGGCCCGCCAGCAATAATATCTGGCCCGTGCTCGCAGCCAGATTATTTTGATAGCGGCTGGTTCTGAAATAGATCTGTCACGATAGTGTAATGGAAGCCAGCTAGTGAGAGCTGTGCAGGTAAACTCCCCTGATGTCGAGAGACGCTCTAGTGGCTTACGCAAGAGGTTGCAGCCTCCTTTAGCCTCCTTGTTAGAGCGTCCAACTCCCATGCGGAAAGTCCCGGGTTCGAGCACCATTCGAGGTTACAACAACAACAGTTAATTTTGCCTTCAAAAAAAGTATGAGAAAGTTTTTGCAGCAATGTTTTATTTTGGGATGAATTGAGAGCTTTTAATTTGAAAAGTTCTGAAAGACATTCAAAATAGTCTGTGGAATGGATCGCTAGATATGCCTCTAAAATAGCCTTCAGGAAATGTGTGGTATGACAAAACGAACAGTGAACCATTAAAACGTTTGCTTATAATGTGGGGCCTCAGCACCAACATGTGAATAATAACAAATCAAATACAACTTCCTTTTTTATAAAAAATATAGACAAGACAACCAGAAAAAAAAAAAAAATTCACAAATCCAGGTAGGATGAACGCATTGTTGTCTTTCCATTCTTCTTTGTATGCCCTATTTTCGCTGTCGACTTTCCTCTTTAGACTCTTTGATAGTGCCATTTTCTCTCACCAGCTAGCTTAAATGTTAACATCACACGTAATCGCGTACCTCCAACACGCAAACAGTTACAAAAATGCAGTTTAGTACGTGAGGATGCCAAGGAATAATTCTGAGTGTAAAAGTAGGCTATGTCGAATAATTATTACAATAAGTTAGGCTCCATTGTGTAACAAGCAAATTAAAATACACATTTATTATTCACAGTATGGAAAAAGGAAATAAAACAGTTTGTTAAGAGCATGACTCAAACATGCCATTAATGGGCTTATTCAAGTCCTCTTTTATTTTTTTAGTTATTTTTATCCATTCCGCATATCCCACATGTGTGTTTTAGCAAGGCGGTCTGTGTTGCAAGTTGGTGAATGAAGATACTTGCCAGGTTACGTGTCACTACTGCTTTATTAATTTATCCACATTTTTAACAGAGTTAACAGCTCACTACCAGTTACAAAAGACACTGTAACAGTATGTCACAGGCAATTGTAGTTGCATTTTTCATCAATTCATTTCTTAAATTATCCCTTGACTATGTTCTGGCCCGCCATCTAGTGGTGATTGTTTTTTTTGGCCCGATGCCTGATTTAAGGTAAGCCTATTAAAAGTGTTTATATTTTAGAGCTGTCAGGATGGTTTTCGAGAGAAATTAATATTTCATAATATTACTGTTTTTACTGTATTTTTGATCAAATAAACGTAGCCTTGGTGAGCAGAATAGATTTCTTTCAAAAACATAAAAAAAATGTACCAACCCCAAACTTTTGAACAGTCATGTAAATGGAAAACTAATTGTTGTTTTCTACCTCATTTTAAATTCAGGAAATTAATTAACTAATTCATAACTAATTCTGAATGACACACAGCCCATGGTCTGATTTAGCTTACTTCTGGCGATATATATTTTTAATAAATTTAATGTTGGTCAAATTCACACTCAAAAATTTGTACTTATGTTATTATAAAGACATAATATTTCCATAGACATAATGGTATTTATACTGTACAAACTGTATATTCTACCCCTTAACCCTAAACCTACCCATCACAGACAACTTTCTGCATTTTTACATTTTCAAAAAAAACATAATTTATAAGTTGTTTTCCTCATGGGGACCAAAAACTGTCGACTGTCCAGAAAATTATAATTTTGTCCCCATAACGTAGGGTTTACCAGGATGACACACACACAGACATGCACACACACACACACACACACACAGGAGCAGAAGCAGAAGCAGCATATGACAGTGTAGATGACTCCTGTAGGTGTCAGAGGTGGAGAGTGTGTTGATGAACATGGGCTCAGACTCTGCAGGACGGAGCACAGGTTCAGCCAGCGATCAGGACACAGATGCCTCACAGATAGAGCAGATGACCCTGCAAACGTCTCACATCAGGTACCAGTGTTCACAATGAACCAGTCAATCATCAGAGAAAAATCGTGTGCCACAATTTCACTTGGCATCAGTTTTTCAAACTGCAACATTTGCATTTGGTGGTTAAAATTGGTCATTAAAACCATGTAGCATCAGAGCATCAGAATGCAGTGTTGAAAACCAGGTGTACAGATACAGTGGATATAAAAAGTACACACCCTTTGGGGACCCATCTTTTCTAAGCCCTGATGTAGACACAACTGAATGATTCAAATTAGTATTATAATTGAGAGACAAATTATCATGAGAAGTTGGTGGTCACCAGGTTCACCATCTTTCCAAGAATGGGTTACAGAATTGGGCAAAGTTTTTGGCATACAGATTACTTGAAAAAGATGTGGTTTATAGGAGAAATATCTGATGATGACTTGGTGGGGAGACGCAATATAAGAGTCAGTTTATTTGTATCTAATGAATAACTCTTTCGCATTGTTATTTTAATTATTTCATTTTTCCTTTTTTGCACATTTATTTATTTATTTTTTTGAATTGTTGGTTTCTTGCAGATGTATTCTAGCAATCTCCATGCAATTGTAACTGACATGTGTTGGATGGGTGGGTAATATCAAAGTCTATAGATATAGTTCACTCCTATTGTTTATGAATGGGAGAAACTGCAACGCGCAATATGGCGGAATATGTCCCACCTTTTAAGTAGAAGAGCCAATCGCTGATTGATAAAGTCATTGCGTCACTGCAGCTGCTGTTAGAAGCTCCGGTTCCCATAGAAACCTGAGACTCATGCTTAGGACTGCAGATGCGCATTGTCTCATCTAGCCTGAAAAAATATGTTTTTTTAGCGCTATTTGAGCAAAAGAAACAACATTTATGGGACAGTTCATGCTAGATTTTGTTGTTGATTTGAAATATGTTATTTAATTGTGAGTTTGCCAAGCAGTTTAATAAATAGGACTTGCAAATATGGCCGCCAGGTGAACAGACTTTCCTTTAAAGGAACTTTGGTAATATGGGAGGGGTGTGACGTGATCTCGTGCCACTAAAATGTGACGAGATTTCTTGTCGTGTGAAAAGCTGTCTCGCGATATCGCCATGACGGGTGAAATTAGCATAGAATATGCCACCGCTATGTTTACATTACATCCGCCACTGTCGTTTTGCTTTTTTTATAGAATAGAAATAAAAACCATTTAATTCAGTTGGATAACGGTTGCGTCAACTGTAAACTATTGTAAACGTCTGCTCTGTGCTGAGCTGCAGGAATCACAGTTCACTGATCACGTGATGAGAGATGACTGACAGGACCATGGCGGAGAATTCATTGCGCAACAGAGCCTTAGCGTTTGATAAATGTCTTATCTTGTAGAATGTGTGCTCAGCTCCACCGCTCCCTATACACAGAGAATCGAAAGCGAAAGTAAACGCGAGCTCCCTGAATTGCGCAAATTAGGCAACATACAATAGCCTGTCTCTCAATATCAAAGAGATCTTAGGCTGGGCTGTGTAGTTGTATCCACCCTTTTAGCTCTGGTCTCTGTTTGCACTTTGAATATTGAGAGAGTACTTTGAATATGGTTGCACTTATTGTTTGCACTTAATAAAACTAAATAAGTTGAATTAGGAGGTCACACACAGCATCAGTCAGAAGTTCTGGAAGCTCATAATTCATGTACAGTAAGGTCGGAAAAGACTGTGAAATCATACAGGAGAGAAGCCAGTCAGTTGAGTTTGTGGCAAAACCTTTTACAGTGCTTGTATATTGTTGTCTTTCAATGCATTTGATAATTCATTCTCAGAAGTATGTACAAGATGATTAGCTAAAACTAGGGCTGCCAAGCGATTACATTTTTTAATCTAATTAATTACACAATGTGGCGATTAATTAATCGCAAATAATTCGCACATCAAATTTGGCTGAGAACTCCCATAATTTAAAGTCATTATTGTGTAAAAAATCAAATAGACATTACAAAAATGTAGCTTCAGAAAGAAATATTTTTGGGTGAACTATACCTTTAATGTTTTTTATACTCTAAATAAGAAACTAAAAACTGCCAGTAGGTGGGGATAAATGTCTAATTGAGCAAGTCATTAAGTCATTCATTCATTCGATTTGTTCAATCGGCTGATTCATTCAGGAGTTAAGCAAATGGTTCTCTTAATGGAAATGGTAAATGTAAATATTTGTATCTTTATGGTCTATTAAAACATTGGTTCACCCAATTTGCTCAACGCGGATTCAGAAATGAAACGGCATTTGTATTGTTCGGAGTCAGAGACGAACAGTTCTGCTTTGTCTTTATATTTTCGTTGGCAAAACTGAGCAAAACAGACAATTTTGTGTCTAAAAAAACACAATATTAATTTATTTATTTTATTAAACTGTTGTTTAAGATCAGCATCGCATTTGCACTCGTCTCATGCTATTCTGGACAGAAAAACAGAACTCGTGAGATATTGCTTATATAGCCTATGATGTAAATGTGAGGGCGTTTTACACTGGCAGTTCGAAACGGGGCACAGTTCACATGAAAAATGATAATGTGAAAGCTGTCATGCGGACCCGGGTGAGCTGAGCTCAGGGGTACTGAACCCGAGACTGCCTGAAGGAGGTGTGCTCGACTTACGCTCGTCTTGTGCTGGAACTGTGCTGCGATTCACGTGAATGTGAAAGCAACACTGACTCGGGTGCGCAAGAAAAGTAACCTGCGCATGCGTTTTATCAGATGATGATGTATTTAGTTCAATAAAACACATGTAAGGGATGATAGTGTTGATGATGATTTACCTTGAATATGACAGTGAGTCTCTGCAAGTGTATTCGCACATAGCCCCGGCGGGACCAATCGCACTCTGACGCGGACCACAGTGTAAAAACGCATTGGACCTTTTTGCCTCATATTTTGACAGTATCTTGAATTTTAGGGTCATTCTAACTGCATTCTATAGGCTTCATCACACAGTGAGTTGTTGCCCTGCATCATATTCTTCATCAATCAACTGTATGAAATGTAAGATGACCTAAGTAGGTCTGGGGCGGCGCGGCAGGTGCGTTAAATGCGTTAATAATTTTGACGTGTTATTTTTTACCGTAACTAATTCATCTAATTAACGTGTTAAAATTTCAAAATGCACCTGCAGGCTATTTTTCCAGTCATGAATTTTGTCATTGAGGATTTCTTAAATACTGTGCAAATTCTCATGAACCCAACCTCGTGTCTTGTGAGCTAAGTGTCCTATCACACCCCTATTATGCAAATGTGTTACAAACCTACGTAGGTTTGATCAGGAAGTAAGATTGAATTCAGGCAGTTCAGAATCAAACTTTTGAAGTTGCACTTTGATCTTTGAAACTTTGCAGACTTTTTACATTCACAAACAGCTATATTTGTTTTACCTCAGACATAGCAATCGAGCTCAGAGTGGCAGTGCTGAAGCTTTGAGGCCACAGTGACACCTTGTGGTGTGACCAAGCGAAACGCAAGCCTTTGCAAGTCACACAGGAAATTAATGACTTAGAGATGCAATATGGCCAAAATCTTATATCACAGATGAAGTCAATTAATATCACCCTAACTGTATGTATATTGGATGACCATACATATTATTTACCCTGGACATGGCCGTAAAACATCGTCCGGTCGGGATTTCAAAAATGTCTTGGCACACATGAAAAGAAACCACATCTTCAACAGATCTGATAACAGATACTTTGACACGGAAGCGCATGAAATTATCAGCTTTGGAATTCCATACTACTCATCAAGCTCATGGGAAATGGTACACATCTGTCTTAACCTGAAGTTCAGCTGAGTGCTGAAATACAATCAAAGGGTGCTTTAGTATTAGTTCAGGGGTGTGCACACTTATGCAGTTAGTTATCCCAAGTTTTTTATGTTTATTATTTTCTCTGATCTTCTTGTTTTTACATTAAAGGAACACGCCGACTTTTTGGGACTTTAGCTTATTCACTGTATTCCCCAGAGTTAGATAAGTCCATACATACCATTTTTATCTCTGTGCGTGCCATAACGCATAACGCATAATAGGAAAATGTTGGCGTTATTTTGTCCCTTATTAAGCAGAAGGCTAGATGGAGCCGTTTACCTCCAGTCTTTGTGCTAAGCTAGGCTAGCGGTGGGTGCGTCAGACAGAGTTATGGCACGCATGGAGATGAGACTGGTATGTATGGACTTATCTAACTCTGGGGGATACGGTGAATAAGCCAAAGTCCCAAAAAGTCGGCGTGTTCCTTTAAAGGTGCATTTTTTTGTTGTTCACTTTTTATATCCACTGTACAATTATAACACTTTTAGATGTTTTCTTACTTTCTTACTTTGTGAGGACATTCACATTGCTTTCAGAAGCTGGGCATAATGATGCTATATCAGAATCAATTAGCTCCTCTGGAGGAGCTTGTCCCACTTGTTTTTTTCACTGCAGCAGTTAAATGAATCCGGACCTGATTAAACTAGAAAATAAAGCACAATTTCCTTTCACTAGTGGACATTTTGAGCCCTCTGTGCATCAATCACACACTTACAGGATTGCAGTACTGAAGCTGGATGAGAAAGTGCAGGCGCTGATGAGAGAGAAGAGTGACAGAGTGGAAGAGAGAAGCAGCCAAGACAGACACATACAAGAGCAGGTCAGACAGACAGAACTCCTTCACCTATAGAGCTGGGCCATATATCAAACATTCACATCATATTTCGCAAATGCCTTAAAGGGATAGTTCACCCAAAAATAAAACGTATCCCATAATTTACTCACCCTCAAGTCATCTATATTTAACAAGTTATAAAGTAAAATATCTAGCTTCCGGTGGACCACAGTCATCATTGCGCCAGTTGCGCCTTTTCCCTAAGTTGAATGTGGAAGGCGGTCCGCCGGAAGCTAGATATTTCACTTTACAACGTGTTAAATATGGATATTTTTCTTACACAAACGCATCGATTAGCTTCAGAAGGTCTTTATTAACCCCCTGGAGCCGTGTGGAGTACTTTTATAATGGATGGATGCACCTTTTTAGGTTTCAAATTTTGGGCTGCCATTATAAAGCTTGGAAGAGCCAGGACATTTTTTAATATAACTCAGATTGTGTTCGTCTGAAAGAATAATGTCATATACACCTTTACACTAGGGTGAGTAAATCATTTTTTTGAGTTAAAATCATATCAATTTAGGATACCATATGAAATACCAAGGGTTAAAATTACAACATAACTAATAATTCACAATAATCTATATATCGCCCAGCCCTATTGGTTTGATACCCTACCATTGTGTTATTATTTTTCATTAACATTATTTTAATTGTTTTATGGTTTACCTGTAGTTAAACAGCCTCAGGGTTAAGATTGAGGATATGATGTCCTCCTCATCCTCTCCACTCTCAAAAAGTCAACAGCAGGAGGCAGTAGAGTTCAGCAAAGCAGCCAGACAGGTCCAAAACTCAGGTTCAGGTCAGGGTGAGAGTTCAGGTCAGGATCAGGGTCAACAGCAGAAAGAAGCTCACAATCTCGACCAGGAGGTCGGTCAGTTGCCCCAGGAGGACAAGACCACCCACCTCATGAAACTGGAACACAGGAATAAGGTACATGACAGACAGGGACAGAGATTAAACAGAGTCATCTTCTTCTTAAGGCATTTTAGGAAACATCTGAGACAAAGTTTGCACTGAAATTAAGCAGAGTTCCGACAGATCGGTGAAATGTTCCTCAGTGTGTGTGTGTGATGTTGTGAAACGTGTGTTTTGCCGCAGAGCACTGATGTGGCGAGTGATGTGGAGGGAGCCTTACTGCAGCTGCAGGCCGACTGTGAGAGACTCCACGGCACATCCAGACGCCTGATGGAGGAACACAGCGAGAAACAGACCCACATCGATGTGAGTGAGAGCATCACTTAAGTGTGAACTAAATGTAATGTTTTCAGACACTTAATTGCGTCTCAACTGCAATTAAATGAAAAAGTATTATATTTCATTTTAAAATATATTAAATATTGTTTAAGCTCAAGTTTAGTTAAAAAGTTAAAAAAGTTAAATTATATTGATTGGCCATTGCAGTCAAGAAATCAACAGATATGTTTGTGATTGGCTGCATTGCTCAACGCTGCTAAACACATTGTAAATAGAAACCTTTGATTCTCTGAAGAGCGCAAACACCAAATCTGTTTCGCCAATATGCTATTATCACGGAGAAAACTGATCCTAGACCAGCAGTTATGGGCCGCTCTTCAATTGAAAGCTGCAGCAGGCAGTGGTAAATTAAGTGAGAAAATTCCACGCCAGCCTTAAGTCCGTGGCCTTAAATTGATAGCCTTAAGGTGAAGTCTTGCCTAACCTGACACACGTTCTGTCTATGACCTCAACGACACAACATGCTATTGTGGAAAGTAAAAGGTAAAAAGTACTACAGAGACAAATGTCATGGTAGAGACTTCCTGCTGAGCTAGTTATAATTATTACACCCATGACCAACTCAACCCCTTACAGAAACCTTTGACAGTTATAAATGTGAAATGATTTACTTCCTGTATGAAGCACATAGACTTAAGTTGTGGCTTTTCCAGCGTCTGTACAAGGTTTTGGAGGAACTGGACGAAAAGAAAGCCAACAAGGAACTGGTGGAGATGAAGATTGAAATGGTGAGTAGTTTCTTTATACAGTTCATAAATATGAAGTCCATCAGCTCTCTGTGGTCCTCATCGTGCCGCCACAGTCACTCTTAGTCAGGACGTTGTCTTTTTGCTCCTCAGAAAGCAGACAAACGGGCTCTGGAGAGCAAGGTGAGCCGCATGCAGTTTGACAGCATGACCGAGCAGCTCAATACCATGTTACAGGAGCTGATCAGCAAGATCAGCGGTCATGAGAAGGACTGGAACAAGGTCATCGAGAAGATCTCCACTGAAATGGACTGCAAGGTGAGAGAAGGATGGACAGAAGCAGTGATATTGGTACAATACTTCCTTAAAGTCGTAATTTCCTTAAAGTTGTAAGAAATATTTTTTTCCACCGTTAGTAACCCATACGTCTTAAATTACTCACTGATAGAAATGTTCAAAACTTTCCATTAATATAACAGTTTTTCAGGAGTTCGGAGTTAAGTGTGATATTATGGTCATTTTTACCATTACAGTAATGAGAATTTAAGGGGAAATGTGCTTGATTGCCCTGTCTTTAACTGCTATTTTTTTAATATAATATTTTATTTTAAATACTTTTTGTTATTTTTATTTTGGGATGAAAACCAGGACATGCCTTTGTGAGATTCACTCAAATACACATGATTTTATTTTATTTCATCCATTTATTCACTTTTTGAGAATAGACCTGAAAATGAAATTTCCAACTTAAACTGGGATAAATCTTGAATGCTTTGGATCACAGACTTGAGTTTGTTCTCTTTTTTAAGAAGGCACTTGGCAGATTATTGCTGAAAAAGTTTAAAAAAGTGAACTTAAATTTTTTTATAGAAGTTTATTGTTACGAAAAATGCCTACAAATACGATTTTCAATTTTTATATGAAATATTTATATATTTTCCAAAGCGTGTTTTACTTTTTTTTTAAAAAACTGTTAAACTGTGAGAAAAACAAAGCCATAAATCTAAACAAGTTGTGTTCCAAATTTGAGGTTGACATCTCAAAATATTAGCTTTCAGTAAAATGTAGTTTGGGTGCAGTACCAAACGTTTCCACTAGATGGAATTCGTCTCCCATTCATTTCCAATGCCATAATTTTTGGCCATGAGGAGCACAAGTTTTCGAATCATTTCCATGATTTTTTTTTATGTTCACATAGCAAGTGGCAAAACCTGTGGTTAATCTGGCATTTCTGTTCTCACAAATCTCAAACACCCACTGCTCTTCCATCGTAAGCGGTTGGATAGAAACGAGTATGTTTTGTAATTTGTATGTCTTGGGCTGTAGTTGAACCGGATTGAGCTGGATCCTATGAAGAAACAGCTGGATGATCTCTGGAGGACCATCCACAAGAATCTGCAGACAATGTCGCTCCCAGAGCAGGACGATGCCGCTGGACTCAGGAAGTGAGAGACCAGATTAACTTTTTCTAGAATATATATACCTTATGTGCATCGCCACCTTTATAATTTTGCATTTGTACTTTCTATTTTCTCTGTATATTTCTATGGCATTTCTGTCGAAGAGTAATTATCTGGTGAAGTGGATTTACTTATTGTAGACTTAAGGAAAGTTATCATGAGCAGTGTACTGTTTGAAGCATAGACTGTAAAAAAAGACGGACGACGCACCTTCACTCTCTTCTGTTGTAAGTGAAGCCGCCAGTGTTCAAATATGGCGCTGACATCTTGGGTCTTGAGTCTGCGCAATAGTGAGTAGTTCCCACCCACACTCCCTTATGATCAGCAGCTTTTTTTGAAATAAACAGTTATGGAAATGTAGAGATTAAAGTTAAAGCTCCAATCTCCTCCCGAAGCCCCCGAAAAATGTCCGTTAGTGCCTCAGTGTCTACTTCGCTCAGAGAAGCTGTCAATCACAGCTGTCAATCATAACATCATACCCCCGTTTTTATAGCATCAAATAAAACCAAACTTAAAGAACGAACACTTGAACTAACATCAGTGTGATAAAAACAGCCTAAAATCACAAAAACATTTTTGGAAAACATTTATTTGAAGTGTAATTTGATTGTTTAGTTTGTCCCATTACATTTCATGGAGAGGGTGGGGCTTATGACCTATACTGGGACCAGCGATCTGGGGGCGATCGAGGCGCTTTGGCTTCACTTTTTAGGACTCGTGTGACACACTTGGTTTGAAGCGGATGTCATAGCAAATGTCAGTAGACCAGGAAGATTTCAAAATGAGCGGTTCATTCATAAATTCATAAGATCTTACCTTCGTGCTGTGAAAATACAAAGACTGAAAACAATGAGTGCAGCACTGAAAAGGGGCGGGGCATAACGTCTATAAATAATATATTCCTAATATTGTGTTGGTCCCCCTTTTGCTTGCAAACAGCCCTGACCCGTCGAGGCATGGACTCCACTAGACCCCTGAAGGTGTGCTGTGGTATCTGACACCAAGATGTTAGCAGCAGATCCTTTAAGTCCTGTAAGTTGCGAGGTCCCACAGATGCTCGACTGAATTGAGATCTGGGGAATTTGGAGGCCAAGTCAACACCTCAAACTCGTTGTTATGCTCCTCAAACCATTCCTGAACCATTTTTGCTTTGTGGCAGGGCGCATTATCCTGCTGAAAGAGGCCACAGCTACCAGGGGATACCGTTTCCATGAAAGAGTGTACATGGTCTGCAACAATGCTTAGGTAGGTGGTACGTGCCAAAGTAACATCCACATGGATGGCAGGACCCAAGGTTTCCCAGCAGAAGATTGCCCAAAGCATCACTCCGCCGGCTTGCCTTCTTCCCATAGTGCATCCCATAGCTCGTCTGTTTGATCAGACCACACAGGCCAGCCTTCGCTCCCCACGTGCATCAATGAGCCTTGGTCGCCCATGACCCTGTCGCCGGTTCACCACTGTTCCTTCCTTGGTCCACTTTTGATAGATACTGACCACTGCAGATCGGGAACACCCCACAAGAGCTGCAGTTTTGGAGATGCTCTGACCCAGTCGTCTAGCCATCACAATTTGTCCCCTGTCAAACTCGCTCAAATTTATTACTGTTATTATTTATTATTGTTATTTACTTTACCTGTCATAATGTTATGCCTGATCGGTGTATATTATATAATTCTTTTAAACAACAATAACACGTTTTAATATAATATTTAGTATTTTTATGTATTATTAAATATTTGTGTATTTTAATATAGTAAGAAGATGAGCACACCTACATATTCCATTCTGTTATGCACAATGTCAAGGTGCGGTGAAATTAGTGGAGACACCATCATTTTTTACAGTCTATGTTCCTGACAAAGCAAGTGGTTTTTGACCAAAATAAGCTGCAATGTGTATTTGCATCCTTGTGTATGTTTCTGAAATGTGCAGTCAATCACTTGTATGGAAACAAAGCTCACTGTCTTTGTGTCTTTCTGACTTTGTCAAAGACAATTATTGGCCCGGTTTCACTGCATCTCCTGTGATCGTCCAGTGGATATGATGACACCAGGACAGTACGTAAATATTATACAGGACACCTGACATGGCACGCATGACACTTTTTTTTTGTCACAATTCAGTAATTAAAAATGAGTTATTTAAAAATATATTAAATTGTTCATACAGACTATGACTTGAATAAACCTCTTCTATAATGCCATTATTTCATTTTCTTAATTAAAATAAATATGTAATAATAAATAAAAATTATTAAAATAAAAGTATTCATCAAAACAGTATAAATCAAATTAAAATATAAATCAAGTACTAATAAATAAAATTAGTATTAGTGTTGTTTTTTTCAAATATGTCTCAAGTAAATCAAATTTGGGTTGAGTTATTATTCAAGTCAATTTGATGCTACCAAAATAAAAGGATTTTGTTGTTGTTATGCAGTGTTGGGTAAGTTACTGTAAAAAACGAATTAATTACTAGCTACTAATTTCATCTTCAACAGTGTAATTAGATTACTAGATTAGATTAGTACTAATTACTCTCTCTATGAAGTATTGCATTACTTAATTACTTTCTAAATCCCACATCAACCTCGACCAGATGTTAAATCCGTGTTAAAAATATTGATGTTAAATCCACTATTGTTTTATGTAGAATCGTGCTATAGTATATACAGTATTTAACGCAATTACATCAGAAGTAACTGTAATTAAATTGCAGATTATATATGAAGACTTCCAATGCAAAAGCCTCTAAAAGCCACCTGGGTCAAAAATGAGATAACGATACTGAGTGAATGCTCTCTACACATAGTATACGTTCATCAAATTCACTTCAAACCGGCTAAATCCCAGGCTCAGCCCATTCAAAAGTACTGGTTCTTAGGTAGAATAGAAACCTATACATAGGAGCCTGACAAAAATGCTCATTTTAAAGAAAAACATCAGACAGACTTAGAGGCTTTTGCATCTGAAGTCTTCATATATACATATATATATATATATATATATATATATAAATAAATGAAATTGCAAGTTTAATTAAGGTCAAAGGAAGTCATACCATGAGAACTCCATGATTAAGAAACAAATACCATGTATGTGTTAAACAATTTTTAAGATGATTAAGACACTTAAGCTGACACTTAAGTATATTCAAGATGTTACATCACTTGACATCTTTAGAGTAATTAAATCAAATTTGTGATTGGGAGTATTAATGTTTACTTTTGTCACCTAGTCACTTATTATTTTAAATAGATATATAAAAAGTTTCTGCTTCTCATATTCTCAAGACATCTTTGCTTTCTGGCTTTGAACGTCTCTGAATGTTTGCAGGCATTTGGCCACCCTGCCCTCTGCCCCAGGACTGCCCTCTCACAAGTCCAACCGGCCCTACACCGTGTACGAGCTGGAGCAGATGCGGCAGCACTGCAGGAGGTGAGACTGACAGCTCATATCCTCACAGCTTTACCAGTGCGTGTCCAGAAGGGGGACTCAAAACCCAAATGTACACATTCCACACATTACAAACCTGACATGAACCTCATTCATCTGCACAGCAACTTCCTGTATTCTAGGACAGTATTTGTGGAAATGACAGAAAGTGTTTGTGTAATATAACAAAATATCAAACCAGGTGACATTTATTTGAAAGAAAATAACATAAGTACACTTTCCTAGCAAAACATTTAATAGAAACTTAGGTTTTAAATAATTCAAAGCTTCCCCAACAAGAAGTATTCCAGTATTCAAGTATTAGAAGTATTCAAGTGTGCTATTAGTATACTTTTTAAAACTGTGTTTTTATGTACTTATCAGAGATGTACTTAACAAGTATACTTGTACAAGTATTACTTAAGTATATTACTTAAGTATACTTATACTGACAAGTCTAAGTATATTTTGCCTGTACTTGAACTTAATCTTTAGATCAAGTTATATTTAAGAAAAGCATATGTTTGAATCAGGTTTATAGTGACTTTGGGGTGGAATAGCTGTGCCATTGCCAGAATCTTAAATTCTCAATGGGCCCTAACACCCGACGCAATGCAGAGGCAGGCACGGTGAAAGTTTTTTTGCAAATTTCAGCCCGACACAGTTATCATTTTCACATCCAGCTCTACGTTGTTTAAATAGCAAATGCACTCGCACCCATCTGTTCACCCATGGGCGTGCTGGTCAGAAAACCAGGTGTGTTCAGGAGAATTGTTGGCGCGTTGCTATTTTGAGGAACTGAAAACGACTGCGCTATTGACCAACAAAAACCTGGTCTAAAGTCAATAGCACAGTATTTTTTGTGTTATTTAAAGGGTGTGTTAGTAATATGCGCCTATAGGCGGGTGCACAACGCGTGTACACTCTGCTTATTACACACACAGGGACGCGCAGCAGCACACAAACATTTTTAAATGTTAAAATAAAAGGATTCCTCTCTGGAGAAGTGTTCAATCTTTCCGCTCGCAAATTCCACCATGTAAATAGCGAATCCGCCATAGTGCAAGAGCAACTTGCTTTTAAAGGAAATGGGAGATGAGACTCTGATCGGTTTACTGCACGCCCAAAACACACCCATGACTCATTAAGAGACTAGCTACAACCCTTTTGGACCATGCGTCTGGCGTCCCGACTGTTTTTTCTGTTGTTAAACTTACAAAAGTGAATTCGGACACGCCCTAAGTGCACCTGCGCCGTGTGCTTCAGACCATGTGATCAGATCGTTAAAATAGGGCCCAAATAGTAAAAGGATCAAGTCTCTTTATCTGAGTGATTCTATAATTGGAGATAGATTCAGTGCTTGCCAAACACAAGTTACTTCCTTTTTTTACTTTTAATAAAAAACTGATTTCTTTATAGTATTGTTCGTCAACTCTGTTATTGTCATATTTCTGTTACATTCTGCCAGCGTTGTTGTTACTCGACCTAATTTTTTAAATGTTCATGTTTAAAATTTAATACCTTAACTTAAAAGAAACTTAGAAGTATACATAAATTGCAAAAATAATATATAATTGGTAAAGTATGATGTATAAGTATTATGTTACGTCTCAGTAAAACTACTAGAGAGTATATTATAAAATGTACTTTCATTGTCTTATAGCATAGTTTACAGTATACTTGCAATACAAAATAAATACTTGGATGCAAACTAGTTGTGTACACAAAGTTTACTACTGATACGCTTAAATACTTTTATAAACTAAAAAGTGGGGCAATTTTGTCTCAAGAAGTATGGAAATAGTACACTTACAAGTATACTACTAGCACATTTATATTAGTATGCTTACTGCATAAAGTATACTAGCAAAATATACTTTATTTAATAAAATGAACTCGAAGGATACTTTTTTTATTAGGGGTTCCTTTCAAAGTTAAATAAGGAAACAACATATTTAAGTGCAGTGTATTTCTCCCAATATTTGTGATCCCAGTGTAAAATAAACTTGAAATTAAGCAATGAAATACTGACCACATGACCAGTTGCAATTACTGACGAAGTCTTGTTGATCACTGGCTGTTTATCTGTCTCAGCCTGAAACCAGGTACTAACCAGAATAACTTTAGGATGGCTTGTTTTGAGAGAGGTTTGGCACAGGATGAGCGCAGACATGTTTTAATGTGCAGGCAGATAGATCAAGAGCCCAGTCAGTTTCCTACATCAAGGACACCCAAGCTCGCTTACAGCCAGGGTCTGCCAGAACTTTCACGGACCCACTACCGGCCCACCCCGGGCCCAGGAAAGAGGAGCAGCCAGACCCTGAACAAGCAGTGAGTTAGACTCATGACACAGAGACAAGGTTTCTTAGGTAGACATCAGTTTACAGACCAGGCGCAGAAATTTTTTCCAGAAAATGTATCTAGTCTAAAACTCTCCTGCAGTTACTCTGTTAAATGTTCTGTGCATCTTCACTTTTAAAAATAAAGATTCTTTATTGGCATCTATGGTTCTATGAAGAACCTTTAACAGCCATGGAATCTTTCCATTCCACAAAAAACTGACAGTGTGAACAGTCTTAAGAGTTGAATGTTGTATTCAGTGAGAGGATCCCAGAAATGGCAGATTACAGTTACCTGGCCCGTAGCTGCGGGGGCAGCCATACCCTCACCTACCCCAGCCGCCGCTACACCCGCATTCAGCACATCACCCATCTGATCCAGAGTGACGAGGAGAGTCTGCCCGTGTCCTCTGGACCCCCCGCACAGGTCTGACATATGACACTCACAGAATCATTTTGAACTTTGAGTATGTATGAACCGTGAGCTCTGTTCCTTCAGGCAGAAGAAACGAACATCATGGGTTTGGACGGACAGGTCTATAAGGGCCGAATGAACAGCAGAGCAGTTAGGCTCTCAGAGACAAGATTACCCACCATCTCTCCTCGAGAAGGCAAGATCACATGTCAAAACTTCATAAATGTAAATTTCACCAGCATACACTAGAGGCCAGAGGGGATATTTACACAATATTTGCTTTTAATAACCCTACAAGTTTGATTAAACCATTGAAATATAAGGAATATGTTATATTGGGATAAAGAAAACACTACACTTGGTTAAGGTGTTTCACTGACAAAATTATTAGGCAAACTACAGCTACACGCGTGCAGTGTAAATAAGGGGTGAGAATAAATTGCATGAGTTGCACCCCCCTTGTGACAGGCCTGCATTAGTTACATAGATATCTTTCATTGTGCTTTATAGTGTTTTGACATTTTTTGAGCTCCACTTATTGATTGAGAGATACTAAGAAGGTTAAAGTCTAACTTTAAAAAATGAATGAGGGGAAGGGTAGTGAATGACGTCCCAGGTCACTAAAGACCCAAGGTATGCGTTTAAGGGTTAAGGACTTTTCCACGGGTGCATGTGCAATAACTGTTTATGGTTCATTCAACAAGCATTAAAAAAAACATGGTTTAAACCCTTTCCAATGAAGATATTTAAAGTTTATTTGATTTTACATAATTATCTTTAAAATACAGTATACCGGAAATGGGAGTTTTTGCTCCCACCTCCTATTATTTCCATCACAAACGTTTTCTCGAGGGAACACAAAAATCTAAGTTTTCCTCCCATCTTATTCTTTCCCCATTACCATGGCCATTTATGTCAGCTCTGTAGATCTGGAACGGCATTGACATGAGAACAGTTGAGCACATGAATGATTGATTCATGTGTTAGAAACTGTTCATTGATGGTAGAAGCTTCTGTTTTGTTTGGGACAGTGGCCAGACTCAATACGGGGGCCCTGATCATGCTGCATCTCACGACTTCTTACATAACACATCTTAACGTGAACCCATCTGTACGCTTGGCCCACTTTTTGCTTGTCTTGCAATGGACTGCAGGGGAGAAAAAAAAAAGCGTTCCGGGATCAGATAGAAATATACAGAAGATTACCGAAACTTTGATTTAGAGTAGCTGTTTGTGGTGTAGTTTTATTCAGAATTGAGGTGAAAGGGTAAAAGGAGGGCAGTAGGGACTGGATTCAGAGGGGGGAAGGGTTTTATGTTTCCTTGCTAAATAGAAGAACTGCAATGAGAAAACATCTAGAAGTGACAACAGACCTGGAGGAAAATTAGTCTCAGATCTTTGCCCTTCAATGTGTTGCTGAATCAAGAAATGGCAGTCAAACGAAAGACACCTGCTTGGCAGAAGAGCCATGTCATGCTTGACCGAGCAAAAGTTTGGCAGCTTGTCCATGTCACGCAGTAAAGAGGCGAGTCCAGTTTTTAAGGTCAGAAGATGTTCTCCGTTTCCCAACAAAGAAGTTTCATTCTCATGTGTTACACAGCACGTTTGAGCTTCAGCAAGAACCAATGACATTCATTCTCGTGTTACGCAGCATGATTGAGCTTCAGCAAGAACCAATGACGTTCATTCTCGTGTTACGCAGCACGTTTGAGCTTCAGCAAGAACCAATGACGTTCATTCTCGTGTTACACAGCATGTTTGAGCTTCTGCAAGAACCAATGAGGTTCATTCTCATGTGTTACGCAGCACGTTTGAGCTTCAGCAAGAACCAATAAGGTTCATTCTCTTTTGTTACGCAGCACATTTAGGCTTCAGCGAGAACCAATGAGGTTCATTATCGTGTTACGCAGCACCTTTCAGCTTTAGCAAGAACCAATGAGGTTCATTCTCTTTTGTTACGCAGCACGTTTGAGCTTCAGCAAGAATCAATGAGGTTCATTCTTACGTGTTACGTAGCACGTTTGGGCTTCAGCAAGAACCAATGAGGTTCATTATCGTGTTACGCAGCACGTTTAGGCTTCAGCAAGAACCAATGAGGTTCATTATCGTGTTACGCAGCACGTTTGAGATTCAGCAAGAACCAATGAGGTTCATTCTCGTGTTACGCAGCACGTTTCAGCTTCAGCAAGAACCAGTGAGGTTTATTCTCTTTTGTTACGCAGCACATTTAGGCTTCAGCAAGAACCAATGAGGTTCATTCTCTTTTGTTACGCAGCACGTTTGAGCTTCAGCAAGAACCAATGACGTTCATTCTCGTGTTACGCAGCACGATTGAGCTTCAGCAAGAACCAATGACGTTCATTCTCGTGTTACGCAGCACATTTAGGCTTCAGCGAGAACCAATGAGGTTCATTATCGTGTTACGCAGCACCTTTCAGCTTTAGCAAGAACCAATGAGGTTCATTCTCTTTTGTTACGCAGCACGTTTGAGCTTCAGCAAGAACCAATGAGGTTCATTATCGTGTTATGCAGCACGTTTCAGCTTCCAAAAGAACCAATGTGGTTCATTCTTATGTGTTACACAGCACATTTGAGCTTCCAAAAGAACCAATGAGGTTCATTCTCTTTTGTTACGCAGCACATTTAGGCTTCTGCAAGAACCAATGAGGTTCATTCTCGTGTTACGCAGCACGTTTGAGCTTCAGCAAGAACCAATGAGGTTCATTCTCGTGTTACGCAGCACGTTTGAGCTTCCAAAAGAACCAATGAGGTTCATTCTTGGGTTACACAGCACGTTTGAGATTCAGCAAGAACCAATGAGGTTCATTCTCTTTTGTTACGCAGCACGTTTGAGCTTCAGCAAGAACCAATGAGGTTCATTATCGTGTTACGCAGCACGTTTGAGCTTCAGCAAGAACCAATGAGGTTCATTCTCGTGTTACGCAGCACGTTTGAGCTTCCAAAAGAACCAATGAGGTTCATTCTTGGGTTACACAGCACGTTTGAGATTCAGCAAGAACCAATGAGGTTCATTCTCGTGTTACGCAGCACGTTTCAGCTTCAGCAAGAACCAATGAGGTTCATTCTCTTTTGTTACGCAGCACGTTTGAGCTTCAGCAAGAACCAATGAGGTTCATTATCGTGTTACGCAGCACGTTTCAGCTTCCAAAAGAACCAATGAGGTTCATTCTTATGTGTTACGTAGCACGTTTGGGCTTCAGCAAGAACCAGTGAGGTTCATTCTCATGTTATGCAGCACGTTTGAGCTTCTGCAAGAACCAATAAGGTTCATTCTCTTTTGTTACGCAGCACATTTAGGCTTCAGCAAGAACCAATGAGGTTCATTCTCGTGTTACGCAGCACGTTTCAGCTTCCAAAAGAACCAATGAGGTTCATTATCGTGTTACGCAGCACGTTTCAGCTTCCAAAAGAACCAATGAGGTTCATTCTTATGTGTTACGTAGCACGTTTGGGCTTCAGCAAGAACCAATGAGGTTCATTCTCATGTTATGCAGCACATTTGAGCTTCTGCAAGAACCAATAAGGTTCATTCTCTTTTGTTACGCAGCACATTTGAGCTTCCAAAAGAACCAATGAGATTCATTCTCTTGTGTTACGCAGCACACTTAGGCTTCAGCAAGAATCAATGAGGTTCATTCTTATGTGTTACGCAGCACGTTTGAGCTTCAGCAAGAACCAATGAGGTTCATTATTGTGTTACGCAGCACGTTTGAGCTTCAGCAAGAACCAATGAGGTTCATTATTGTGTTACGCAGCACGTTTGAGCTTCAGCAAGAACCAATGAGGTTCATTATTGTGTTACGCAGCACGTTTGAGCTTCAGCAAGAACCAATGAGGTTCATTATCGTGTTACGCAGCACCTTTGACCTTCCAAAAGAACCAATGAGGTTCATTCTTATGTGTTACGTAGCACGTTTGAGCTTCAGCAAGAAGTAAAGTCTTTTTTTTCAGATTGGATGCAAGTTTTGCTTCAAATCAAAGTTTGTAATGTGATTCATCTGGAACTGGTTGGTTTGTTCAAGAGAAAAGAAAATATTAAATTTAACTTTCATTTAGAAGTTAAAAACAGATCATCAAAAAAGAGGTGTATCTACTGTAAGTCATTGCATGTATGAATTGCATTTGTAATGCATTTCTGAATGAATTAATAGATCCAGACAAACACTTCTGACTGACATCAGGAACAAAGACGATAAAGGTCAGTGTTGCTGTCACTGCCCTCATGCCTGACATTTGGATTGTTGATGCTGTTGCAGGCAACTGGAAGAGCAAAGACAAAGTGAGCCGCTCGCAGTCCCAGAGGTCCAGTGGAGTGGATGCTGGCCGTGGAAGTGCCAAGACTCAGCGCAGCCACTCAGGTGGGTTACGAGGAGCGACACATGTAAACACATGCACAGCAGTGAAGAGTAAAGCCGTTAAAGTTGGCTGTAAATTAATACTGCACAAGCTATTTTAGTTACAAGGCTAACAGTGTTTAAGTGCTGGTAACACTGAGGCGCTGTTCTTGACCTTTAAACTTTAAATACCCTGTCTGTAGAGGCTCACAAGGTTATGGCCTGTGTGAATATCTTATCCATGCCTGAACTAACAGAGAAGTCAAAATAGTTGATGGTAAACAAAGAAATGTTTTTTTCTGGGCGGCTCCTGAGTCCCAGCAGCAGCATGTGTGAAATGATCAGTGGTGTTTGTTAAGACAAATATAACTGTCACTGTTTCTTGTTTTAAAAGTTAGTGAGAATTAAACTTCATAGTGTGACTTGAGTTCATGCTACAGAAATGAATGATTCTTCCCTTGTGAAAAAGTACAGTTCAACATACTTTTAAAAGGAGTAATTATTATGGAAATAATATCCTTAAGTGTGTACTGAATGTGATGTTTTGGGACACTTAACTGCATGTTAATTGCTATATAAAAATGTATAATAGTTTACATTTATATTAAATTAAATTATCTGAATTTAGATGACTTAAGTACATCTTTATGTCATTTCAAAATTACTTCTGTTGTCTTTGAAATATGGTTAAAGTTACTGCTGAATGTACTGGCAAGCATTTATGATAAACTAAACTAAAATATGCTTTAATGTAACTTCTATTGAAACTTGTGTCATGTATTTAAATATATTTGTAATTGGACAATTTAGTACATTTAAAATATATTAAATATTATAATCAAGTACTTTACATGTGCTTTAGTATGTTAGTCAAAAAGTCTCTCTTTTAGTACACTTAAGTGGTCTTTTATTTCTTTATATTAAATTATATTATCGGCAAGTACAGCTTTTAAAAAATATACATTTAAGATTTGAAGTACACTACAAGTGCACATGCAATGCAATTAAGCACACTTCTTTTTCACAAGATCCTGTTTAGTAGTCAGTCTTACAATTTTTGGCTGGTGAACAATCATAGAATCATTCAATTATTCCATCATAGAAGATATTTTATAAAGATAAAATATCATACATTTACATTGAAATGATTCATATCCTCAGACCAGAATATAGACATTTGGAGGTAAGAACACAGCTAAGATAAATACACTATATTGCCAAAAGTATTGGGACATCCCTCCAAATCATTGAATTCAGTTCCAATCACGTGTACCACAACAGCAACTCAGCCACAAAGAGGTAGGCCACATAAAATCACAGAACGGGGTCAGCGCATGCTGAGGCACACAGTGCGCAGAAGTCGCCAACTTTCTGCAGAGTCAATAGCTACAGACCTCCAAACTTTGTGTGGCCTTCAGATGAAAGGAACTCTTTATGCTTCAACATACCAAGACATTTTGGACAATTTCATGCTCCCAACTTTTCTGGGAACAGTTTGGGGATGGCTCCTTCCTGTTCCAACATGACTGCGCACCAGTGCACAAAGCAAGGTCCATAAAGACATGGATGAGCGAGTTTGGTGTGGAGGAACTTGACTGGCCTGCACAGAGTTCTGACCTCAACCCGATAGAACACCTTTAGGATGAATTAGAGCAGAGACTGCGAGCCAGGCCTTCTCATCCAACATCAGTGCCTGAGCTCACAAATGTGCTTCTAGAAGAATGGTCAAAAATTCCCATAAACACACTCCTAAACCTTGTGGAAAGCCTTCCCAGAAGAGTTGAAGCTGTTATAGCTGCAAAGGGTGGGCCAACTCCATATTAAACCCTTCGGATTAAGAATGGGATGTCATTAAAGTTTGTGTGCATGTAAAGGCAGACGTCCCAAAACTTTTGGCAATATAGTAGTGCATGTTCTGAAAACTTTTTGCTAACGTTCCCATTCAGTAACGGTTTCTGAGCGTTCAAATGTTTTAAAAACACTTCATTTCATTTAATAATTTTCAAAAACCTCATGGGAATGTTACTTTTTAATGGTATAGTTTTAGTATAGTTTAAAAAAATGCTAGATGAACGTCCAACTAAATTGTTTCAGAAAAAAGTAATTTTATTGTGCTGTTTTGAGAACATTTATTAAGACCAGATAACTTTGAACAAACGTTCTATTAACGTTACTAAAAAAACGTTTGCTCATAACTTTGATAGAACCTTGCCAGAACATTAGACAACATTCAGAGAACGTTCCCTGTTAGCTGGGAAAGCACTAAGCAACCACAAAACATCCTAGTATCATGGTGGTGACTTTACTGCACAGAAGTATAATTCATATATATATATATAATTTAAAAAAAAAAAAATTTTTAAATGTGAGTGTCTGACAGATGCCTTACACGTTTGCCACTTTACGACCTCCAGTTGTACCTGAAGCAGTTGAGTAGTCTTTAACCTTTCACCTCTGCCCTCCACTCCCACAGCTTCCAGTATCTCAGTGAGAGATCGGCCCCTGTCCTCCATGGACTGCCTGTCCCGGGACATCCCGCTCCAGTCCTCATTCCATGAAACCACCACAGAGCTCAACAAAGACCTCAACCAATCGGAAGATGAGCCGGTGACATCACTGTAGAGCTCCTCCAATAGGAGCTGCTCCATTGTTTGAATGAAATGTTTACAGCAGGGCGAGACACAAGCTCTGTTCGTGTACAGAGTGTTCATCTGTAATGTCAAGAATATCTAAAGATTTCATAAACTTTTTTATGTATACGCATTAGTCATATTGAATACATGAAATAATGTCAGTCATCCCATTAGTAATAAATTGCTTACCCCTTCTTAACTTTCTCACAGTGTTGATCTGAATCCGACCCAGTACTTCCAGTCGGTTCAAACCAGAGTATCTGGAATAGATTCATGTCTGTTTCACCACTGATCTACCTCTTGAAACGTATATAAACATCGCTTCTCAAGTTTAAGCTATGTATGGTGATAATCTGTCCCACTGTTGCACCAGTGTTGAAAGTATGTTTCTATATGCAGTGAGTCATTAAACTGAACGTCACATGTATAAAAATGTCAATTCACTAAACAAGCGTCATAAACATAATTGAGGTCTTGTGTTGAATTCATGTAAAAGCAGTTGTTTTAAGTTTTGTTTGGCTTTTGTTTGACTAATTTGATGACCTTGTGTATTTACTTTAACTTTCAGATACAAAAGATAAAGATACAAAAGTACAAAGTGTCACAATACATTTTTCACGTGTGCAGATCACACACACACACACACATATACATACAGGTGAAGTGAATAACACATTATCTCTTCATCACGGCTTCTATTAGTGGGTGGGATATATTAGGCAGCAAGTGAACATTTTGTCCTCAAAGTTGATGTGTTAGAAGCAGGAAAAATGGGCAAACGTAAGGATTTGAGCGAGTTTGACAAGGGACAAATTGTGATGGCTAGGAGACTGGGTCAGAGCATCTCCAAAACTGCAGCTCTTGTGGGGTGTTCCCGATCTGCAGTGGTCAGTATCTATCAAAAGTGGTCCAAGGAAGGAACAGTGGTGAACCGGCGACAGGGTCATGGGCAGCTAAGGCTCATTGATGCACGTGGGGAGCGAAGGCTGGCTTGTGTGGTCTGATCAAACAGACGAGCTACTGTAGCTCAAATTGCTCAAGAAGTTAATGCTGGTTCTTATAGAAAGGTGTCAGAATACACAGTGCATCGCAGTTTGTTGCGTATGGGGCTTCATAGCCGCAGACCAGTCAGGGTGCCCATGCTGACACCTGTCCAACACAGAAAGCACTAACAGTGGATTACATGAGCATCAGAACTGGACCATGGAGCAATGGAAGAAGGTGGCCTGGTCTGATGAATCATGTTTTCTTTTACCTCACGTGGATGGCCGGGTGTGTGTGCGTCGCTTACCTGGGGAACACATGGCACTAGGATGCACTATGGAAAAAGGCAAGCCGGCGGAGGCAGTGTGATGCTTTGGGCAATGTTCTGCTGGGAAACCTTGGGTCCTGCCATCCATGTGGATGTTACTTTGACACGTACCATCTACCCAAGCATTGCTGCAGACCATGTACACTCTTTCATGGAAACGGTATTCCCTGGTGGTTGTGGTCTCTTTCAGCAGGATAATGCGCCCTGCCACAAAGCACAACAACGAGTTTGAGGTGTTGACTTGGACTCCAATTTCCCCAGATCTCAATCCAATCGAGCGTCTGTGGGATGTGCTGAACAAACAAGTCCGATGTCCTAATGTTATGCCCGATCAGTGTGTGTATAAATTATATATACACACACACATACACACATATTTACCTAACAATATAAATCTATACTACACTTATCAATTTAATACATTTTTGCTGAATAAGTATTAGCATTAATTTCTTTAAAAAAGAAAAAAAACTGACCCCAAACTTTTGAACGGTATCAGTCACAAAACATTTTTTTTTTTAAATAAATGCTGTTCTTTTTAATTTTTTATTCAAAGAATCCTGAAAAAAAGCATCACAGGTTATAAAAAAAATACATTAAGCAGCACAGCTGTTTCTAACATTGATAATAAATCATCATATCAGAATGATTCCTGAAGGATCATGTGACACTGAAGACTGGAGTAATGATGCTGAAAATACAGGTTTGATCACAGGAATACATTACATTTTGAAGTATATTAAAATAGAAAACCATTATTTTAAATTGCAGTAATAGGTCACAATATTACAGTTTTTTTCTATATTTTTCTAAACTTTTGACCGGTACTGTATATACATGTGTATATGTATATATGTATATATATATTTGTCCTGAAACGATTTACCCAAAGATAGTTTAATGAACATTTACGATTTCATTCTGTTCGTGCTTAAACACAACCCTAAAATTTAACCAAGAATGTGTAAATAGTTTAATAGCACCATAAAACATAGGCATAATGAATTTGTTCTCTTTGTGTTTAACAATTTTACAACAAATCTGGAAACAGCTTGCAAAACAATTCCTTGTAAAATGTGCACACATTTACACAAATGAATGGCAAATTACAAAAGAATAGATCTATGAATGATTTCTGTGAAAAATGTGCCTTACTAAACAAGCTGAATTAAACGAGCATGAATTAAAAACATAAATTTACCAAGAATACTTTTAGGAATAATTTCGCTCTTCAGAGCCCCCATTTACCATCACTCTCTGGAAAAGAGCAGCGTGAACATTCCTCAAAACATCTTTTGTGTTCATAAAGATTTAGATCGACCTTGTCATGTTTGGGTGAACTATAACATGATACATCAGGCTTACATCATCATATTTAACTTGCTTGTATGTGAAGTTGTGCAAGCATGTCCTAGTTTCAGTCACATGTGATAGCTGAGCGAGCAGCTTGAGTGCGTTAACATACCAAGACGCTTACAGAATGAGCGTTATTATCGGAAACAGTACAGTTGCACACACTTGGTTGTTAGACTTTCAAGACAAAAAACACAAATAATACTAGTCATTAAATCATTTATTATGACCTTAATATAAACACAATGACCTCCAAAATGGTTTCAGATCATAGCTTTTTTGTCAGACATATAAATACAAATCTCAACAAGGGAAAAGAACAGATAGTACAGGAGGGAAATCGATACAAAAGGTTGTTTGCCAATGAATTGGTTCTCTCTCGATGAAGGAATTGCTCATGACTCATTGTGTCGGTTGTTTATCACAGTCCAAACAAACACGAACTGACTCACCGGCCAGTGGTGTCAGTGACATCCCGACGCTCTGAGATCTACGGCAGCCCAACTGTTCAAACACTCAATGTTTGACTGGAGAGGATGACATTTGAGAGTACGGGCCCTGTTACTATGAGATTTCGACAGAGCAACAGCTGAAAAAAAATGGAGAGCGTTCGGTCCTCAAGGCACTCGAGACACTGACTCGCATTCCTCTCAGCAGGAAATGACCTACTCTCTAGATGACCACAGCACGTGTCTTCACCGTTTGGAGACCAACATTTTAGGTTTCTTTCTACTTAGCAAACAACAGCGAAACCAATTGGAAGACCAAACAATTATCTGCCACATCGATCTACCCATGTTTTCCAAAACCAAAGGGAACTTTCACATGCATTTTCTGGGCCGGAATGCAGAGGCTGGTCTATCAGCCCTCGATGATTATATGAAAAATGGCTAATGCTCAATATCATACTTCAATGGACCAAAGTCAGAATTAGACACAAATGCAAATGAAGACCAAGCTGTGAGGCGATTCAACAGGTTTTATGAACATTTACAAATTCGTTAAACCCTATCAGACTCATCTGAGAATGTAAAAACAGATTGTACACGGTTATATTTACCATTGAACTTAAAAAGCAAGCAGAGCAAATATGGGTAAATGGTTCAAATTCAATTTCTTTAGTTTCAACCGAAATGGATTTATGCATGTGTATACACACAACAATTTAGCCGCAAATGGATTTACGTGTACACACACACACACACACACACACACACACACACACACACACACGATAATTTAACCACAAATGGATTTACACGCGTGTACACACACGATCATTTAACCGCAAATGGATTTACACGCGTGTACACACACGATAATTTAACCACAAATGGATTTACACGCGTGTACACACACAAACGACAATTTAGCCGCAAATGGATTTACGTGTCTACACACACGACAATTTAACCGCAAATGGATTTACACGCGTGTACACACACACGATCATTTAACCGCAAATGGATTTACACGCGTGTACACACACGATAATTTAACCACAAATGGATTTACACGCGTGTACACACACAAACGACAATTTAGCCGCAAATGGATTTACGTGTCTACACACACGACAATTTAACCGCAAATGGATTTACACGCGTGTACACACACGATAATTTAACCGCAAATGGATTTACACGCGTGTACACACACGATAATTTAACCGCAAATGGATTTACACGCGTGTACACACACGATAATTTAACCGCAAATGGATTTACACGCGTGTACACACACGATAATTTAACCGCAAATGGATTTACACGCGTGTACACACACGATAATTTAACCGCAAATGGATTTACACGCGTGTACACACACGATCATTTAACCACAAATGGATTTACACGCGTGTACACACACACGACAATTTAACCGCAAATGGATTTACACGCGTGTACACACACGATAATTTAACCGCAAATGGATTTACACGCGTGTACACACACGATAATTTAACCGCAAATGGATTTTACGCGCGTGTACACACACACGACAATTTAGCCGCAAATGGATTTACACGCGTGTACACACACACACACACACACACACCAATTTAGCTGCCGCAAAGGGATTTACACACGTGTATCAGACAACAATTTAGCTGTCAGAAATGGATTTGCGCTACGTACATTTTTTCGCCTCACAGCCTTGTTTTCAGTAGCTTCAAATGAAATGAATGAACGAGGTCGTACTAAACCACATATTCAAACAGTAAAAGTGATTGTCTACGAATGAAGGGAAGGTGACATCACGTGAAACTAAAGAAACAGGTAATCTCAGAATACCGCTGCCAATCAACGTTCTGATCTAGGGTCAGCCTTGCTGCTCTATAACTTTACAACACAAATGCCAATAAGTGATACTAGACCAGTCCTCATGCACTGAGACGTCAGAGCCAAGCCTGATCAGTTTCACACAGCGCGTTCAGCAAACAGCGTGAGGTATTCGAGGCCTCCGTCATCGCCCTCATCGTCGAGAGCTGCGATCAGAGGTAGCAGGAGCTGAGCTTCACTCCGCCAGCTGTGTGGATCCAACGAGCTGGACCTCCAAACGTCAGACCGCTCATCACAAGTCAAACAGGAGCGTGCTAGTATTTTTAGTTTTCTTTTTTTTTTTTTAAAGCTTGAGTCTGTATTTCTTCAGCACAGTTTTAGTTTAAACACAAGAAGCTTTCCTGATTTAACTGTGTACACGTTAAAAGTGGGGAATTTATCAAACAAAAAATAAGCTTTGCATTTAAAGTCATCATTACTGAAAAACAAAATTCAAACGGGTGTCATTTGAAACAATTCTGACCGGGATTATTGCAAATTGTTCCCGGTCATTTCCTGGTTTATCTTGAACAAAACGTTGTTTGTTTGTTTTTTATGATGATTCACAATAAATTCAACTCAGCATCTCAGTGATGTCCGAGGCCATACGCACTTCAAAATGTGCGTTTTGAACAAACAGACGATAGTCATATAACAGCGTCTGTTAGGAACTCAACAGAAAACTCTCTACAGAAACGTCCTCCTGCTGCTTTCTCCTGGGATGCAGAACAGCACGACCACCATGATATGCCGTTCAGTCTTATTGTCCGTCGACCATTTTATTGCGAGTGTGTGTTGCCGACAGAGCGCTACAGAGGAGGAGAACGACCGAAGATTCACACACACACACATGACTCCGTGGCTTCCTTCTGCTGTTGGAGAGTGAACTTCTTTGGGACTCCTTTTATTACTTCCATAATTTGTTTTCATAGTGGTTCTTCCCAGGTTCGGACAGAAATGAAATTTTCAATAGATAAAAGAACAAAACGAGATCTCTGAAAGAAGAGAGATTGTTCATCTTTAGAAAACAGAAAGAAAGAGTACCATGTCTTTCCCCCTTGGCCATCCAAAGTCTCAGTAAGTCTTCCCACCCCGTTAAACCCCGATTTACACCCTCTCTGCGTCACCCCCCCCCCCCCGTCGCAGAGTCTCATCTTTGGCCGTGCAGGGCTGAAATGACGGGAGTCTGCTGGCCGCTGGCGGGCTGGGAGACGGGCGGCCATGTGAGCGGCTGGTGCATGTGATGGTGGTGGTGATGGAGCGTGTGGTGGCCGGTGGGAGAGGACGGGGGCAGCCAAACGGGCTGGTGGTTGGGTGGCGAGGAGGCCCAGAAAGAGCCAAAGCCCTGTGCGGAGGAGTGGGGAGGAGGAGGAGAGCACGCCATAGACACCTGGGCAGAAGCGGCGGCTCCACTGCCTCCACCGCCGCATTCGGACGTCCGCAGCTTGGAGAACATAGTGATGGCGTCTGGGAAGTTGGGTGGCGTGGCTGGAGTGTTGCGTGGAGTGCACATCTAAACACAGACACAAACAATCATCAGCTCAGTTTGTGTGCTGGTCAATGAGTGTACATGGTAAAAGGAAGAATGTTTAAAAACATGCAGTGTTATTATAATTAAAACTAAAAGCATAAAATTATTTAAAAAAGACAATGTTAACTGAAATAAAAAAGCTTTAGTTTCAGCTAGTTTCCAAAGCAACATTTCTCATTTTCTTTTAGTTTAACATGATGTACTAAATAAACTAAAACTGAAATAAAATGTAAAAAATTATTAGACATTTAAAAAAAAAAAATCTATCTATCTATCTATCTATCTATCTATGCATCTAAACATTCTCATCAAAGAAAAGGTGAATTCAAGTGAATGCATGTATGAATTGCATTTATTTTGAATAAAATTAATAAATACGACAAAAAAGATGGGCAGAATTTTCTACTGTACCTTTAAGACTTCTATACGTAAATAAATCTTATGATTGGCTAACCTTTGTACAGTGAAAACGAATTTTCCCCAATGGTCTGGAAAAGGAGGTGTGTGTTGCGTTATAGTACATGAACGACATGCTATGAGTCCGATATGAAGTTTATAATCATATACGTCACGTACAGATGTATATGTCAGATACAGATGAGGCCTATGGGACTCATAAAACAAAGGTATATGTTCAGTAAGCAGGGTCAGATGTTTAAACTGAACAACATTGTGCTGAGCATCGGTCCCATGATTCCTATAAAGTGAGTTTTGTTTGCACTGGTGATCTTAGTCGGTCTCTCTGCTGTCCGTGTGTTATGAAGGAAAGTAGGCCACATATAATTGACAGCAGTTTGAGCTCCTGATAACTGCTCCTTTAATAACCACAATACACACACACACACACACACACACACTGAGATCAGGTGACGGATATAAGAGGAGGAAGGGTTTGTCAGCAGAGGAGTTTATGGAGTTTAATTTAGGTAGAGCAGCTATGATGAGGGTCAAAGGGACAAAAACACAGATCAGTCTGTTAAGTAGGTCATCTCATCAGTGTGGATATAAACACTGAAAAAGGTCAAAACATCTTCACCCTCCTCAGTGTTTACATCAACTCTGTGACTGGAAAAACTCTAACAGATCTTACATTCTGTATTTTGCTTCATATTTTTGTATCCAGCGGCCATTTTCAAAATCACTCAAGGAACTAACTAAATTAGCATATTAGCCGTTTCCAAAATAAGTGTAGCTATTCGCAGCAACAAGATATTTTCCCCATACAGTGGTGTACACTATGCTACAGTTTATCACGCTTACAAATAACAAAAGCAGGTCCTTAGAACTGGGAAATAACCTGCGAAAATTAGTGACACTACTAGCTTAAAGGTGCAGTGTGTAGTATCTATGAGGATCTATTGACAGAAATGCAATATAATATACATAACGGTTTTAAATGGTGTATAAAGACCTTACATAATGAACCTTTATGTTTTTATTACCTTAGAATTAGCAATTTCTATCTACAAACACCTTACAGTGAAGTCACCATTTTGCGCCGCCATGTTTCTACAGTGGCCCTAAACGGACAAACTGCTCTACAGAGCGCTAGCTACTCTCTGCTGTCTCAGACGACGACATCTTGTCCTGTGTTGGCCACCGTAGCTTCTCCATGTGCTTCGAAAGGGAGGGGTGAGCGGTGGGCAGTTGCAATTCACAACCTCACCTCTAGATGCCGCTAAAATTTACACTTTGCACCTTCAGCTACATTTTTCAGCAACTTTTTATTTTTTAGGTAACACTATTTTTCCCCACGAATGTATGCACAACTAAAACAATGTATTGCATTGTCATAAATAAATTTAAACTTTTACATAATTAAAAACTTAGACCTAGCTTCAATGCAGTTGCTACTTTTTGTTAATAGTCAGTAGATCATTTAAACATCTGAAAATTAAGCATTGATAAATTAATGCTGCGTTTACGATATGTCGTAATTAACATGGCAAGCCTGTTCATGTCCTCAGACTTCAGACTTTCTTCCCTGTTGAAAAAAAACAACATATGCTGGTTAGGTATGTTTTGAAGCATGGCAGCTGGTTTGAGCTGGTCAAGTGCTGGTCCTGAGCTGGAGCTAGTTTCTAAGGACCAGCACTTGACCAGCTCAAACCATCTTATGACCAGCTAAGGACCAGCATAAACCAGCTCAAACCAACTGCCATGCTTCAAAACATATCCAACCAGCATATGCTGTTTTTTTTCAACAGGGTTATGACAACACAATGCCAAAATGAATCATTGTAATTTGAGTAATCAACAGATTGCTCAGCTAAGCTTCATTTATTTAGCTTATTCCGTGCTAGCTTCATTAAACTGTATTGTAGGTCATTTGTTTTCAGATTAATCTTGCATTAAGACATTAATAGTAATGATTTATTGGAATTATTAAACAGAAATACTACAAGATACCATCTAAATACATTTTAAGATTTAAGAATTTTACATTAAGAATAATTTTATATTAAATCAATCAAAATGGACAATTATAGAATATTGTAGTGTTTATTATAAATTATTTATCTGTGCACATCATTATTCATTTAAATTATGTGTCCTCAATCTTCCCCTCCCTCTCTTCTCTGATGTTGTGTTTACTGGCGTGAGGGCGGAGCAACCTGTCACTCACATGAGATGCATCAATGCATTTAGGGGTGTGGTCCTGGTCAAGACAATCTCCTGAATTCCAAACTGAATGTCAGAATGAGAAAGAAAGGGGATTTAAGCAATTTTGAGCGTGGCATGGTTGTTGGTGCCAGAAGGGCCGGTCTGAGTATTTCACAATCTGCTCAGTTACTGGGATTTTCACGCACAACCATTTCTAGAGTTTACAAAGAATGGTGTGAAAAGGGAAAAACATCCAGTATGCGGCAGTCCTGTGGGCGAAAATGCCTTGTTGATGCTAGAGGTCAGAGGAGAATGGGCCGACTGATTCAAGCTGATAGAAGAGCAACTTTGACTGAAATAACCACTCGTTACAACCAAGGTATGCAGCAAAGCATTTGTGAAGCCACACTGGGCTACAACAGCAGAAGACCCCACCGGGTACCACTCATCTCCACTACAAATAGGAAAAAGAGGCTACAATTTGCACGAGCTCACCAAAATTGGACAGTTGAAGACTGGAAAAATGTTGCCTGGTCTGATGAGTCTCGATTTCTGTTGAGACATTCAGATGGTAGAGTCAGAATTTGGCGTAAACAGAATGAGAACATGGATCCATCATGCCTTGTTACCACTGTGCAGGCTGGTGGTGGTGGTGTAATGGTGTGGGGGATGTTTTCTTGGCACACTTTAGGCCCCTTAGTGCCAATTGGGCATCGTTTAAATGCCACGGCCTACCTGAGCATTGTTTCTGACCATGTCCATCCCTTTATGACCACCATGTACCCATCCTCTGATGGCTACTTCAAGCAGGATAATGCACCATGTCACAAAGCTCGAATCATTTCAAATTGGTTTCTTGAACATGACAATGAGTTCACTGTACTAAAATGGCCCCCACAGTCACCAGATCTCAACCCAATAGAGCATCTTTGGGATGTGGTGGAACGGGAGCTTCGTGTCCTGGATGTGCATGTCCACAAATCTCCATCAACTGCAAGATGCTATCCTATCAATAGGGGCCAACATTTCTAAAGAATGCTTTCAGCACCTTGTTGAATCAATGCCACGTAGAATTAAGGCAGTTCTGAAGGCGAAAGGGGGTCAAACACAGTATTAGTATGGTGTTCCTAATAATCCTTCAGGTGAGTGTATGTCATAATAGGGAAGAAAAGACTATCACAACTTCTGTTTCATGCCGACTTTAAGAACTAAGAATGACTATATTGTACTGCTGAAGCCTGCCATTTTGAATGTTTCTGCATGAATCTGCAGCAGTCAGGTTGTACAAGTCTCCAAAAACGAGTCTGCAAACTAATTACGAGTTCTACAAGGACGTGAATGCTTTTTACAAGCAGGAATTACGACATGGGAACAGCTTTTGTCTGTAGTTTAACTACTTTGAGAAGCTTGTGGCTACTTCATGACAACACTGATTTGAGACCAATATTATTTAGGCTAAAAAGCGAGAGACAAGTTGTGATGTTTAAAATAGCCTTAAAAGGGACTGTATGTAAGAATCTCCATGTATTAATCACTTTTTTTTATATGTGTGAACAGCTTGTAACAAAATGCCAAAAATATTAGATCTTCCCTGACTTCCTAGGTTGCCTATGAAAGCCAGCCTGTAGACAGATTTTTATGTGAAGGACTCAGGATGCCTTTTGCACGGGAAAATCAAAAGGATATGCCGCTTACACAATATTCAGAATCAGAGCTATTCTGTACTGTAATGTCAATGTGTCATGCAAAGAAAAGGATAATTTCAAACTATATACATAGTCTCAAATATACTTTATAAATCAAACGATCATAACAGTAAGCATGTTTCCATTACATATTTGCGCAAAACTTTTGCAATATTTTCTAAATGTCGATGAAAAACTATTGCGAAATGACGGCGTTTCCATTAACAGATATTACGCGACTAAAAATTTTTTTTCTCTTACGATAAGTCATTACAAAAATCATGGCGACGGAAGTTGGTAGGTTTACGTATAAATCGCAGCCACCGCACTAGCCATTATTTTTAAATCGAAGGAGACGTAGTCGTGTTATCCAAGCATTAATGGCCAGGAAAGCAGCCACGTATGAGGTGTTTCTGGGAGGTTATAGTACGAGATTTCACAGAGGAACTGATTCAGAATTTCCAGATGAACAGATCAACCTTTTTTGAGTTGTGCAATGCAATAGGGCAATAAATACAGAATAGAGAACTGTCTCGTCTTCTGTCCAAGCATACCGCACCATCTTTAAACAATGATCATGTGACTTACGTACACCAGGTGGCCTGTAAATGCGGAAATACTGTTTCCATTGCAGTTTTGCAAAATATTCCTTTTTCGAATTGTTTAAGAAAAAAAATAATAATAATCATATGAGCGTAAAATCTTTTTTTGCGATATATGGTTTTTACGAAATGTAGTTTTCATTGGCTGTATTTTCAAGTCACAATTTCAATTTGCACAATCTGAAGGGAAATTAAAGTGCAGCTAGTGTAACTTCAATGACCTCATCTGCCACATGATGCCGGTGAATTGCAGAGCTGGTGCAAACATATCCACAATGATCAGATGCTTTCTAAACTGCTGTTTTCTCATCGCTGTCAATGTTGTTGGGATTATTTTGTTACTGAGATGAAAGCACGCAGCACATTTACATATTCATCTAACCATTGCTCTCAGCAGCGTGGACGGCGTCGGGAAGTTAGCTAACAGTATATTGTTGCAAAGCTATTTCCAACTTCTTTTTACTTATAAACAAAGAACGAAAAAGTGCTTTGCTGTGAATATATCAGGTCATTAAATCAAGTTCAGTATCTTGTACGTTACATGTGCACGAGTGCGAGCAATATGTTTCTGACTGCAGTTCACTTAACTGCCACTGGTGTCGCTAATAACAAGAGCTTCTGAATTCTACATTTAGCCCCTTTAAGCGGCAATGTCACAAATGCTATCAATTACCACAATGCAAGTTAACAGGGCCAACATACTGAATAGTTTAAAAGCAGCAATGTGCAGCTTGTATTTTTGTTATAACGCAGTAAAAAAAGAAAAGAAAAAAACACTCTTCACTCTTTGAGCTGTCGAACAGCGTGTACGTTCTCCAGTGAGTGGTTTGAACTGCGCAGGCCCGTGGTGGGTGGAGTGTTTTTGCTATGAGACTCCCTTTTCAAGGACAGTCATAACAGTGTGTGCCAGGCCCAGCGTAAACATGACCTACAGACAGGATGTCAAAGGACCTGAGGGACTTTTGAGACCAGAGGGACTTTGTATGGGGCTCTGCACTGCCTCAAGAGAGTGTCAAAGAGAATAAGCCAACAAGCCCTGGTGCTGCTGACAACTTACTATACTTTACCAGCAACAAATATTTTGTAATTTTGTACTATACTTGTAAAAAAACAAAAAACACAACATGCCACTATCATTACAGCAAATTGTTTAAAAAAAAGAAAAAAGAAAACTGTGTACTTAAATAATAATATGCACTTATTTTTATCTAATTTATTTTGTATTGAGAACAAAATGGAAGTGATTAATAAGTACATCTGCAGCCCTCAGGAAATGGGTCCCGTGTGTTTATAAATGTCTTCTTTGTGTGACTGCATCTGTATCATACAGACACACTCACACACTGTGAGCAGTAATGGCAAACACACACAAATGCTTCTGATCCAATCAGATCCTGCTCTTGGCTTTGTTCCGCCCCTTTGTCCATATATGGTCCCCAGCTGCATGATGTAATGGCTGCTCTCAAAATAAAAACAAACACAGCTACACTTCCTGCCTCTGCTTCTCTCAAACACACTCCCTTCACATACAGCCAGATTAAAAGAGGGAGAGAAACACATTCAGGCACACACATGTCGTGGGATGACTGCAAGATTCATATCGTGGCATGTCCACGGGGACTGGTTTTGTGAGAAGAAAAACTGATTGCGTAACACTCGGCAGACTGAAGAACAGCGGTTGCACGTCTGCTTTTGTCCGAGAGGAAACGGCTCGGCTCATGTTTCAGCCATCTGATGAGGTTTAAAAACAGCTGCATCTGCATGTACAGACACAGAAATCACTTCATCAAGCCCCAGACCACATGCCTAATCAAACACTCAATGGCTGGCTAAGATCTGTTCCTATCACTGAGGGTTGTGTCCAACACATCTTTAAATCAGTGATTTATAAGACTACATCCAGGGTGACCGGATACGGACACATGAGGGGGAAATCACGACCGGAAGATTTTCAGGCTGTATTAGATACTCTTTTAAAGTCACCATTAAATCAAAATAGACAGTTCTTGGTTTTTTAAAATGGAATATTGCTGTATTTATTATAAATTATATATAAATTATCATGTGTCCTTAAATCAAAATGTCTTCCCCTCGATCTTGAAACTCATCTCTTCTTTTCTCTGATGATGCGTTTACTGGCGTGAGGGCAGGGCAACCTGTCACTCACATGAGATCCACCAATAGCAAACCACAACCATTCAATCAATTTCACATGGAGAAAATCAAGCCCCGCCCTACATTTGTTCTTGTTTGAGAAGCCGTTTCACTCGAATATATGTCACAATACTATCTAAAATACAATTTTTTGTCTACTAAAAAGGGAATGAAATAACACAATGAAGGGTTTTATCATGCCGGTAGCGTGCTAAGCTTTAGCTAAATGCTAAGTCTCACAGTAACTTAAAATATTGATGAGCTTGATGAGTTTATCAAATAATATGGCTTGCTGTGCAGTTAATTGTACTAACAGACCGTCCAAGAAGTCTGGGCTCCATTTTTTCCCGGGTGAGTGAAATTCTAATATAAATTTTATTTTTTTATTTATTTATTATTTATAATTTTATTTAAACTTTACTACACTCCAGAATCCAACAGACTGTGATTAGCTGTAGGCTGAAACCAACCGCCAACACCCCCGACTAGCAACCTTTATGCTACCAGTAGCATATAGCATTAGCTCCTTAGCCTGAGCTAACGATCACGCCGAGCTAGGCGGGCGTGGTTTTAGCAACCAGACACCTCAGCTCCACCCACGTCCCGCCTCTTTGCCCATCTTCGGTTATTCGAGAGTGACGTGATAAGATGGTGATGGACAGCTCTTCCCACTTTGGGCTGCAAAAATTCTCTACAGAAACCTACAGGTGACGTCACAGACGCTACGTCCATTGTTTTATACAGGATACGCTCCAAACATACAATCGGCATTTGGTTTTTAGCTTTATTTTGGCCAATCTCTGTTCTGGAACGGAGTAATATTTTCACACAAAGGACATTTTGGGAAATTACTGCAACCAAGTCTGTAAACAGGACTTTAAAGGCCAATTCACACCGCACATACAAACAGGTCTGTCTGAGTTTGTTGGATCAGAGTGTTACCCCTGTCGGCATCTGTTGCCGTTGGTTGGAGTTTGTTTTCACCCGACAGAACATGTTCAATCAGCGTTTGTTGGGTCGTGGAATGTCTGAGCAGTGTGGTATGATTTTCTGGACAAATCAGAACGCAATTCTAGAGAAAGAGCAAGGAGATTTTCACGAGAGCACACTGGACAAAGTTTGAGTGCACATGTAAAATCTGAGCAAGAGCAGTCTTTAGTTGCAATCTTTTATTTTTACTGGTTAAAATGAATGGGGAAAATCTTGTGTTTTTCCGTGGGTGCTCGAGTTTGTCGGTGTCTGTTGGGGCAGTGTAAACATGACAGTTATTTTTCATAAAATATTAAAACCAATGGCCAACTTGTTTGTTGCCATTTGTCTGTGCAGTGTGAACTGGCCTTAACACAGGCCAGAGACGGAACGTGCTGAAGACAAACGCAAAGAGAAGAACAGAGATAAAAAAATGTTTTTTACATTTTTTTTTTTCATTTGTATCTATTCATTAAAGAAAATAAAAATAAAAGACCAATCCTGTGCAAACACACGAACATTCACAACACAAAACTTCCTCCCTATTCTACGCAGAACATTTATTGAAATTATGCTGCAGAACAGAAATTATGTCATGGTTTGGAATGGTCATGAAAAACAATTACGCCCCGTTTCTACGAAGCCCCGCCCCCGACTAGCCTAATGAAGTGTATTTCAGGCTCTTTAATAATATCTGTGGCCTTCAGGAAGTCCAGGCCCTCATTATTCTCTCAGATACTATGTTGAGAACGGGCCGTCTGATGACAATGACCGGATGTTGAACACAGCACTGCTTTTTTCCCCTTCTTTCTCCATGCTAAACACACTTACCATCTGGTGATGACTGGGGATGTTGGACTCCTGGAAAAACGAGCTCAAAGCAGTCTGTGAAAAAAAGAGAGAGAAAGAGACGGGGATGAGACGGAGGAAGCGGTGTTACAACATGAATGGGCAGAGGAACTCTGGTTTGGAAACGTCGCCCTCTCCTCCCTCCTCCCTGCCTGTGATGGCCACGGGTCAGTCGGTTCAAGCACTCTGTGATCTAAAAGAGGGTTTCTAAACCGTCACATGCAATCTGTGCAGGATTCTAAGAACTGATACACTATGCGGGCTCAGAGCTCCAAAAAAATGTGAGATTGGAAAATACACATGAACGCCTTTTTTGCTTACCAAGACAAGCATCACTATTACTACCCGTAATTACAAATAACACAAGTAATCAGATTACTTTTTTAAAGTAACTAGCAAAGTATTGCATCACTGTTAAACTTACAACAAAATAGCCTGAGTTCCTTTTTCAAATAAGTAATACAAGTTACTCATTATTCATTTCACTTATGTGTGAAATGGCCTTTACGTTTGCCAAAAACAAAACTGCAAGAAACAAGCAGCCTAAATGAGAAAAAGTAATACAAAAGTAACGTAATACAATTCGTACCTCTTATGACTAAATGTCATTTAAATCAAGCAATTTCCTTTCCGCCTTGGAATGCATGTGAGTGTACACATCTTCATCAATATTTCCAAATATATATATTTCTTTTTGTATATATATATATATATATATATATATATATATATATATATATATATATATATATATATATATATATATATATATATATATATATATATATATATATATATATATATATATTTTTTTTTTTTTTTTTTTTTTTTTTTTACAAATATCATTATTTATTAATTTGCACCACATGACATTTTACCTGAACTATCAGGTATCTTGAATTAATCATCTGATATATTTTTTTTTTTTATCTAATGTTTTATTTTCTTCTGCATGTTTCTCACATTTGATTATGCCAAAGTACTAACAAAGGTTTCGTGTTTTTCATAAAAGGGTTAATCATGTCGTTCCTTTGGAACACAAATGGAGATATTTTTGATGAAATCCGAGAGCTCGCTGAACCAGCCGTAGGCAGCAACATCACTGAAAATGTAAAAGTAGTAAAGACATCGTTAAAATAGTCCATGTGACTCCAGTGGTTCAACCTTGAATGTTATGAAGCGATGAGAATACTTTTTATGCGCAAAAAAACCCAAACACAACGACTTTATTCAACAATTTCTTCTCGTCTGTCATTCTCCTACGCTGTTCATGTTGTAAATACAGTGCAGCGCTTCCGGGTTCTACGTCAGAACGCTGGCTTACCATGATTGGCCGATGCTGTTCACATGAGCACCATGACATGCATGTGATGCTGACGCAGGAGCCGGCCAATAATGAGGTGACGTTCTGCCGTAGAACTCGGAAGCACTGCACTGTATTTACTATACAGTAGCTTAGAAGAAATTGTTGAATAAAGTCTTATTTTTGTTTGTTTTTGTTTGCGCACAAAAAGTATTCTTGTTGCTTCATAATATTAAGGCTGAACCACTGGAGTCACATGGACTATTTTAAAAATGTCTTTACTACCTTTCTGGGCCTTGAAAGTGTTATTTACATTGCTGTATATGGAAATATCCGAAATATCTTCATTTGTATTCTGAAGATGAACGAAGGTCTTACAGGTTTGGAACGACATGAGGGCGAGTAATAATGACAAATTAAATTTTTTGGGTGAAACTAACCCTTGAAAGGTGACATTCAAAAAGATGATTAAAAGACAAGTTGTGCATTCAAGTCATTGGATATATACAAATCTATTTTGAATAAATAAAATAAAAAATGAGCATCTTGTGAAGAGTAGAATATCAATGTTTCCGAATATGATTTGCTGATGAATCAGGTGAACGTATGGCCTTCAAAATATTGCCCAACACATGAGTGTCTGGCCTTCTCTCCCACGTCTGGTAACACTTCTGAGCGCCCTCTTCTCATCCCCCGCACGGCCCCTTCCCCCTCTCCAGTCTTTCTCCTGTTCTCTCGTTTTGTTTAACAGCCACGGCTAGTGCAGGAATGTCTGCGGCTTGACGTGACACACATATCAAGATGAACTCGCCAATCCGCCATTGTTTCCGCTGCTACAGAACCACAGAGTTCTTTGTCATCAAATCTTATCCGTCCCTCCCCCAAACGCCATCATGTGTACAAAGATTGTTCTCACTTAAGTGCTGGACTATTGCTCATTTCCGACTGCACACACACGGTTATGGCTCTAAACAATGCTTGCTTGTAACAAGGAGCATCTGTATTGTATTAACACTGGCACTGACTGCTAAAAGAGGGTTCCTCAATGTACAAACCTGGCATCCGAACTAGCAACGAGTCGAACACTGAAGTGAACGGCTAAATATGATACACAGCCCAGCTAGTGATACTGGTGAGCTACACATCCAAGATAGCATATTTGGCAGGCGCATCTGTAATCTGATTGGCTTGGATTTCTGGGAATTAGAGGTTGTATATTGGTCTTAAACAAGGCTGTTACAATGAGCTTCCCAATGGAAAGGCTAATCACTGGATTTTTAGGAATGAATCTTTGAAAGACATTCTGGTATCAAGCTAATTTGCACCGTCTCTGCTACACCTGATTTCAGATTGTATAATGTTGATAAACATCACAATGCGCCAGTTGAATGGTTGGCAGTTCTTGACGAGAATAATGCAATGTGGACCAGGTTGAAAGGATTCATGTGTTAACCTGTGTTCAAATCAGCATTGCAGGCCAATTCACACTGCAATAGATGCTAATCAACGACCACAGACATGTTTGTTGGGTTGTCGGATCAGTGTTACCCCTGTCGCCATCCATTGCCATTGGTCAGCGCTTGATTTCCCCAATTGAATCGGCATTTGTTGGGTCGTGAAATGTCTGAGTAGTGATACTGTTATCTGGTTATTGTCCGCGTTGGTTGACATCTGTCGTGCAGGATGAATTGGCCTTAAAGGGATAGTTTACCCATAATTATATCCCATAATATTTATAACTTTATAAAGTCAAATATCTAGCTTCCAGCGGACCGCCTTCAACTTAAGAAAGTGTAACGCCTCTTGCAGTTCAAAACGCTTATGCTAAATCCAACATCATCGTCGCACTAGTTACGCCTTTTTTCTTACACAAACCCATGGATTCGCTTCAGAAGGCATTTATTAACCCCCAGAGCCGTGTGGAACACTTTTATAATGGATGGATGCACTCAAATTTTGGGCTGCCATTATAAAGCTTGGATTAGCCAGGATATTTTTTAATATAACTCTGATTGTATTCGTCTGAAATAAGAAAGTCATACACACCTAGGATGACTTGAGGGTGAGTAAATCATGGGGTCATTTTCATTTTTGGGTGAACTATCCCTTTAAGAAGGCCAAAAATGCTGTTTGGCTAGGCAGCAAAAATCGAGATTAAGTTTAAAAGTTACTAAAACACGAACTAATTGAGAAATTGTTGATTACAGCTTAAAGGTGCAGTCACATTTACTGTTGTTTGGCAAATTTCCTCAGTCGAAATTAAGTCATTTTAATAGGAATCCATGCAATTGGAAATTTGAAGTATAAGCAAAAGATTTCCCCCACAACAGTTCAAGTTGGGCACATTTGTTTGCCACATTGACCAACAGAAAGTTGCATGATTTGCTTCTGTGTGAGGTTCATTCAATCGCTACACAGTTGACAATGGGCTTTTTGGAATCTAAATTGGAATCATTTTGGATTTGTTACAGGTCACATACACACAAGCAAGCAATGTGACAAATCTAGAACAATCTTGTTATAATCAATGAGGAATAGATGATGGTTGTTCTAAACCAGAGAACACGAACAGTGTAAAGGTGCGATCACAAAGAAATTTCACAAGCTAAAAAGTCAATTTTCAACTGCATGGCACTCACAAAGAGGTCACTTTCAAAGCAAGCAGTTTTCTGTTGATCAGTGCTGTGAATTCACGTGACCATCTTGAACCGGATCTTGAGAAATTCCCAGGCCACAACAATTTTGGGATTTCGATAAATATCACTGCAAAATAAGAAACTGTAAATGCAAGCACACCTTAAAGGGATAGTTCACCCAAAAAGGAAAATTCTGTCATCATTTGCTCACCCTCAAGTTGTTCCAAACCTGTATGAGTTTCTTTCTTCTGCTGAACATAAAAGATGATATTTTGAAGAACGTCGGTAACCAAACATAGTGCCCTATGAAATGAGGGTTTTTTCATTAAATTTTTTTGGACACCATTTTAATGGTTAAATTAAATTTGTATTAATCAAAAAACATGCCTAATTAAAAGCATGCAACATTTCATTTTAAAAACAATTTATTAATTTCAACAAATTAGGCATGTTTAGGGCCCTATGAAATATGTTTGTTCCCTACAAATTCTGTGTTGTGTATTTTCTGGTAATCAAATGAAGACATAAAACATTCATTTATTTTTAATCGTTTGAAATTCGATTTGGAAACTTTTTTTGTCAGGTTGCCATGTAAAAGGTTGGCAAATTAAGTGAAATTCCACATTATACAGTAAATTCCGTTTTTATGACTGGATTCCGCAATTCATCATCAATGTTCCTACAAACATTTGTTGGGCCCCACTGACTTACACGCTATTTTTACCCCATACCATGGAAGTCAATGGGGCCCAACAAATGTTTGGGTACCCATATTCTTCAAAATATCTTCTTTTGTGTTCAATACAAGAAATAAAGTCATACAGGTTTGGAACAACTTTAGGGTGAGTAAAGGACAGAATTTTCATTTGTGTGTGTGAACTATCCCTTTAAGCCAGCAGTCAGTGATGGCATCAGTGATCACAATTTTGTTGCATTTTCATGTTCCACGTACAATTTCTTAAGCTGAATAACGGTTCTGTTATTCATGCTAGCAGGACCAATGTGAAGTTGTTTAGTCGATGTCTTCATTTACTGATGCATAAAACCGCAATAAACTCATTTAAATATGGTTCTCAACTTTTTGATGTATATATCCTACATAAAGCAAGCATTCAGGTAGCCCACAAAAGTATTATAAATGTAAATTACAATCACGATTACAATTACCACCGATATGAACATTTAGGCAGATACCGATAATTCTTTATATTTGAAAGCCGGTAACCGATATATTTAAATCCAGATTTTTATATCATTTTTGAGAGCCTGATAACAAAAACAAAAGTTTCATTAAAATTCATGTCCCAAGCAGACATTTATAATGTTATAATTTTATGTAGCGTATATGACAGACTTGCGCTGCACATTTTGCACTGAACTGTATTTTCCTTTCCAATCATATTTCAAGCAATTCAAAACCCATCATGGTGAACCATGCGCATCTGAAGTGTCTCAGCTGAAATAAATAATCCATTATTTATCAGCTTTAATATATCAGCCAAATTTTCTTATTGGGCCGATAACAATAACATAAAAAATTTACATATATCGGCCGATACCGATATGGTGGCCGATATATCATGCATCCCTAATTACAATATCAAGGAAAACAATTGACAATTATGCTTACTGTCAGTTTCTAGTAGGTTTGAGTGTCATACCTAGTCTCTCTGCAAATGCTGCAGATTTCAGCCGTTACGCTGGAATTAAGCGGGTACGAAACATGCCCACAGAGAGCCATGTCACAAACACACAGCATGCTTGTTGTGTGCAGAAAGGGACAGAGACAAATGGAGAATCTACGCACAAGCTGCTAGAGCGAATCAAACTCAATATGCTGTCATGTGGACACTGCTCTGAGAATAGCAACAAACACTCGAAAATGTCAGGGATAATTTTTTTTACACTTGGTTTGATGGATTGGCCCGAATCATACCTTTGATTTTGGTTCTAAACTGTAATACGTTTGCATGGTGAGTAACACTGCAAATACTAGAGACAAAGGTTTACCACTATCGCTTGGTTAAGGCTAATGAGGAGAAGGCGACAGCTTCTCCGGTTTATTCAGGTTCATCATTCGCCCTTTGGTTTTACTAACACCACTGCACTTCCATCACACATGTAAGAGATGCTACGAATGAAAGCTGCTCACCAAAGGCCATGGAAATGAAGGTACCAGATTTATGGAATAAGTGCTTTTGAGGAAAAACTAGGCAAGACTTTACCCTAATATTCCTGAGACTAAAATCCAGCGAACGGCTGGTCATACTTCTACAGCGTGTAAGCTTTAGCGGTCCCTGGCTGCTCTCCGCTCCTGATGTTATCACATAATGAGATCAGAAGGTTAAGAGCAGAGCTCTCTGACCCCTTCATCTGTCACCGAAGCTATACATCGTAAAAGAGCCGCAGCGATCCAAAGGGGACACTTGTCCTAGACATGCACTTGGTACAATCAATCAAACCGCTACTACCCAACACCAGAGAGAGAGAGACCACCTGTTCAAACTACAGCAGCCACAACAGATCGCTCAGAAGGAGATGCGTTTGAGAAACCATCTGGACGCTGCCGATATTTCAGGAGAAATGGGGAACGTCATTGCTGAGAATGTAAACACAAGCGTGTCTGATAGTGAAGGTGTGGTCGACTTTCTTTCACAATCAGAAAAACAGACCAGTAAAAGTTAACAAACACTAACCCCAGTATATGAGGAAACAGTTATGACAACACCAGTATGTCCTGACAAACAAGTGCCGTATGCCATACTATACACGGTATGACAGTTCATCCAAAATGAAAATTACCCCATGATTTACACACCCTCAAGCCATCCTAGGTGTATATGACTTTCTTCTTTCAGACGAATACAATCGGAGTTATATTAAAAAATATCCTGGCTAATCCAAGCTGAATGGCAGCCCAAAATTTGAAGCCCAAAAAAGTGCATCCATCCATTATAAAAGTGCTCCACATGGCTCTGGGGGTTAATAAAGGCCTTCTGAAGCGAATCAATGGGTTTGTGTAAGAAAAATATCCATATTTAACAGGATATAAAGTAAAATTGTCTAGCTTCCGGATGGGTACACTTTTTGGGCCTGAAATTTTGGACTCCCATTATAAAGCTTGGAAGAGCCAGGACATTTTTTTAAATAACTCTGATTGTATTCGTCTGAAAGAAGAATGTCTTGTACACCTAGGATAGCTTGAGGGTGAGTAAATCATGGAGTAACTTTCATTTTTGGGTGAACTATTCCTTTAATGGTCGTAATTAAATCTACTCAGTATGCAAATGTTAGATGCAGCCTTACTCAAACATGCAGTATACAACAAAGCACACTGCACGGAAACCTGTCCCACAATGCAGTGCACTCAACTTCTCTGGTCCAATAGGATGAATGAATCGGCCATCTTTTCTCTGCCTCTTTATTTGATTCGTCTGCCAAAAGAAACTATATTTTTACATCAAGCAAAATAACTGGACGCCACTTCCTAAATAAAATTCCCATGCAATAAGGTCATGTGACAACAACATAGCGTGCTAGTGTTTGAAATGTTTACCGTTATCAATCAAAAAAGTGTTTCAAATAAAAACAGGCGGCATTCCTGTTCAAACACAGCCTGTTGTGACTAGAGTAAGCTTTACGCTACTTACTAGGGTTGAGCTAAAGGGAACTGACTTACTCATTGGCTTACAACACGCATGTCTACTTTATAAAACAATACACACAATAACTAGTCAAACCAGTATGTATGCGTGCGTGTGTGTGTGTGTGTGTGTGTGTGTCCTGTACTCGACCACTAGATCGTTTTGAACAATCAAAACAATGAACTTACTAACAAAAACCATAACAGGAACAAAACACACACATGTGAGAGGATGTGAATGATTAAAGTGTGCTTGGGTTCATTTGGCTGAATTTTCTTTCACCAGGGAATGTAAATAAAAAAAAAAAAAAACTTTTTCTCGGTCTCTCTATCTATGAGTGTATTTCAACACTGCTATGAGATCGTCTCTGAGGCATGTCCGTTTGTGGCAAACACTTCTTCCTTACAGGAAACACTCAAAACAACCACACGACACTTCAAATGCGAGCTGCCATAAAACAGGGTAAAAATTATTACAAATAATATATAAAAAAAAAATATAACAAATAGGCATGATTTCGATTCTATCACAATGCGATATTATTGCGATACTCCAAGACATATGGTAAAAAGTTAACAAAAAAAATGTACAATTGATTAAAATGCTAAATTGGTGACACCAGAATAAAAATATTTATGATTTTAAAGCTGAAACTAATAGTATATTCTATATAATATAGGCCTAGAATTATTTTAGACGAATATGTTTGCATTCTGTCTCTGACTACATACATTTAAAATAATGTTGGGCACTTTTTACTGGTAACAAAAGACATTTGTGACCCTGGAGCACAAAACCAGTCATAAGTCACACGGGTATATTTGTGGAAATAGCCAACAATACATTGTATGTGTCAAAATTATTGATTTTTATTTTATGCCAAAAATCATTAGGATATTAAGTATATTAAGATATTTTGTAGATTTCCTACCATAAATATATTTTTAAAAAAGTATTATTAGTAGTGATATGCATCGCTAAAGAATTCATTTGTACAACTTTAAAAGATTGTTTATCCTAACAAACCATAAATCAATGGAAAGCTTATTTATTCAGCTTTCAGATGATGTATAAATCTCACTTTCAAAAAATGTACCCTTATAGTTTTGTGGTCCAGGCCCAGGGTCACATATTTGGCATTATCAGGACCCACAAATATTCCCCCATTGCAATATTATACATTATATATAGTGGTTATGTAGTTTCATTTTTAACAGTCACTTTCATTTTGGGTGAACTATACACAATACAGATTGTTGCACTTTTGTATTGCGAAATATTGTTACACCCATAGTATATACCATTTTTGTACTGTTCTTCCGTCATGGTTGTTTGGCAGTATTTTGACTGTTGTGCTTATCTTTGATATAAACATCTCGGGGTGATTTTGTGTCCACGTATTTTCAGTAAATGAATGATGGTTATGTCTATCCATGTGTACAATCGGCAACACCAAGGTCATGGGTTTGATTCCCAATGAATGCATGGACTGATACAATGTATATGCTGAATTCATCCTCCAAATGAATAAATGCAAATATATGATCCATCTATGCATCCAGTTATTCATTCATCTCTTTACCTTCTATCCATCCACTTACATGTTTGAAGAAGTCTTCAAACCAGCACACTTCAACACTGCTTCCTCCCCGAGCACCTTTGCCTTCATTTACATAACTATAAAACACACACATCGCGTTGGTTTCCGTCAGGCAGTTGTCTTTGGTCTGTATTAACACAGACAGATAATCTCAGTGGCTTTAGTGTGGATTCAAACACAAAGCTGCTCTGCCTCAGACTGGCTATCAGGCTAACAGCCCTTAGAAAGTCATGAAAACATTACCGTATAGAGCTAGAAACGCTTTACTCAATGTTTACATGCAAACAAACGCGACGTGGCTTTATGTAATGCAGTGAACGCATCCGGCGCGATGAACGGACACACATAGAGAGAAACCAGGTGTTCATACACAGTCAAAATTGTGATCTGTGGTATAAAAGGCTGGTATAAAACATTGATCTCGATTATTAATGAGCGGTTACCTCGAACTGCCAGTGCGCCGCCTGCAGAAGCTGCTTCGCCTGATCCGCCGCGCAGCCCGCAGTCAAAACAAACTGGTTAATCATCACTTGATGTCTCAGTTCGTCCATATTCACCGACATCGCCGCTATTCGCTCCTCCGCGACTCCCGTGAACGGAAATCACCGTACGATGTGTGTATGTTCGTTGAAAGCGAGCGTCCCTGCCAGGCCCTTCCTTCACACTCTCTCCTTGCTCTCCTTCCAGTAACAACAAATATTTTCATGTCATCATCATCACCAACAACAAACCCGAGCGCGACCTCTGATTGGCCACAGAGCCAAAACAACGAGTACACACGGGCGTCCCATTGGTCCATCGACAAATTACCAATCGGCTCAAGTGACGTAATTTAAAGCAACGCGTCGCGCGTGGTTGGACACTGGCGATCGGCATGAGCTCTCTCATTGGTCAGAATAGCAGGAAGGCATAGTATAGTTATTGCTCAGATGAATAGTTTCTGTTTACATAATTTTTATATTATATTGATTTCATAGTCACTATGAAATCAAAATGGACAATTCTTATTTTAAAAGGCACAATATGTAAGATTTTTGGTTTAAAATATCCAAAAACCACTAGAGCAATGTTATATATTTTGTTAACGTGTACATTATCCCAAATGTTTCCAAGAATGTTTAAATCCAGAGAAATAAACCGTTTTAATCAGGACACGGACCGTGTCCGTGCGTCGCTGATCAATGACATCATACCCGCGTTAGCCTTAATGTTTTATTTTGTAGAAACCATGGAAACACCGAAGACACTTTAATTTAAGATGTGTTTTATTAGACAGGTGAGCAACTGTTTGGATACATTCATTGACAGAAAAATAATCATTGTTCCACAGCTCAACACAGTTAGTCTTATTGTTTAAATCTGGTTTTCTTGATTTACCGCGAGTACCATGTTTTACCATGCCTAACATTGATCTATCTTACTGTAATGTGAACTGAAGTGTCTCATAGTAGCCGCCGAGTGAACGCACAGAGAAGCATTATAACATAACTTTCAACACACTCAAATGTGTCTAATATGATAAAACAGCGCTGCGTTACCCCACACACACACACGAGCGGAAGAAGCGGAAGCGTTGTCTGAAGCATAATAAAAGCTTGAAATCAAGGCGTAATCAAACTACACCTTTTTTTGAATAAGCGACCTCTAGCGGCGAAAAATTACATATTGTGGCTTTAATTAAATATTGCAGTGTTTATTATAAATGACTCATTCATGCCCAACTTTTTTTTTATGTGCCTCGTAATCTTTAATCAAAATAACTCTCCCCCCTTTCTCTTGAAGCTTTTTTGGCCTTGAATATGTTAGCATTACTGTTATCTATAAGCTAGTGTGCTCCAAAACAATGACAAAATTCACATTTAGAAGATTTTAGGGTTTTAGTTAAATGGAATTAAGGTCTGTGGTGAACACAAGCTTAAGACACTTTCACGTTTTATTCTACAACATAAAATACAAAAGTACTACACCACTCGTGATTTTTTTGAAGCTGTTACATGTCTTGAAAAAGGCGGGTGGCTAACAAGTGGCTAAATGTGACTACAGAGGCAGTCGAGGAGATTAAACATCTTCACGCCGAACAGGTTTTTAGATATAAACTGAAAGAGCTGTCGGAAGCTTAGTGATGGTGACGTTGAATTTATGGGACCGTGGTGTAGTTTGTTTATAGCCTATAGCTTTTTACTTCTGGCGACCACATTTAGGCTTCAAATTCCTTAAAAGTTGTGTTCATCTGTGAAAATTATCTTGATGGACAAAACATGCAAGTATCATAAACTTTTGTTGATCACATAGCTTGTTTTATGTGATAATCCAAAAGCCTATGGGAAAAAAAACTATTGAGTTTTTCTTGAGGGAACCAGTGTGATGCTAACTGCCTGTTAGCCTAAAAAGTGACATCATGCACCACTCTATACATAACAATATAGGGAATAAAAAACTATTGCAACTTGCATTTCATGCCGACTTTAAAGTCCCAATGAAATCAAAATTCAAGTTTTTTGGCACAATATGTTAGCCTTAGGCCACGTGTTCACCAAAGCATTTTAGCCAGCTGAAAACGCTAGGCACTCTGCAGAAAATGCCTAGCTGTTAGCACTTGAGAGCAGCGCAGCGTTACTAGTATCTCATTAAACAGATAGTTTGTTCCTGTATTGTTTCTATATAAAAATGTCGTTCCAATTGTAAAGTATTTGCTCTGGCTCTTGTTTTAAATTATTTTGTTCCGTTATTATGCTTGTTGTTGTCATCTGTTGATGTTGTACAAGCAGAATGTGGTGGTTTGTTGGTGTTGTATTTGTTGAACATTCTTCAACTCTCAGCGCTTCAATGTGAAATTTACGCTCAGCGCAAGTGTTTTAAAAAAGCGGCGCTCCCATTGAAAACAATTGGAAACATACGCTAGCCACGGGAAAAAACGCTTTAGTTGACACACAGTTATCTATAAGCTAATGTTCTCCAAAACAATGGCAAAATTCACATTTAGAAGATATAATCAAAAATTAGTCTCTTACTTCCATCAAAATGGATCAATGATTTTGATGACATCACTGCACTTCAGCTTCTCATCAGATTTTCTGTCCAATCAAATGCTCTCTAGAATCTGAAGCCCACTACATTATAGCCCCTACATTATAAATAGACACCGAAGCTGCGGGCTAGTCACTTGTTCACACATTTACTATTTACATGGCGAATGGCACATAGAGCACTATACATGCGATAGGAAACAATTCAGACAAATATGCTTTCCATTGGGTCGAATGAAGTCTGGTTTCATGTTAGTTTCACGCGACCCGCCACGGCTCCGGTCCAGAGACACGATAGCACAGAGCGGATCATAATGAGCGAGTCGACGCAGAACACAAAACATATCGGACCCGTTTGAATTCTGCTCAGAATGCTGTATTTTACAGCGATAATGGAGGAGATTAGGAGGAGAAATGGTTAGAGATTAGGAGGAAACTGCGGCTTTATCAAACTCACCGGTTGTGATATAAACTAAACGCTATTGGCTACTTTAAAAAAGGGGAGGAGCTATTCGATACGTCCTGCCGTCTTCCTGTTTCAGTGGAAATTACGTCAACACATTGAATAACGCTGCACGTTTCAAGGCACTTCAGTGGGCCTTTAAGACAAGACCAGTTTTATACAAAACCACAAGCCTAATAATGACAACAGTATTCAACTGCTAAATTAAAATGTAATAAATAAAGAAATGAATGAATGCCACAGGTAGCACATTTCACTGTCCCAAGCTCACAAAGGCTTCAGTCAGGTGTAAATGGGGATGTTGTTAGCTACTGCTTTGAACCCACCCAGCTGAAAGTCTGAATAATTCAGACCGGGTGTCAGAGAAAGCCTGTTATAGAGAAGGCTATCTATAATGTAATGCAGCTGGGCATTTCTTCTGTGATCTGTGTCTATTGAGTTGTAACAGTGGTCTGGATGTGAGAAGGGCTACAGTGACATTATTATCAGCTGTGAGCGACTGCATGCTACACGTGGTAAGGCAACAGAAACCACACCTTCAGTCATATTAAATTACTTTGAGAAATTATATAAGAAGCTTTTACAACTTGTATTAACCATCTTGCACCAAGCACTGAAGGTGCTGGAACCAAATTGTCTTGATCTGCCCTAAAAGTGATGGGCATCATCAGAGAAAGTACGTCACAGAGATCTCAAACTTCACCACACACGTCGGACACTAGGTGGTGCTATAAGTACATTTGCATTTTCGTTCATAACTCTGAAACCATAAAGGCTAGAATGTCAATCACTGTGTCAAATAACTGTATTTGGCCTTTTTTTTTTGCTGTTCCACGACACAACGGACCGCATGCGCGAGGAACTGAAAACAGACTCGCTTAGAATGCTGTATTTTACAGCGATAATGGAGGAGATTAGGAGGAGAAATGGTTAGAGATTAGGAGGAAACTGCGGCTTTATCAAATTCACCGGTTGTGATATATATATATATACACATGCAAATATTTACATGCATGTGTTTGTGTGTATTTGTAACAATAGTCCACTGCAGGCAAGTTGATAGAACCCAAGTGCAGCTTTATTTAATCCAGAACTTGAACAGAAGTCCAATAAACACAGACTTGACTTGGCATGAACAAGAGACATGGAACTCACCAACAATACTAGACAAGGGAACAAGGCAAACATGAGGGCTAAATACACAAGGACTAATGACTAAACAAGACACACCTGTGAACAATCAGTCAATGAACCAATGGCAGAACTGAACTGAGAACACATGACAAAAACAACCAAGGACAAGGGAATTACATGACAATGGAGCACATGGCAGGATCACATGACAAAACCCAAAACCGTAACAGTATTCAAATATACACGATAATTATACACAGTACACACACACATATATTATAACACAAATTAATCGCGATTAATTGTTTGACAGCCCTAATTGTGACGTATAGGCCTACCCAAATGAAACGGCTTCTCAAACAAGAACAAATGTAGGGCGGGGCTTGATTTTCTTCATGTGGAATTGATTGGATGGTTGTGGTTTGCTATTGGTGGATCTCATGTGAGTGACAGGTTGCCCCGCCCTCACGCCAGTAAACGCATCATCAGAGAAGAGAAGAGACGAGCTTCAAGAGGGAGGGGAAGACATTCTGATCAAAGATTACGAGGACACATGAATTAAAAAAAATCATGTGCACATATAAATCACTTATAATAAATAGGATTTGTCAGTTTTTATTGTGATGGTGACTTTAAGAGAATTCCATCACTACATACACCTTTCTTTCGAATGAACTTTTTAATACTTTTTAATACTTTAATATCTGTATGATGTCAAAATGATGTTATTGGTGTATCAAGAATATCTGTGACGAGCTATTTTCAATCCACTGTATTCTGTTCCTTCTGATTATCTTATTTTTCTTTTAATATGGAAAAGTTAACAGATGCTGCACTTTTACAATGATTTCTGAAGGATCATGTGACACTGGAGACTGGAGTAATAATGCTGAAAATTCAGCTTTGATCACAGGAATAAATTACAGTTTGACATATATTCAGATAGTAAACAGCTATTTTTTTTTTTACTGAATTTTATAACAAATAAATGCAGCCTTAGTGAGAATAAGAGAACTTTTGATTGCCAGTCAGTATAATTTTTAAACTGTATTGTTCTAGAGGTTTAAAAAGAGGATTAACTTTTTGTTTTGTTTTAGATTAAATACTTTACATATTATGGTTCTTGTGTAGTATTTTGGTCCTTTTTGAAGTTTGACGGATGTAAACTCATCACTGTCTGCTGTGTCTTTTTCACTAGAGGACCATGTTTGTACATCTTTTTATCTCCATAATCTTGACCTGTTTTGGGGGCCTTGGGATGCATTTTCCCACTGACTCCTGATTTATGTTTTTGCAGGAGCTTTACGCTCATCACTGTCTGTGAATGATTGATCAAAGTGAAACTAAGGGGACTTTGGACGGTCTTCAGAGCTGATGCTCTCTTCTTGTTGTTGTTCTCATGCTTTGGCTTCATACTTACTGTATGGCCATTTAGAGCAGATGCTTTATAGTGGGCCCAAAAGTATCACAATAGTCACAATTAAAAAAATCCATGGAGGTCATTGCATACACCAGGACTAGGCAAAAACAATGGGATTTATTTTTAATTCACCAATCAATTTTTAGGTCCCAGGACTTTGTTCAAAGATGATTCTGAACTATATTATGAAAGATATAACTGAAGGCATTGATATACCATTTTACGTTATGCAATATGTGGGTAAAATGGCCATCCTTGGATTTTCCCATTCAATGCAATGCATCTATACACTGCATCTAATTTGCATAATAATGTATTCTTGGTGCAACGTAATGAAATATAATGGGAGTAATAATTGGCAACATTTTCATAATAATATCTAATATTTCATAGGAATATTGATATGTAATTTATTTCCCCATTAACTTGTTGTGTCTCACAGAATGCCTGATAAACATGATTTAAGTCCCGGTGTCCTCTATTGAGGACATATATGAAATCAATGTAGCAGAAAGATATATTTTGATTAGAAACCCCATAACATTTTCCTGAGATGTTGATTTATAACAAACAATTTGAAAATTAACCCGATTTAAATTATAATTACAAAATATTATCATATTTCTATAAGAGTGCTAAACATTAATATCAGCCGTTTTTAAAGACCAAGGAGAAGTCTCCAAACATCTGGTATCTCTGCAAAGCCACTAATGTGCTCTTTACAGGACATCCAGACTTAAAACTGTGACTGTATGATGTCAGAGAAATTCACTAAAATATAATGTCCACCACAGTGGACAAAAGTCTATTCCTGGGTCCCAGGAGTATATATAAAAACAAAAAAGCATGATAGATGTAAGTAAATAAATGAAATAATGAATCGTTTCAATCAGTCGATAAATATGATGACACGTGACTCAGTTGTGACCAGCTTTATGCTCGCGCCCTCTTGTGGTTAAAATCGATCTGGAAACTTCTGATAGTTGTGCAAAATAACACTTTTCATTAAAAAATGTAAATTGAAGAGTACAGATTGGTATATTAACATTTGACACTGATACTAATAACATGAAGTTAAATTTAGACTAATATGCCAATGAAGAATGGCAATTAGACATAGCTTTTCTTTTAAGACTAAAAAAAGATTGATTCAAGCAGGCTTATAACTAGAAACGAACATATAACCATAACACTGCAAAAAATGCTTTTCTTGCTTAGTATTTTTATTTTGTTTCCAGTCCAAATATCAAAAAATTCTTAAATCAAGATGCATTTACTAGATAAGTAAAATGACATAAGATATTTTTTCTTGTTTTCTGGGGGAAAACTCCAAATGAAGTGAGTTTTTGCTTAAAACAAGCACAATAAAAATAATCTTATTTCTGACAGAAACAAGAAACAAGATTTCAAACAGAAACAAGATTATTCTTCTTACCCAATTGGCATATATTTTGTTAACTACTTGAAATGAAGCGGTTAACTGCAAAAAAACAATGTTTAAAAAGAAAATAGCCTAATAATATACTTTAAAATAATAATAATAATAATAATTTCAGATAGTTGCCAAAGCAACAATTTACCAATACATAAAACTTTTTTTTATTATTATTTATAACATATTTTCATTGAAAGACATGGAGGATAACAAGAAAATATCCCAAAAACTATTTTATAATAATATTAAAATATTAATAAAATCTATAATAGTACAAACACACTCGCAGAAAACCAGTTCTTGATATTCAAAAATTACAAATTTTACTAGTAAAACCTATTATTCTTGATATCTGTAACTGCATTTTCACTTGTAGAAACTGGCACTGATATGTCACCTGTTGTTTACTTGAAGAGGAGGAACAGGTCTAAAATCAGATCAGACCAAAAACAAACATGTCGGGGTCAAACAATAAGAAATGTGTTTAAAGTGATTTCACGCATGACTGGCACTGAGGCAAGAGAGGAAAGGGCTTCAGGAACTGTCTCTTTACTCTCAATACAATGCCTGTTAATGGGAGCGGGACAGTCTGCAGCCTCTCGACAAGATTTCAGGCGTCAGACTGCATTCAACAGCACTGTATGTATCACATATTAGCATTGTTTCCACACAAATGCCACATTACACAGTCATTGATGCGTTTAAATGAATGAAACTGACAGTTAAAGGGATGAACCTCAAACTCGACTTGCTCTCAGGACAAGGCGATAAGTATTAATTTGAGTGCATCTAAAGTGGTTGTTTTTTGAAGGAATGCACTTTTTGTTGGTAACATAGAGGGACTAAATTGAGGATAAAAAGATACAAGAGGGATTGTCCTCTTGAGCGCTCTGTTAGTGTGACTGAGTGGCTTCCTGCAAAAGAAACTCTACAAAAGCAACCATAGCAATAAAAGCTTCAGCATCTCTTGAGCTCGGTCCCTATTCAAGCCCCTTCTACTTCACATGTGACAACTGCCAATCAGCAGGTCAGCAGACGGGCTCTGGATGAAGGAGAAAAAAGCAAATCACCATTATTAAATCAAATAGATCTTCAGACATCAGACTGAACTCACCATGGTAATTCAGAAGCAGTGATGAAACCACCAAATACCACAAAAAAAGTCAGGTAGCCTTTCATGTGGTAACATCAAATTAACCAGTTTTATTCAAGTCAAAAATATTATGACTGAATGAGCCTGACAATATTCATGAAAATTAACGATTTTACTACAGTAACCATGGTTTACCGTGGTTCTTAGTCATAGTAACTACAAAAATAACCATGGTTTTACCACAGTAAACATGGTTCAACTATGATTTTTGCAGTTAAACCATAAACTAACCATGGTTTTACCACAGTAAACATGGTTCAACTATGATTTTTGCAGTTAAACCATAAACTAACCATGGTTTTACCACAGTAAACATAGTTCAACTATTGTTTTTGCAGTTAAACCATAAACCAACCATGGTTTTACCACAGTAAACATGGTTTAACTATGATTTTTGCAGTTAAACCATAAACTAACCATGGTTTTACCACAGTAAACATGGTTCAACTATGATTTTTGCAGTTAAACCATAAACTAACCATGGTTTTACCACAGTAAACATGGTTCAACTATTGTTTTTGCAGTTAAACCATAAACCAACCATGGTTTTACCACAGTAAACATGGTTTAACTATGATTTTTGCAGTTAAACCATAAACTAACCATGGTTTTACCACAGTAAACATGGTTCAACTATGATTTTTGCAGTTAAACCATAAACTAACCATGGTTTTACCACAGTAAACATAGTTCAACTATTGTTTTTGCAGTTAAACCATAAACCAACCATGGTTTTACCACAGTAAACATGGTTCAACTATGATTTTTGCAGTTAAACCATAAACCAACCATGGTTTTACCACAGTAAACATGGTTCAACTATGATTTTTGCAGTTAAACCATAAACTAACCATGGTTTTACCACAGTAAACGTGATTCAACTATGATTTTTGCAGTTAAACCATAAACTAACCATGGTTTTACCACAGTAAACATGGTTCAACTATTGTTTTTGTATTAAAACCATAGTAAACAACAAAAATAAAGATGGCTTTATCACAGTAAGCATGGTTTAACTATGATTTTTGCAGTTAAACCATAAACTAACCATGGTTTTACCACAGTAAACGTGATTCAACTATGGTTTTTGCAGTTAAACCATAAACTAACCATGGTTTTACCACAGTAAACATGGTTCAACTATTGTTTTTGTATTAAAACCATAGTAAACAACAAAAATAACCATGGCTTTATCACAGTAAGCATGGTTTAACTATGATTTTTGCAGTTAAACCATAAACTAACCATGGTTTTACCACAGTAAACGTGATTCAACTATGGTTTTTGCAGTTAAACCATAAACTAACCATGGTTTTACCACAGTAAACATGGTTCAACTATTGTTTTTGTATTAAAACCATAGTAAACAACAAAAATAACCATGGCTTTATCACAGTAAACATGGTTTAACTATGATTTTTGCAGTTAAACCATAAACTAACCATGGTTTTACCACAGTAAACATGGTTCAACTATGATTTTTGCAGTTAAACCATAAACTAACCATGGTTTTACCACAGTAAACATGGTTCAACTATTGTTTTTGTATTAAAACCATAGTAAACAACAAAAATAACCATGGCTTTATCACAGTAAACATGGTGTAACTATGATTTTTGCAGTTAAACCATAAACTAACCATGGTTTTACCACAGTAAACATGGTTCAACTATGATTTTTGCAGTTAAACCATAAACTAACCATGGTTTTACCACAGTAAACATAGTTTAACTATTGTTTTTGCAGTTAAACCATAAACCAACCATGGTTTTACCACAGTAAACATGGTTCAACTATGATTTTTGCAGTTAAACCATAAACTAACCATGGTTTTACTACAGTAAACGTGATTCAACTATGATTTTTGCAGTTAAACCATAAACTAACCATGGTTTTACCACAGTAAACATGGTTCAACTATTGTTTTTGTATTAAAACCATAGTAAACAACAAAAATAACCATGGCTTTATCACAGTAAGCATGGTTTAACTATACTTTTTGCAGTTAAACTACAAACCATGGTTTTACCACAGTATTAATCATGGTTCAACTATGATTTTTGCAGTTAAACAATATAGTAATTACAAAAATAACCATGGTTTTATTACAGTCATTCATTGTTACAGTTTTACTATATTAAAACCATTATTAATGAGCTTCACGCTTGTGCCAATTTTTTTTTTCAAATCCATTTTTTGTAATGAACTGTAATGAAAATTCACTTCTATGCTTTAATCTCGACACCAATCCAGAATTTATAAAAAAAATTACATTTATACTTTACATTTATACATTTGACTATTATAAGCTCTTCTTAAGGGTCATTTTAAAGATCAGATCAAGTAGAAATTACTCTTTAAAGTAACAACTACACATTTTATGTGTATTATTATGTATTATTTTAAAAAGACATCAAACATCATAAAAAATCATTACAAAAATAATAAATACCAAAAATCATTCTGCACGTTGAGTTCAAAAGTATACAGGTGAGTGAAATGTGCATTTCACTTTATTTTCGTTTGCCATTTAATTATTATTTCATGCAAGGAATTACACAATTTCATTGTAAACAACATAATGGTGTGGGTTTTTTTCTCGTTTCGCGCTTTCTCTCCGCTCCGCCACGAAGCTGTGCGCTCGCGATTATTAGCCCAGTCACCATAACAACCGCCCGACCAATAGAAGAACGGGAAGCTGTTTACAATGGGGGTGCGCCGTTGCTGGGGTGACCGGACAAACGTCCTGCAGCAGCAGGTATTAAACTGGCCCCGGAGCTTCTGCTGCCCTGGAGACCTTGAACTGAGGCGCGCAGAGGCACATTCTCCAGCAGCTGCACGTCTGGAAGTCATTTCGACCTAATCGGATAAACTTTTTCTTTCTTGAGTTATTGGATGTTATTTCCCTGCCACTCAAGGCTCCTCTTGGTAACAGGTGAGTTGATGCAAGTTTACTTTACTTCGAGTAGACATGACAAACGTATTATCATCTCAAAAATGTGTGGTTACACTTTATTTTAAGGTGTCCGTGTATATTTGAGTACTGAGTAATAATAATAGGTAACACTTTATTTTAGTGTCCTTGTTACACGTTACATGCAGTTACTAAAGAACTAAAAATTAAGCATAATTACATTCAACTAACCCTAACCTTATAGTAATGTAATATTACTCAGTACTTAAAAGTATAATTACACTGTAACAAATAAAGTGTAACCTTGCTGTTATTGCTAGATAGTAAGTACATGTAACATGTAACAAGGATGCTGTACCAACATAGGCAAAACATAATATTTTGTGAGCGTCCTGATGCACCTGCTGTGCCGAGGAATGTTGGTGGTTTGTGATCTGCTCTATTGTGTATCCAGTTGTGAGATGTCGTAAAGAGTGACCTGTGAAGTTTCCAGAAAGTTCTATGACCTCTATAAGCCGGAGAATCCAAATAAAGCAGTTCCCTATAATGGAAACAAACAGCTCTTCTAAACGTTATTGTCTCCTCAGGATTTGGCTGGGAAAGGACCATGCTGTCCATGAGTTACGCAAACGACCCCTGGCCGGAGGGCTCGGTGGGGCTGGAGGAGGAGGTGGTCACGGCCGCTGCTCAGGCCGAGCAGATGGACCGCGGTTCAGTCGAGTGCAACAGCAGCACCTGCAGCTCCGACAATCTGGACGACAGCCTGACCAGCCTCCAGTGGCTGCAGGAGTTCTCCATTCTCAACGCCAGCGCGTCCCAAACCAGCCACCAACAGAGCCACTTCTTTGGGAGCCGAGTGGTCTCGGATGCTCCCACGTCTCCTTTAGCCGGAGACCCGGCTTCAATGGGCATGCCGCTGACCCCGGGCAAACCCACGGCGGCGTCTTTCCACAGGGTGCCATCCTTTGCGGCTCTACCCAGCCTGGTCGCCCACGGACACTGCCCAGATGAAGTCGATTACAAGACAAACCCTCATATCAAGCCACCATACTCATACGCAACTCTCATCTGCATGGCCATGCAGGCTAGTAAGAAAACCAAAATCACCCTCTCATGCATCTACAAATGGATCACGGACAACTTCTGCTACTTCCGCCACGCAGACCCCACATGGCAGGTAAGACGCAATATCAAACCTTACAGCTGTTACCAAATGCATTTACACTTAAAAGATGCACCTAATAGATGGCTCACCCTGAGACCTGCATCATTTGCATAGATGGCAAATGCCAAAGAGAGTGTTTTGCTATTGTTCGAGCAGACTGGAAAGAGAGAAAGCCTTCTTAGCACCTGCTGAAGTAGGTTGTGTATTGGAGAGAGACCGACAGAAACCTTTCAGAAGGCTGTTTTATTTTTAGAGCTTTTGATGACAGTTGTGTACGGCTAATGTGCTCAGATGTAAGTGTAATCCTAGCTGACTACCGAAAGGATACAAAGGCAAGGAGGAAGAATGAGCTCATAAGTTGGATATTTACACAAAAAAGGGAGATTTCTAAAAAGATTTAGTTGTTGGTGAATTATTAATTAACCCCTTAGCCATAACCTCCTTTCTCTGAAGAAAACACAGACATTCGCTCAGTTTTTATATATTTTAACTCAAAGCAATGGTTAACCAGGGTTAGAAAGTCAGTGCTTCGTTTAAACATAATTAAATTGTGGTGGCTGGCGTGCCCAAAATATTGATAAACATTGGAGGTCTATAAAATTGGACATTTGTGGCTATTAGTCCATTTTTATTAGCTTTGCAGTTTTGCATACTACTGAAAGCTGACACAATGATCATTTAGCATATGCATGTGTTTCAAATATCCAGTTTTGCTCTTCTAGGAAATGGTCCACAAAAATCAATGATGCATTTTGAACTCATTTTCATAGCTAAATATTTGTCCAATCAAATGCTCTTCAGAATGAGAACGTTCCTTCCTGTAATACCACCTAGCAAATGAGGTGACACTTTACAGAAAGGTTTATTATGTTAACTTAGTTAATGCATTAGGTATTAAGAATTATTATTTTTTTTTTACAGAATTTATAACTTTCATATTTATTAATTCTTTGCCCGCCAGCATTTTTGAAAAAATATGGGTAAAATCAACATTTTGAGCAAAAAGCTGAGAAAATCATGTTTTTGTCAAAGACAAAATCGGATCTGATTCAGAGCGATGATCAAAACACAGATGGAGTAGATGGAGTCCGTCAACACCCCCAAAGCGTCACAGTCCTATCTCGTCCTGGGTCGACATTTCATTCAGTAACATGAGGCAGTTTTGATTTAGATACTGTTTAATGTTGAAGATTGCGTTATTTTACATATGCATCTTCATACATATGCCATCGCTTGTTTCTGCTTCTTCTTTGTCTGTGTTTTGATGAGGAGATTCTGTACTCTTTCAGAAGATGTGTAATAGCGCCCCCTACCGTATAACAGTGAAAACATGGAAAAGCGGAAATTTCCGCCAATGCTGGGGAAAAGTTTTCTCACAGATGCCGGAAATTTCCGTCAATGGCGGGGAAAGAGTTAATTTATGAATATACTGTTGTTCACTACAGTGCTCACACAGGAGTCCCTTTCAATTCTATTGTTGAATGTGGCAAATGTGCATGAAAAACTTAAACCGGATGCGAAATCTGCAATGGGAAATGTTTTGCCCCTTCACAAATTCCCCATTTTGCAGATTTCTATTGAAATCACTAGATTTTGCCTGCAACATTTGGTTTAGTAACAGTAAATGTAAATGCACCTTTAATACATTTATACTAGTGCTGTCAAACGATTAATCGTGATTAATCGCATCAAAAAATTAAAGTTTGTGTTTACATAATATATATGTGTGTAATTATTATGTATATATAAATACACACACATGCATGTATATATTTAAGAAACATTTTTTATATATAATTTTTATTTGTTTTTATATATATATATATATAACTTAAATTATATAAATATACAGTATACAAGCAAATTTCTTAAATATTTACACAATAGTGTGTATTCAAATATACATAATAATTATACACAGCACACACATATATATTATGTAAACACAAACTTATATCCAATATTTATTTTTTGGATGCGATTAATCGCGATTAATCGCGATTAATCGTTTGACAGCCCTAATTTATACTAATTGTACTTTTTGTATATACATGTTAAAAATGTTCAAATATTAAAAATGTATTAGTATTTGTAGAAATTAACATGACCTAGAATGATAAAGGATGTAAAATTATTGTTTGCTGTTTGATACACTGTAAAATTTTTATTAAAAAATAAATAATTTTAAAAAAGATTTATGAAGTATGTTTTACAAGAAAATACTATTTTAGTCTTTCTACTTTACGATTTCATAGTTAATTCAATGTGTTAAAGCCCATTCACACCAAGGACAATATCTATAACAATATAGTTATAGATATAACTATGACAGCATAGTATAGAATAAACAGGAAGCAAACTGGGAGAGAGAAGAGGACAAGATCGGGAAAGGTAGTATAGTATGCTAGTATAGTCATCATTATAGTTATACTTCTTGGTGTGAACGGGCCTTAAGTTACAGTTTCTGTGTAATTATTTGTAAAATATTACAAATATTTCTGATACCAATTTTCAGTGTACTTAATGGATTAACTAAGATTAACAAATTTTGCCTTTCTTTTAAAGTGTTACATGAAAACTAAAGCCTAAAATCAGATAAACCCTAGGATATGTCCTTCCCAAAGTTCTTGTTTCAATAAGAATCCACACAACAAAAAAACTGCACTCAAGGTATTTTTAACGCTCGACTTCCATGTGTTTAAGTGCATCATGCCAACACACAAGTGAACTATAGGTTAGTAATTAAATACATTTTCTCATGGATTTTCTCATTCATCATTGCAGAATTCCATCCGCCACAATCTGTCGTTGAACAAATGCTTTATAAAAGTCCCGAGACAAAAGGATGAGCCAGGCAAAGGTGGGTTCTGGAAGATCGACCCCCAGTACGCAGAGCGTCTCCTCAACGGTGCTTACAAGAAGCGCAGGATGCCTCCCGTGCAAATCAACCCAGCTCTTCAGAACCGCCTCAGGATGAGCTCTCACGCCGGACAGGCTGTAGCCAACGCAGGAATGGCCAGAAGCCTTTGTGTGAGTCCCGAGTCCCAGCAGCTCCTCAAAGAGTTCGAGGAAGCCACGGGAGCAGATCAGAACTGGGACCCTCGTTTGGCTGAAGCCACCATGTTGAGTTGTTGGGTTTCAGGCAAGGGCGCCAAGAGGAAACAGCCATACAGTCACAGGACTGGCGGGAGCAAAGCTCCACGACGCTCAAGCTCCCCACTGCTGGCCATGGACGAGCACGAGGACTTAAGTTCCCTGAAAGGCAACTTTGACTGGGACGCCCTGCTGGACTCGGCCCTGAATGGAGAACTGAGCTTGAACGAAGGGGGTCCGTTGAGCCCCATACCACGAGACGAGGACTTGATGGTTAGGGGCACCCATATCAGCCCCCTAGAAGCTCCTGGAGGTGTCGTTGAGAGCCACGTGTTGATGGAAACCCAGAGGAGCAGCGAAGTAGACTTTGATGAGGAAACTTTCCTGGCCACGGCATTTCTGCAGAGTCCCTGGTCCGAGGTGGACGAGGGCAACCGCCATGACTTCCTCTGTAGCTCGACGGTCAGCATCGATCAACTCTTTGACCTGGGAGACTCTCTCGGAGGGGACTTAAGCAGTAAGATCGAGTCTCTCCTTTGAAGAGACACCCTGAGATACATTCGGCCCTTTGGAGACACAAACAAGTCAAAGAACAAAGAGGGTTTGGACTGTTTAGCCCCAAAGATTTCATACTGGATTCCATGAACTCCACGTGAAGATGTATTTTTAAAAGCGTATCTATTTCTAATGCTGATTTTTATGATTATGTTTTTTTGTATTTGACATGTTATCTACCTGCATTAAAGTTAATCTAATCAAGTTCCTTAGCGTGTCCTTAAAATCATGTATCATGTGGATTCGGTGACTGGACGCCAACCATGAACTGGAAGTAGACATGTGCAAGGTTGTTGTTTACAAAAGAAAGAGTTTCATTTAAGAAATGAACCGTTGCATCATATTCAAACAAATTCTGTTGTACGAAATCAAATGTGCAAATGAAATTACACACAAACAATGTGCTTTCAGTGAATCTAATGCTGTTTAGAGCAGTTGTTCTCAGGAAGTCCCCATGCAGGGCTACACATTTTGGATGTCCCACCTGATTTTTATCATTATTTCTCTGGCGGAGGCTCCAAGACCTGAACTGGATGAGTCAGATAAAGGAGACATCCATCATGTGCAGTGCCGGACCATGATTGAAGACCATTGGTTTAAAATCTTGTTTGGTTGAAATGGAATTGTTTAGGTTTATAGTCACCAAATGAGCTGTTTTAGTGCTGATGTGAAGGAAACAGTGTATTCTGATTATTTGGTAGGTGAAATGTATGTGCCAAATGTTCTATTTTGCAACTGAATTCTAGCTCTGATGCACATCTAACCACTTTCATCCACATATTGTGTTAAGAGTGTTACGCAGACATCATACAAATTATATTTTACACCAAGACTACTTTTATCTTCTTATTTAGATTGTTAGTACTAAGTAAATTTAAATGGGATGAGTTAATCACTTGGAAAGACATGTCATTAAAGCAAATAATAAAAAGGCACTAATATACCAAACTTTTTTGGGGTTTGTTTGTTTTCGGGAATGTAAGAGAATAAACCTTAAAACTCATCAGGTTTTAGTCAAACCTTCATGTTGTAAGTGCGAATGGAAATAAGGTAGCACTTTATTTTAAGTTGAGAGTTACACGTTACATATACTTATTATAGTGATAACAGTAAATGATGCATAATTACAAGTAACTAACCCTAAAGCAAATCCTAACCATAACCCTATATTAAAGGGATAGTTCACCCAAAAATGAAAATGTACTCACCCTCAAGCCATCTTAGGTGTATATGACATTCTTCTTTCAGACGAATACAATCGGAGTTATGTTAATAAATATCCTGGCTCTTCCAAGCTTTATAATGGCAGCCCAAATTTTAAAACCAAAAAAAGTGTATCCATCCATTATAAAAGTACTCCACACGGCTCCGGGGGGTTAATAAAGGCCTACTGAAGTGAATCGATGGGTTTGTGTAAGAAAAATATCCATATTTAACACGTTATAAAGTTATAAAGGGCTGCCATTCACTGCCATTATAAAGCTTAGATTAGCCAGGACATTTTCTTTTAATATAACTGATTGTATTCGTCTGAAAGAAGAATCTCATATACACCAAGAATGGCTTGAGAGTGAGTAAATTATGGGGTAATTTTCATTTTTGGGTGAACTATCCCTTTAAGTACTAGTAGTTTATTATTTTGTGTAATTACACTGTAACAACGTAACCATAGAACAAAGTGTAACCAAAAATAATTGGCAAAACAGTAATATTTTATGAGCATATGTGTATTCAAGTTACCTGTTGATTTTGGTAAAGCACCTATATAGTACTGTATAAATCAAATGATTATCAACAAAACTTCCAAAGATACTAGTGGGTCAGTTATTGTTCTGTAGGTTTTACTAATTTAATTTAATTTTAACTGTTGCTTAAAGGGATAGTTCACCCAAAAATGAAAATTCTGTCATCATTTACTCAACCTCATGTTGTTTGGAACGAACTGAGGATGAGTAAATTATGAAAGAATTTTTATTTTTGGGTGAACTATGCCTTTAATGTTTTTTTCCTTCATTGACAAGGGTACAAAATTAGTCTTCACACTGCACCTGTTTGCCTTATTTCATAGATTGACACCTCAACCTCACCCTATCATGTTTATAATGGGAATACTGTATTTCAAATTAATATACAATATAGATACTGTATATCTCATGTTGTGTGTGTGTGTTTTGTAAAAGGCCTATCTAAAACCGAATCCCCCTCTCAAAGCAACATCTCTAACTTAGTTCATGCTTGATTCCGCTCCATTTGTGCGCTTGCTTTTATTATGCGGTGGGAGGGACGTCAAATAGAGCAGGACAGTGTGTGTGTGATTTACACAAGCCTCTCTGCTTGTCTTATTTTGGGGGTGACACTCTCTGTGTGTGGGGTGTGTGTTAGGGCTTTGTTTGTGCTCAGTGAGATTCTCGTACCCCCCAGAGTTCCAGTCAGGCCTGCCCTCGCTCGGCCCATGTGGGGTCTGACGGAGACGACGTCCCACGCCCTCATATATCACTGTGCTTTTACGTAGATCAACAGGACCTGCCATTCATATTGGGAAGCTGAGAAGCACTTGGTTTGTACCTCATAAAATGTTTTTGTTCTATATTGAACAGTAATTTGTTAGGAGAATCTCACAAAACCTGTCAACAACACGGTTTTGATCAAAATCCCAAAAAGATGATAATGACATTTTGACAGTTTTGTACAATTCAATAACCTATGAGAGAAATATTTCTGTATGTTCTGCAACAGAGAAGTGATGATAAATTATGGCCAGCTAATAACTTATTAGATGAAGATAAAATAGAAGCATTACCGTTTCTCATAGTTATTAACTGGCCATAATTTATCACCATCTCTCTGTTAAAAGAATATTCCGGATCAAATGTTGTAAAAAAAAAAAAAAAAAAATCTCCAGTCACGTCACCATCACCTGTCACCTTAGCACTACATTTCCTAAAATCCCTCCTGGCTCCCACCTGCACACACTTCTTAGAGCTGTCATCTGCAGTGTATCTTGATGATGAACTACTAATGATCATTTTTCATGGAGGCTTAGATGAGTCACTGTACTCTAGGATGCCTTGGGATGCTAAGAACTGCACATTGGAGCAATATATTCTCTATGCTCACCTGCTTAGTTGATCCATTTCCAAAACCCCACTTCTCCTTCCTGTAGTTCCTGAGAATTAAATTTATGAATCTGTTCCTGAAGATGAAGTCTCCAAGTCTATTCCAAGGAGGAATTTTCCCAAATCTGTTTCAGAGAATGAAATCTCCAAATCTATTCCAATGAGTGAAATTCTCAAGTTTATTTCAGTGAGTGAAATTCCCAGAGACAGCTCCAGAGGAAGCTGTTTCAGAGCCTGCTCTTCCTTTCTATTCAGGTGTCATCGAGGAGGTTGTCCTTTCCTTATACGGTGCTGCTGCTATGTATGTCTGGGCTACACACACAACAACTCCAGCCCCTGAGCACAGTCTAGTGTCGGCTCCAGCCCCTGAGCACAGTCCAGTGTTGGCTCCAGCCCCTGAGCACAGTCCAGTGTCAGCTCCAGCCCCTAAGCACAGTCCAGCGTCGGCTCCAGCCCCTGAGCACAGTCCAGTGTCTGCTTAAGCCCCTCAGCACCATCCAGTGTCTGCTCAAGCCCCTCAGCACCATCCAGTGTCGGCTCCAGCCCATGAGCACATTCCAGTGTCGGCTCCAGCCCATGAGCACAGTCCAGTGTCGGCTAAAGCCCCTGAGTACAGTCCAGTGTCGGCTCCAGCCCCTGAGCACAGTCCAGTGTCAGCTACAGCCCCTGAGCACAGTCCAGTGTCGGCTCCAGCCCCTGAGCACAGTCCAGTGTTGGCTACAGCCCCTAAGCACAGTCCAGTGTCGGCTCCAGCCCGTCAGCACCATCCAGTGTTGGCTCCAGCCCATGAGCACAGTCCAGTATCGGCTCCAGTCCATGAGACCGCTCCAGTGTCCAGCCCCAGAGCTCAGTCACAAGTCCCCTCCAGGCAATGTGTCTGCTCCAGAGTCCTCTCCAGCCCCAGAGCTCAGTCATAATCCCGCTCCAGCCGCAGAGCTTAGTTGCGGGCCCACTTCAGCCCCAGAGCTCAGTCACAATCCAGCTCCAGCTCCAGAGCTTAGTCTCAAGCCCCATCCAGTCCATGAGTCTATTCCAGAGTCAGCTCAAGCCCCAGAGCTCAGCCAGGAGCCTGTTCAAGCTCCAGAGATCAGTCATGACCCCGCTCCAGCCCCAGAGCTCAGTCACAATCCCGCTCCAGCTAAAAATAATTGGCAAAACAGTAATATTGTATGAGCATATGTGTATTCAAGTTACCTGTTGATTTTGGTAAAGCACCTATATACACTCACCTAAAGGATTATTAGGAACACCATACTAATACTGTGTTTGACCCCCTTTCGCCTTCAGAACTGCCTTAATTCTACGTGGCATTGATTCAACAAGGTGCTGAAAGCATTCTTTAGAAATGTTGGCCCATATTGATAGGATAGCATCTTGCAGTTGATGGAGATTTGTGGGATGCACATCCAGAACACGAAGCTCCCGTTCCACCACATCCCAAAGATGCTCTATTGGGTTGAGATCTGGTGACTGTGGGGGCCATTTTAGTACAGTGAACTCATTGTCATGTTCAAGAAACCAATTTAAAATGATTCGAGCTTTGTGACATGGTGCATTATCCTGCTGGAAGTAGCCATCAGACGATGGGTACATGGTGGTCATAAAGGGATGGACATGGTCAGAAACAATGCTCAGGTGGGCCGTGGCATTTAAACGATGCCCAATTGGCACTAAGGGGCCTAAAGTGTGCCAAGAAAACATCTCCCACACCATTACACCACCACCACCAGCCTGCACAGTGGTAACAAGGCATGATGGATCCATGTTCTCATTCTGTTTACGCCAAATTCTAATTCTACCATCTGAATGTCTCAACAGAAATCGAGACTCATCAGACCAGGCAACATTTTTCCAGTCTTCAACTGTCCAATTTTAGTGAGCTCGTGCAAATTGTAGCCTCTTTTTCCTATTTGTAGTGGAGATGAGTGGTACCCGGTGGGGTCTTCTGCTGTTGTAGCCCATCCGCCTCAAGGTTGTGCGTGTTGTGGCTTCACAAATGCTTTGCTGCATACCTCGGTTGTAACGAGTGGTTATTTCAGTCAAAGTTGCTCTTCTATCAGCTTGAATCATTCGGCCCATTCTCCTCTGACCTCTAGCATCAACAAGGCATTTTCGCCCACAGGACTGCCGCATACTGGATGTTTTTCCCTTTTCACACCATTCTTTGTAAACTCTAGAAATGGTTGTGCGTGAAAATCCCAGTAACTGAGCAGATTGTGAAATACTCAGACCGGCCCGTCTGGCACCAACAACCATGCCACGCTCAAAATTGCTTAAATCACCTTTCTTTCCCATTCTGACATTCAGTTTGGAGTTCAGGAGATTGTCTTGACCAGGACCACACCCCTAAATGCATTGAAGCAACTGCCATGTGATTGGTTGATTAGATAATTGCATTAATGAGAAATTGAACAGGTGTTCCTAATAATCCTTTAGGTGAGTGTATAAATATAGGCCCCTCAGCACCATCCAGTGTCGGCTCCAGCCCATGAGAACAGTCTAGTGTCGGACTGTGCTCAGTCCAGCCCACAATCCCTCCTGGCACCCACCTGCACACACTCCGCAATCATCCACACTTGCCATCATTCACCCTCATCAGCTCCACTCCATTTAAGCCTGCTCCACACACTCATCAGGTTCTGACCTACGACCAGGACTCCGTCAAACACTGCATGGGTTACCTACCTGAAGTTAACTACCCGAGTGTGTTCCCTCGTCTCTGCATTCTCAGGACATTATCTCCTGTCTCCAATTCCTCCAGTGGTCACGTTTGTTCACTAATAAACTTCAACCTTGTGTTTTACCATATTTCAAGAGTCTGTGTTTCCTGACACATACATGCTGACAAATATAGAACAGGACAAATATAGAAGGAGACAAACCAGAAGAGGTAAATAAATAAACAAACAAATAAATACAATTTCTTTAAAAGGGGTGTGTATATATTATATAGACAAATATCCTTTTATCCCTAGTTTATCTCAGATAGATAAATAGATAGATAGATAGATAGATAGATAGATAGATATAGATAGAGTTTGTGTACAGGAATTCATGGGTTTGTATACAGACACATGTCTTTTATGTTATCACCCTTGCAATAACTAATCCATGCTGGAATAGTCTTTTCAGGTATAGTGTACTCGTAATTATAATGTGGTGGCTTGGTCAGATGAGAGGCCCTGTAACCAGATACAGGTATTATCCTGCAGTCTTGCTGATAGCTAAAGGTAAGGAGAGCACACTGATGAAATGCTAAACCTCTCGCTTGTTTTCTTTCACTCTAACAATGTTCAAAACTAAAAGTGTAAAATAAGCAAGAGCCAATGTAACCGAAATACAACCAAGCAGCAATCTTTAGAGGGAAAAACAGGGCCTTGTTGTTTAGTATCAGAGTTGTGTGTTTTAAACTCAGATGAGAATGCACATCTTAACGAAGTGGACTTAAAATGGAATGAAATTAAGAAACATTTTTCAGTATAATTTACCTGCAAACATCATACAACATATGGAATATTTCCAGAAAGAATTCCATACAGTATTAATTTATACACAAGCTTAGTTAGTGTTTTTTTTAAATGTTCAAAGAAACCAATACTTTTATTCAGAAAAGTTGCATTAAATCGAACAAAACAGTAAATACTTTTACACAAAAAAGTATTCCAAATAAATTTTGAACTGTCACAGTTGCCAGAACTTACCACACATGTAAATATGAAAATATGAAGCAGCACAACTGTGTTCAACATTGATAATAATAATAAATGTTTATTGAGCATCAAATCATCATATTAGAAGGATTTCTGAAGGATCATGTGACACTGAAGACTGGAGTAATGATGCTAAAAATACAGCTTTGATCACAGGAATAAATTACATTTGACAATATATTACAATAGAAAACAGTTATTTTAAATTGTAATAATATTTCAGAATATTACAGTTTTTACTGTATTTTTGATCAAATAAATTCATATAAATTTTATTGCAAAAACTATTTAAAAAATCTTACGACCTCAAACTTTTGAATGATATATAATTTATATACATTATAGTTTTCATTAAATGTCATATATTTTTTTGTTTAAAAATAAATAAACAAAAATAGTAGTATCTGTGAAATGTTGTAGTGCATATCAGGGAATAATTATAATTAATAATGTTGTTTTTCATAATTTGTCTTTTTTTTTTTTTTTTTACTATTTTCAAATTTCTACTACAGTTCAACATCATGTGTGTCAAGCACTATGGTAACCTAAAAATAGCATATAAATGATTTGGTTTATTCAAGCTAAACATTTCATTTAACATCACTGAATCAACTTAAATACATCAATTTATACCAACAAAACGTATTTCAATGGGTTAAATCAGGTAGCAGTAGCTCTTTGTCCAATTCAAATTCACACTGATTGAAATGGAGCCAATTCTCAAATTCTGAATTTCTCTCAAGTCCGTTTGACGTCACATCAGCGAAGTGTTATTCAATTAAAGAAAGCACTGAGAAAAGAGAGTAAATATCAAAGAGGCCAGGCTTTTACTGTAATGGGAGGCCGTTTATCAGGCAGTCAATTCAGACGTCAGACTCTGGGATGAGGCGGGCGGTCCTACTACATTCATGTGAATATGAACCATTGGGCAAGCTGTGGCTTCAGGACGGGGTTTGCGCCGTTTCCCGCACAACTCCATTGGTATTCTGCCACTGTGTCCCACAAGAAGAGCCGAGAGCCACTGATGTCTCAGACAGCCCTCATGTGCTTAACCGATCCCCATGATCCAGACACAAGAGACGGGGTGGAGCATTAAGGAAAGGGGGAGAGGAGCAGGGAATACATCTTTTTTATCACACGGGCCGTGAAAGGCCAGTCTCCTGGGTAACTACTGGTGCTATTGTCATGAGGGCCGAGCACAAAATGGGCAAGGGTCCATAACAGTGTCTGCAGCCAGAGGTGGGGGTTTGATTAGGGAAGGCTAGCAGGACGCATTAGAGGGGGTCTGGCGGCCACTGAGATTTATTAAGGTGATGGCGTATGTCTTTGTGAAAGTGCACTTACCTTCCAGAAAGCCTAAAAATGGAAACATGTTGTTTCTTTCTCATCAGGGGTTTAAGGCCCTGATATACTCACAGTGAAGTTTTTTGTGTTCTTTGCTTAGGGGTATAGAAGTTGGAAATACCTTTGCAGCGATATACTGTTAGCAAACATCCCAACGCCGTCCATGCTACTGAGAGTGACGTTTCGATGAATATGTAAATTTATTTGCACTCAATAATAAAATAAACACAAAAATGAAAGGTGAGAAAGCAGCAGTTCAGAAAGCATCTGATCATTGCGAAGTGGATATGTTTGCATGAGCTCTGCAATTTGGACCCTCCAGTCAAAGTGTATTTATTTCTATAGCGCTTTATACAATAGATTGCTTTAAAGCGAGCATTCTACTAAAGCATAAAAATACCATAATATGTTTGCAGATATTTAGAAAACATGCTAAGTTCACATACTTGTTTGTCAGAAAAACAATGCTACATCCAGTTATTCTACTTAGAACTGTGCGTTTCACGTTTCTGGGTTGCCAGTTGGTGGAAAACGCAGCGTATTACAGCCACAAAAGCCAACAAACAGAGTAGGCCAGAGATCACAGATTCTACCTAAAAAGCCTCTGCATCCATCTAAAAATCTCTATGAATGGGAGTATTAACTTTTTCGCACGAGCGATCACACCGGTGTGATCAGTCTTGGCTGGTCCCTGGAGCGTATGATCACATCGGTGTGACAGGCAGATGTGCTCAGCGCTTGTCATGTATAACAGCTATTCAGTGTTTTCAACCGCATAATGTTCATTTTAGGTTTCAGACATTTAAATAAACATAAGTACCAACAAAACAATACATTTAGAGCTTGTAAAATACACACTGATGTCTATGGAAGCGGCAATAATAATCCTTTCCATTATAATTAGACAACAAGTTTTATTCATATCAGATACACATAGTTTAAGTAAGTTTAAAGTTTTCTCTATTCTTCTCCCAGTTCACTGGCCACTTACTTTCATGTATTTCAGTAGAAGTGGATGAATTCACGTATTGTAAATCCAATCAATTCTCTGAACCGTGGCACAAACTAAAATGGCGGCGCCCATAGCGCATATATATATATTGGAAACAATAAAGAGGTACGTTTTAAATAACAGTCTCCTTGAAAAACTCAAGCTGGGGGGTCAGACAGAATATTTTAAGCTTATGTTTGAAAGGGTTAAAACGCGGATTAATCAACTCATCAACTTACAGTGTGTAAGTCTCCTTACCTTCCATTGTCAATTGTGCTCTGTCCTGTTTCGTGTCCTCAATCTGGCAACCCACATGAGCGTCGAGTCTGAGGAGAAGGGGGTGGGGGAAACTACTCTCTCCAATATTTTGAATTTGGACTGGATTACCCATTTCAACCACTAGTTGTCAATATTACATACTGCACCTTTAAACATGAAAAAAGTGTCAGTTTCGCTTTCGATTAGAATTACAACTTCAGTTTTTACTATAGAGCAGCTCTCCAGTGTGTTTATGTTTTTACTTGTGGACATCTGACCTTGAGGGATTTAACAGAATAAATTAACTGGAGAAGATTTCCAAGTCAAAGAAGGCAGAACCTCAGAGCCAATGGTAGTTTGAAGGTGTTTACCAACCAGAATGGACTTTTCTGGAAAGTTTGTTTTGGTGAGAAGTTTCAAACTCCCGAAACAAACATCAAACAAATTTAATTTTAGCCTGATTTTGTTCTTAATTACATCACACCAGTTTGTTTAGTTCGTAATGTGAGCTTGAGTAAGCATCTTAAGGTGAGGTGGAGTCCAGGATACTCGGTAGAAATCACCTCCAGTAGAAATTAGAAATCACATTCGTCGCGGGGGCACTGCGGTACGATCGAAAAGGGCACTTTCACTTTTATGATTAAAGGGGCAGGGGCTCATCAGCAACATCAGCACCAGACCAGACCATAACTGGTCTTTGCTGCAGGTGTAACACCCACCTGAAAGAGGAAAGAGCCAGCTTAAAGGAATAGTTCACCCAAAAATGAAAATTACCCCATGATTTACCCTCAAGCCATCCTAGGTGTATATGACTTTCTTCTTTCAGAAGAACACATTCTGAGTTATATTAAAAAGGCTCTTCCAAGCTTTATAATGGGAGTGAATTACGGTCCTGATTTTGAAGGTAATCATAAAAGTAATCCACACGGCTCCAGGGGTTAATAAAGGCCTTCTGAAGTGAAGCCATGCGTTTGTGTAGGAAAAATATCCATATTTAAAACTTTATAGACTAAAATAACTAGCTTCCGGCATACCGTCTACTCAAGTCGACTTACGGCAAACAAGTAACTCGTGACGAGATGTATGACGTTGGATGTAACGTAGAGTAGCGTAAGCTTTGACGCCTCTCACAGTTCAAACAAATAGGACTGGGCAACAAACTCAAGCTTCTCTTCGCTTATATCGAAATCCTCTGATAATTCTCTTTAAAAAAGATCATTTAAGACTTCTAATTCATGACAGGTGTTTTGTCATCTATCCTCTGCGCTTCCCATTCGTCAATACACCATGCGTCAGGTCACAGTTTACTCTTTCGGCGTAAATCTATGCATATGGCCATACCAGAAGCCAGTGATTATAGTTTATAAAATTATAAATATGGATATTTTTCTTACACAAACCCATCGATTCACTTCAGAAGGTCTTTATTAACCCCCTTGAGCCGTGTGGATTACTTTTATAATGGATGGATGCACTTTTTTGGGCTTCAATATCTCGTCCTCCATTCACTGCCATTATAAAGCTTGGAGCAGCCAGGATATTTTTTTCGTCTGAGAGAAGAAAGTCATATACACCTAGGATGACTTCAGGGTGAGTAAATCATGGAGTAATTTTCATTTTTGGGTGAACTATCCCTTTAAGTCTGGTCTGACTGTGGCACTCTTGAAATACAATTAGAGGTTCTTGCTAACAATCACTATTACCATTGTATCAGATACCATCAAGACTATTTTACCATTTAAATAAACATTTAACTCTAAGTAATAACATTTTGAATGTGACATGCTAAGGAGATTTCTATTGCATTTCTGATCAGACTAACAATTCACATAGCAATGTATTTAAATATATCTTAATTACACATTTGTAATGGTGAAGCTGCAATTTAGTACATTTCAAATATATTAACTTTAAATGTAATATTGAATAACAAACTACTGTTTAAATTATAATCAAGTACTTCAGTATGTTAGTCAACACATCAAAATAAGTGCACTTCTTTAAAACGCGAAAAATATTATTAAATTTAATTTAAAACTGTTAATCTGATATTATAACAAGATGTACGTAAGAAACAGTCATGAAAGTGTACCTCTTATTTCATTATATCATCTGCAAGTCATATAGTACTCTCAAGGTGTGAAGTGCACTACAAATACACATTCAAGCACACTTCTTTTTTCCATAAGGATTGACCCTATTAAGCTTCTACATATGGCCATGTTTCTGGTCATATTGTGCACTGATAAAATAATTCGAAATAAAACTAAATAAATAAAAAAGTAATAACTTGCTCTGCCTCTGAAATTATTTTCCATTTTTTTTTGCCAGACATGACAAATATATAGAGATTATTATATATATGTATGTTTTTTTTTTGTTTGTTTTTTACCATGTAATCAATTCCTAACAAAATATACTGAAAAATATATGAAATTATGTAAATAAAATGGGTGGTGTTTTATGTCGACTTTACTTCGATTTACATTACATGGAAATAGAGGCATGTGACAGGTTGTTTCTGATAATAAGTAATAATGTCACGGCCAATAAACCATCAGCTCACTGTGTGTTCGGTTTTATTAATTTAAATTATGTACTGTTGCACAGCAGACAGGGGGTATTGCAGTTATTTTTCAAAAATCATCAAGTCTAAACAATGAAAGTGCAGGCCGCATGATTAGCACGAGCACTGATATCAGAGACGTGGAGGTCAGGGAAGCAGTGGGCCATGACATGCTGGGCTGTATCTGGACGGTGTGTGTGGTGTGTGTTCTCAGAGCCAGCGTCTCTTTGTTAGTGAGACACTAGCGGCTGAGTAATCCGACATCCATCACCAGCTTAGAGAGCAATACACACAGTGAGGGAAAAACAGGGAAAACAATACGTAGTGAAACGCTGGGAGGCCCTTTGTTCATTACGCAGGCCTGTGATGCTCTTTTGTAGGTGTTTGGGGGTGGAGGTGAGCCTGCAAAAGAGCCCCATGACAAAGCCATTTCCTGCTGTTTGGACTGCTCATTGTAATCATCTCTAATAATGCTGTTTATCGTGTTGCTAATGAGTAGAGATGCATTTCAAATGAAGGATATCCAAAGTGACGCTAATGTGTCAGCAAGCCGAGTTTGATTGAAGTTTTTATTTTAATCTATAAAAAACAAAAAGGAATTTGTAGAAACATTGTTAATTGAAAATGGCATGCATTCTTCTGATCTTTGGACACATTATGAACTGACATTACGTTCTATTTTAATTCTCTGAGTGCATGGTCTGAAGCACATGGCGCAGGTGCACTTAGGGCGTGTCCGAATCCACTTTTGCTAGTTTAATGACGGGAAAAATAGTCTGTGCACCAGGAGCGTGGTCCAAAAGGGTTGTAGCTAGTCTCTTAATGAGTCATGGGTGTGTTTTGGGCAGTAAACCAATCAGAGTCTCATCTCCCATTCCCTTTAAAAGCCAGTTGCACTTACACCATGGCGGATTTGTTATTTACATGGAGGAATATGGATACCCTCAACCTGACGAGTCAGTTTAAATGCATGTGTGTATTGCCACGATTGGTCAAATAAGTAGCCAATTTCATTTGTCATTATTGCAAATAGGTAATTCTGATACATGCAGTGACTATCCATTATGACATGTAGGCTTTTTTATCTTTATGTACACAATAATAATCTTTTACATTTTATTTTTAATATTTGGCATGTTTGTGTGCTGCTGCGCGTCCCTGTGTTGAATTACATATACCAAAAGCTTTTATTGTCACGGAAGGCTGTTGCAAGGAAGTGCACGACGATGAAGAATCCTCTTAATACTGATGAGACAGGACAAAACAGGGAGTACTACCAGAACGAAATGAGGGAACTAATACTTTAATTAACAACAGGTGAACTGAATGAAACTGACACCGATTAGAAAGTCAAGACAGGAACAAACATAATGAAACAGAGCATACTCCTGGCAACAAGCAGCTTTATTCTATTTTATAGTATGTTTAGTTACAGTAAACAGTAAAACTTTAGTTTAGTGTTTAATTCTCACTATTAAAGGGTTAGTTCACCCAAAAATGAAAATTCTGTCATTAATTACTTACCCTCATGTTGTTCGACACCCGTAAGACCTTTGTTCATCTTCGGAGCACAAAACAAAAAACAAAAATCTAAATAACAACTTTATTCAACAAGTTATTGTCTTCCATCTGGGCCTCTGACGTGACTCACGAAGCACCACGACGCATGCGCGAGAATATGACGTAGAGCCGGTGCAAGCGAGGAACTTTGTTTACGAGCAGAGGAAGACGTGCCGTATCTAAGCTGTTGAATTCTACATTGATTGTGCTTTAGGTCTTGGCATAGTGCACAAAATGGTGCTAAAGTGTGCATTTCCTGGATGCTCGAACGCCGGCTCTACGTCATATTCTCGCGCATACGTCGCGGTGCTTCGTGAGTTCACGTCAGAGGTCCAGACGGAAGACAAGAATAAAGTTGAATAAAGTCGTTATTTAGATTTGTTTTTGTGCACAAAAACTATTCTCGTCGCTTCATAAAATTATTGTAGAACCACTGTAGTGAGATGGACTTTTTAATGACGTCTTTAGTACCTTTTATGGGTCTTGAGAGAGGAAATGTCATTGCTGCCAATGGAGGCCTTTCTACAAAAATATCTTAATTTGTGCTCCGAAGATGAACAAAGGTCTTACGGGTGTCGAACAACATGAGGGTAAGTAATTAATGACAGAATTTTCATTTTTGGGTGAACTTGTTAACAAGTTGCTTGTTAGCATTTATATTACTATTGGCTGTTTATTAGTACCTATAAAGCACATATTAATGCCTTATTCTGCATGATCATATTCAACATCCCTTAATCCTACCCAATACCTAAACTACTAAACAACTACCTTACTAACTATTAATAAGCATTAATTCATAGTGAGAATTGACCCTAAACTAAAGTGTGACCCAGTAAACTTATCCAAGAAAGTTCTACATAATATAAAGTAACATCATAGACTCACCATGGGTTAAGGTTAGGTTTAGGTTTAGTACCTCGCTATTATGCAGTTATTATAATTACTATAGTAATGTACAGTATGACTGTAAAATAATGAATCCATTTTAATTATTGAAATTTATCAATAACTATACACTTGGTCATGCTATTTCATTGAGTGAACACATGATCATGAACACATAAACACATGATTTCATAAGAAAAAAGTATGAAAAGGATTTTTTTTGTTGTGTACACTAAAATAAATAACCTTTTAAAATAAAGGATCTTCATTAGCATTGATGATTCCATGAAGAACCTTTAACATCAATAGAATCCACAAAATATTATTTATAGTGAAAAAAGTTCTTTAGATTATTAAAATATTCTTCACACTAAGAAAGAAAAAAAAACTGTTCACTGAAAGGTTCTTTGGGGAACCAAAAATGGCATTGCTGTGAAAACCCCCTTTTGGAACCTTTATTTTTAAGATATTGGAGTATTTATACTACATTTTGTGTTGTTAAGTTATAATGTATTGCATTATTTTAATGTCATGTACTGTATCTTACTTCGATGGTAAACTTGAATTATGTCTTAATATTTACAGAAACCTTTCAATATGTCAAGTAGGTTGGATGCTGAGATGGAGTATATTAAATGGTATTTGCTTATACAGTTTCATGAAATAAACCACCTACTGGAATTATTGCTATTCCTCATTATTTTAGACTATAGGTGCACCTCCCATGAAAAATTCACAGGGATTATGAAGTAATCAAATGTGTTGTAAAGCTAAATTAGCCTGTAGGGTATTATTTTCTAAGAACATTTCTAGCCTGTGTGTCCACCGTGCTTTCATTTTCTTTAAGATAACTATACATCTCATTCATTTTGCATTGTACTAGCCTAACCTTACCATCACGACAATAGCAACAATCAGACCTGTCGCACGTAAGCAAGGGTAGCCTATATTTAAAACAAAATGAGCAATTTGTGGCAGTTCGTGTCCTGAATGGCACCTTCAAGTACAGGTTTGTCGGCTCAAGGTTATCCAATCTCAAAGGTGTCACGGATGAAGCTTCTGTTGTGGCGACCATGAAACAATACAGCCGCTAAACGGGACACGTTTATCACATACAAAAGCAGGAAGAGAAGAGCTCACCTGACACCTGATCTCAAGAGAGACCTGAAGACTGTCCCTGAGAGAGGGAATTACAGTGACAGCGAGAAAAAAACAAACATAAACAAGGCCCACGGTAGCCAGGGAAAGACTGGCGGACGCGGCTCGACCTTCAACTGGCAAGTCCGGACCTGCCTTTGAATGCTGGGTGGGAGACGCACCAAGCCGACTGCAGGACTTGGCTACACTCAATGAAAAGAAAAAAAGCCTATTTTAAGCAAACAAGAGCATAGTAAACTCTTTCACCCGACTCCATTTTCACATTTATTTATTTATTTCCCTGCCGCCTCTTCATTGGCGTCCCGCGCATGTCTCTGCCAGGGTCTTTTACTATGGCTACTCATGGAAGATACTCTTTTCCCCCCTTGTTTTTTCCCCCCAGAATAAACCTTGATTTGATTTCTTTATTTCTTTGTTTGTTTCCCAGTGGAGCAAAGACTTTAAAACGATGCTGCTTTACATATCTGAGGCGCTCCCTTCAATAGGTGAGCTGCCGTGGTGACAAAAACCTGACAAAAGCCCCAATGCTGGATCCAAATTGGGACCCCCTCATAGACTGGCTCGGCCAAGGCTTTCTCCAATGCCACTCTCAGTTTTCCACCCCCAGCAATGGGACCTGCCGTTAGTGGCTGCCTCTCCCATTAAATGACTTGATTGGAACAGATGGAGGATGAAGTGAAACACAGACTTCTCAAGCAATTTCCCACAGCCCTTCCCTTTCCAATCAACACTGATACTGTTTTTGAAAGGCGAAGTGTGTAATTCCTTTGCCGCTAGTGGCTCTAAGCGGGATTGCGTCTGTTTGTTTGAGTGGCCAGACTGGGTCAGACATAACAACACTGGAACGTGCTTAGAATAGCACACAATTTCTGCAATATATAGTGCTGTGTACAGCAGTGTTGGGGAAAGTTACTTTCAAAAGGAATGTGTTATAATATTGTGTTACTCCCTAAAAAGTAACTAATTGCATTACTTAGTTACTTATAAAGGAAAGTAATGGGTTACATTCAGGGCTTGACATCAACACCCACCAGGTTGAATTGTATAATACATACATTTTTCTTTTAAGGCATCTGAAATAATAAGCTACGTGCATGAAGTGTTATAGATTTTTCGACACATATCGATACTGAAATATCTGAAACACTTCCAATACTCATTTTCCACAGAATAGACACACTATACAGCTGCTCTTTCTCTCTCTCTCGCATCTCTCCGCAGATTTTGTGCGCACACATAAAACCGCCTCTCAGTAGTGATGGGAGAAATGAAGCTTTTCAAAGCTTCAAATCAATTGAACCAATTGCTTTGCGAAATGATTCACTGTGACGAAGCAACACGGTCTCACACCAACTCGTCACATATTGATGCTTGGTCAGGACCCTTCGGCGTCAATTTTCAACGCACAGGGTACCTCTTTAGTATCATTTTTCGACACGCAGGGTGCTCCATTGATTTTAATAAGAAACCTTTGGTTTCATACACAGACGTGTGGGGCATGGGAATGTTGTCTTCATGATGAAATTATATATTGGGTTATGATTTTGCCATTATGACATGTTGGAGTGTGATTCTCAATTTAATCAGCCAGCATAATTTTATTTACATTTATTTATTTTTTATTTACGCTATACCAAACCCCATTCCTAAACCTACCCATTTGTGTATTTTATGATATAAAACACAGGATATAACAGGCAGATGCAACTGCAGGCACAATTTATTCAAAAAGTACAAATATTCCAAGTGTTCCGAGGCCCAACGATTGATTTGTGTGGAAAAAAATCCCCAAAAGCGATCAGCTTCTCCATCGGCCGAAGATCATGCACACATTTAAAAATTGCTGCCCGAAGAAACATTACGTCAGCTTTTCTCAGTGAATCCTCATGATTCATGGGTTCACAGAGATCATCGCCCTCCAGTGGTAAACCATGAACATTTCAAAAAGTTTTGAAACAGTTATGACGTAACGAAGCCTCGTTTACTGAAATCACATGACTTTGGCAGTTTGATACACGCTCCGAACCACTGATTCGAAACAAAAGATTCGTAATGGTTTCGAAGCTTCATGAAGCAGTGTTTCAAAATCGCCCATCACTACCTCTCAGTACTAAATTGTTTTCTTTTCACTGCTTATTGCGCTTAAACAGTCAAATACACACAAACGCCTAACACATAATTTCAAAATGCCGGTCTCGGCGAGTATTCATGTAAACACAGTCAGTTATGTTTTGAGTGAACGTAAACAGTTGAGAAAGAAAACGCATGTGTAACAGTATAATGGATCTGTGCATCAGTCTTAAAATGCTGCTGCCAAATTATAAGATAATATTGAAATATCTATATGACAGTTTTTTCCCCATGGTATTGATGTCAAAATTGTGGCCATTGAAAATGCTGAGTGGATAGTAACTTTGGAAAACCACTAGCTACAGTGGCTGGTGTGCAAAAAAAGGGCAATGTCAAGCCTGGTTATGTTACTTTCGCATTACTTTTACTCTCCTGGGCTGGGCTTGCTTGTTTGTTTTTTAATAACAAAGAAGACTCTACTTTTGGCAAATGTAATGGCCTTTTCACATCAAAAGTGAGATGAATAAGCCTCAGGCTGAAGGAAATGCTAATTTCCTGTACAGTAGAGGGCACCGCTCAAACAAACCGTTCAGCTGTGCTGCCATTCTGGATAAAAGTAACTTGTGTTACTTGGAAAAAGTAACTCAGATATTTTGTTGTAAATATAAAAGTAATGCATTACTTTACTCATTAGAAAAGTAATCTGATTACTTAACTCACGTTATTTGTAATGCCGTACCCCCAACACTGCTGTTTAGCATGTAAATGTTCCGTGGTCCTTTTACCAAAATGTGCAGTTTGTAACATGTGAGGATTATGTGAGGATGTATCCCACAATGCAATGCACTCCAGTGAAATGAACAAACCAGAAAAGTGAAAAAGTCTGCTATCATGTATTCTCTCTCAGGTCATTCCAAACCTGTACAACTACATGGATGCCAAATAAATGGATTAAACATGCAAATGATGAGGTCATGTGACAAATGTGGCAGTATACTCTACACTGTGCTTTATGCTTGTGTGGTGCCGGTCTAGGTGGCAAATGTTTTTTAAGTCTTGTTACGCAAGTCAAGAAACTTGTGGAGACCAAAACACAACATACAGTAAGCTGGCCTTTTGAACAGGGTTGAAATGTGCAGTCAAAGTGAACGTATGTGTGTGTGCTGGCATGTAGACAGGTCACGTGACCCACTGTGGTAGATCTGATCTGTGCTGGTCCCCCGGATATTATCATGGTTAATGGATGAGCTGAAGGTCCATGAAATTTATGACACTCATTAGCTTAGCGTCCCTCTCGCTGGCTCTTTCCCAGCGAGGCGTGGGAGGGGCCATGTGTTTGCGTGGGGTGATCTTTAGCCCCTGCTCTGGGATCAGACAAACACTTATTAACTGAGAGGAATGCAAACAAGCCAAGACTTTCAGGCTGAACACACCGGAGAGAGGGGGAAAGAATCTTCCCCCATCCACACACACACACACACACCTCATACATAACAACAAAATTAGCCATGCAGGGAATCAGCTAGAACATTCTAGAAGCGTGGAATCTCCCCGAGGGTGAATAGAGGAGAACACTGTGACCTTGAGGAGGAAAGTAAGGAGTGTGCTGCCCGTATGCCATACACAAACATTAATCAGCTCATAACTGGAGTCGCTGGAAGTTTATGAACACTGAATACAACAATAATTGTTCTGCCTTGACAAAGCCATTATAATGTTGTTGCACAAACTTGTCTTTCTGACTACAATCCCTGCTAGAGCTTTCAAGTTGTATCAACCAAACATTGATGGTTTTCCTGTAGCCTAATGGATGATCACATATTTACATTTATTTATTTACTTCCATCACAATTTTTGACTGTAATTTGACAGATGCTTAGTGCTTTCAAGCTACATCCACATCAACTTAGTTCTTCAGATATTCTACTAACTATATGTAACTTAACTTTTTTATTAGAGTATTAGTAGACTGTCGTAGAATATCTGCTAACTCGGCAGCCTTCATTTAGCATTTTTTCATTTTTATTTCTCGCATAGCCAGAGCCTTAAACTGACGGCAGAAGGTCTGGACGTCTGACTGACATGAAAAGCAACCAATTAGAGTTTGTTTTGTTCCGCGCCATGTTTAGGGGCGTGAAAATGTCAATGTCGACATTGATGTTGATGTTCCTACAATAAAAGACCAGCGTGCAATTAATTCAAGAACATTGTACATGTTTACTGCAACAATGGTGCCGTGAACTTCACATACTTTTGAAAATAGTTGATTTAGTTTGAATAGCTCAATGTTACAGGTGTAAACACAATGGCTTTCTTTTTCCATGAGGGGGTTCGGCATCTCAACTAGTTTACATGCAGTTGCAAAGTTACTTATAGTTAGGCGAGTGTCTAAAATGGACCATCGAAATAAAGTGTAACCAATTACTTAATACTGAAATAATACACTTTAAAAGAATATACGGTAACACTATTTTAGTGACCTTGTTACACGTTACATGAAATTACTGTATAACAACTACACTCTTAAAAAATGCTGGGTTAAAAACAACCCAAGTTGGGTTGAAAATGGACAAACCCAGCAATTGGGTTGTTTGAACCCAGCGATTGGGTTGTTTTAAGCAAACATTTAACCCAACCGCTTGGGTTAAATGTTAAAAACTTGGGTTGATAAAATGATAAAAACGTAGGTTGTTTTTAACCCAGCATTTTTAGAGTGTATGAATTGCATGCATCATTACATGCAACTAACCCTATATAATTACACAGTAACAAGGACACCTTAAAATAATGGGCTACACTTTATTTGTTACACTCTAATATATTTAAGTACTGAGTAATAATAATTAACTTACTACACAAGTAAATGTTACTACACATGTAATAACCAATTACGCTTAGTGTTAGGATTAGGGGTAATATTAAGTAACTTCATGTACTTATTATAGGGTTAGGATTTGTGTTAGGGTTAGTTGCATGTAATTATGCATCATTTACTGTTACTACTGTGGTAAGTACATGTAACATATGTAACAAGGACACTGTAAAATAAAGTGTAACAAAATAAAGTGTACCCGAATATACTTGTGTGAATTCAATGTAATTTTTTCATACACTTAATTGCACGTTGATTGCAATGAAATGAAAATGTATTAGTTAAAATTTATATTAATCATAATGAATTCTTAAGTACATCTGTATATGTAATTTGTATATGTTATTTGTCTTTGAAATATAGTTAGTTACTGCTGAATGAACTGACAAGCATTTATGGTAAACTCAATTATAGAATATATTTCTATTGAAACTTGTATGTGATGTGTTTAAATTTAATTACATTTATAAAGATACAATTTAGTATGTTTAAAAGATATTCATTTTTAGATGTAGTATTGAGTACAGAGTTAAAATTATAATCAAGCACTTCACATGTGCTTTAGTATGTTAGTCAGCACATCAAAAAAAGAACATTTCTTTTAATCATGACAAAAGATTAAAACATAATGATTTAAAATGTACTTTGAAGTAAAACTTTAAATTTGACATTACAAAGTGCACTTTTTAAAAATCTACTTAAGCGTGTTAAGAAACAGTCATGAAAGTGTCTCTCTTTAAGTGGCCCTTTATTTCATTACTATTATATGATCTGCAAGCACAGTTTTTTAAATAGACTTTTAATATTTGAAGAACACTCACACTCAAAAGTGCACATTCAGTACAATGAAGCGAGGCGTGTGAAGCCATGTGTTTGTGTGGGGTGATATTTAGCCCTCTTATTCACAATTGATTCAATTGATAAAATGTTCTTGATTTTAAATCTGTCTGTCAATGCTCAAACAGCCAGCCAGAACAACACAGCAATAACCTCAAAACATCACACAGCTTATAACCTCTAATATTCTGTCCAGTTATTCAATGTAAGTCTATAAATGTAAGAACTTGTAAGTCTATAATTTAAACTAATAGACCTAAAAGGCCTTCAAACACGTCTTTATCATGCAAGTCTGCCTTTGTTTAGTAGACTTGATCAGCAGGACTGAAACATTGATTTCATTAACATACAGTAGCACACTAGAGGCTCTGGAAACGTCTTTTTCAGGGGTGTTTGAGTAGGACTACTGGCTACATGTGGCATTATTGCGCCGAGTGGCATCACTGAAAGCGCAGGAGTATAAACAAAGCACTAAAGGCAGATTAACAGATTAGTGCTGAAGGAAGCAAAACTACCGGATGAGTCTGTGATGCTATGAAGGTAAATGATTTGTCCTCAGCTTGGCTTTGTTTGCTAATAGTTTCAATGGTGTCAGCTTCTGCACCGCAGACCTGTTTGCACAGGATTGACCCTTTAAAGGGACTGAGAGCTCTTTGATTTTCACAACAGAGGTTTCCTTTGCAGCCTTTAAACGTTTTGTGTTGAAAAAGATGGAGGAAACTCACTGAAATAAACAAGAGTTCTATTATTAGTTTTAAACTGATATAGTCAGTTTACCCCATCAGGTGGCAGCAGTACTTGAACCACTAACTGTCTGTTTTTGTACCCAGAGAGCTTGCAAAAATAGGCAAATCGAGAATGAAGTGGATGTTTGGATTTTTTCAGAATTGATATGAACTCGTAATTGCAAGAAAAAAGTAAAAATTGCAAGATATAAAGTCAGAACTGCAATATAAACTCATGAATTGTGAAAAGTCAGAATTGTGAGAAAGTCAAAATTGTAGGTCATAAAGTCAGAATTAAGAGATATTGTAACGATACTGCTCCGAGACGAAATGCAGCTTTATTGGAGGGTATTCCACAGTCGTAGTCAAGAGTACAGGCAATGGGTCAATTAACAGGCAAGCGGTCCAAACAGGCAAACAAGGCAGGAGAGACAGGCAAAAGGGTAATCCACGGAACAGGTAAATAATCCAAGACCAAGAGACTAGACACAAAAAACCTGGAAGAGCACTCAGAATTGCAGTTGTTACACTAAACAAGACTTAGCAAAGAATGACAGGATGAACAGGCTAGATATAGGCAGAGGTAACGAGGTAAATGAGACACAGGCGTAAACAATGAGTGATGATGAGTCCTGGCAAAGGCTTATGGGTAATGTAGTCTATGGTGGAATGAAAGTCCAGGTTGGAGTACCCTCTGGTGGTGATCAGGGGCACTCAAACTGGTGAATTGTTACAGATATAAAGTCAAAATTGAGTGATAAAAAATCAGAATTGAGAGTTATAAAGTCAGAATTGCGAGTTATAAAGTCAGAATTGAGTGATATAAAGTCAGAATTGCGAGATATAAAGTCAGAATTGTGTGATATAAAGTCAGAATTGAGTGATATAAAGTCAGAATTGCGAGATATAAAGTCAGAATTGTGTGATATAAAGTCAGAATTGTGAGTTATAAAGTCAGAATTGAGTGACATAAAGTCAGAAAGGTGTGATATAAAGTCAGAATTGCGAGTTATAAAGTCAGAATTGCGAGATATAAAGTCAGAATTGTGTGATATAAAGTCAGAATTGCGAGATATAAAGTCAGAATTGCGAGATATAAAGTCAGAATTGTGTGATATGAAGTCAGAATTGAGTGATATAAAGTCAGAATTGCGAAATATAAAGTCAGAATTGTGTGATATAAAGTCAGAATTGAGTGACATAAAGTCAGAAAGGTGTGATATAAAGTCAGAATTGCGAGATATAAAGTCAGAATTGAGTGACATAAAGTCAGAATTGTGTGATATAAAGTCAGAATTGCGAGTTATAAAGTCAGAATTGAGTGACATAAAGTCAGAATTGCGAGATATAAAGTCAGAATTGTGAGATATAAAGTCAGAATTGAGTGACATAAAGTCAGAATTGAGTGATATAAAGTCAGAATTGCGAGATATAGAGTCAGAATTGAGTGATATAAAGTCAGAATTAAGTGATATAAAGTCAGAATTGCGAGATATAAAGTCAGAATTGAGAGATATAAAGTCAGAATTGAGAGATATAAAGTCAGAATTGAGTGATATAAAGTCAGAATTGCGAGATATAAAGTCAGAATTGAGTGATATAAAGTCAGAATTGAGTGATATAAAGTTAGAATTGAGTGATATAAAGTCAGAATTGTGTGATATAAAGTCAGAATTGCGAGATATAAAGTCAGAATTGTGTGATATAAAGTCAGAATTGCGAGATATAAAGTCAGAATTGCGAGATATAAAGTCAGAATTGAGAGATATAAAGTCAGAATTGAGTGACATAAAGTCAGAATTGAGTGATATAAAGTCAGAATTGAGTGACATAAAGTCAGAATTGAGTGATATAAAGTCAGAATTGCGAGATATAGAGTCAGAATTGAGTGATATAAAGTCAGAATTAAGTGATATAAAGTCAGAATTGCGAGATATAAAGTCAGAATTGAGTGATATAAAGTCAGAATTGCGAGTTATAAAGTCAGAATTGCGAGATATAAAGTCAGAATTGAGTGATATAAAGTCAGAATTGAGTGATATAAAGTCAGAATTGAGTGATATAAAGTCAGAATTAAGTGATATAAAGTCAGAATTGAGTGATATAAAGTTAGAATTGAGTGATATAAAGTCAGAATTGCGAGTTATAAAGTCAGAATTGCGAGATACAAAGTCAGAATTGAGTGATATAAAGTCAGAATTAAGTGATATAAAGTTAGAATTGAGTGATATAAAGTCAGAATTAAGTGATATAAAGTCAGAATTGAGAGATATAAAGTCAGAATTGCGAGATATAAATTTAGAATTGAGCGATATAAAGTCAGAATTGCGAGATATAAAGTCAGAATTGCGAGATATAAAGTCAGAATTGAGCGATATAAAGTCAGAATTAAGTGATATAAAGTTAGAATTGAGTGATATAAAGTCAGAATTAAGTGATATAAAGTCAGAATTGAGCGATATAAAGTCAGAATTGCGAGTTATAAAGTCAGAATTGCGAGATATAAAGTCAGAATTGAGTGATATAAAGTCAGAATTGAGTGATATAAAGTCAGAATTGAGTGATATAAAGTCAGAATTAAGTGATATAAAGTCAGAATTGAGTGATATAAAGTTAGAATTGAGTGATATAAAGTCAGAATTGCGAGTTATAAAGTCAGAATTGCGAGATACAAAGTCAGAATTGAGTGATATAAAGTCAGAATTAAGTGATATAAAGTTAGAATTGAGTGATATAAAGTCAGAATTAAGTGATATAAAGTCAGAATTGAGAGATATAAAGTCAGAATTGCGAGATATAAATTTAGAATTGAGCGATATAAAGTCAGAATTGCGAGATATAAAGTCAGAATTGCGAGATATAAAGTCAGAATTAAGCGATATAAAGTCAGAATTAAGTGATATAAAGTTAGAATTGAGTGATATAAAGTCAGAATTAAGTGATATAAAGTCAGAATTGAGCGATATAAAGTCAGAATTGCGAGATATAAAGTCAGAATTGTGTGATATAAAGTCAGAATTGAATGATATAAAGTCAGAATTGTGTGATATAAAGTCAGAATTGCGAGATATAAAGTCAGAATTGAGCGATATAAAGTCAGAATTGAGTGATATAAAGTCAGAATTGAGAGATATAAAGTCAGAATTGAGTGATATAAAGTCAGAATTGAGCGATATAAAGTCAGAATTGAGTGATATAAAGTCAGAATTGCGAGATATAAAGTTAGAATTGAGCGATATAAAGTCAGAATTGAGTGATATAAAGTCAGAATTGCGAGATATAAAGTCAGAATTGAGTGATATAAAGTCAGAATTGAGTGATATAAAGTCAGAATTGAGCGATATAAAGTCAGAATTGAGTGATATAAAGTCAGAATTGAGTGATATAAAGTCAGAATTGCGAGATATAAAGTCAGAATTGAGCGATATAAAGTCAGAATTGAGTGATATAAAGTCAGAATTGTGTGATATAAAGTTAGAATTGAGCGATATAAAGTCAGAATTGAGTGATATAAAGTCAGAATTGCGAGATATAAAGTCAGAATTGAGCGATATAAAGTCAGAATTGAGTGATATAAAGTCAGAATTGTGTGATATAAAGTCAGAATTGCGAGATATAAAGTCAGAATTGAGCGATATAAAGTCAGAATTGAGTGATATAAAGTCAGAATTGAGAGATATAAAGTCAGAATTGAGTGATATAAAGTCAGAATTGAGCGATATAAAGTCAGAATTGAGTGATATAAAGTCAGAATTGTGTGATATAAAGTCAGAATTGCGAGATATAAAGTCAGAATTGAGTGATATAAAGTCAGAATTGAGCGATATAAAGTCAGAATTGAGTGATATAAAGTCAGAATTGAGTGATATAAAGTCAGAATTGAGTGATATAAAGTCAGAATTGCGAGATATAAAGTCAGAATTGAGCGATATAAAGTCAGAATTGAGTGATATAAAGTCAGAATTGTGTGATATAAAGTCAGAATTGCGAGATATAAAGTCAGAATTGAGCGATATAAAGTCAGAATTGAGAGATATAAAGTCAGAATTGTGTGATATAAAGTCAGAATTGAGCGATATAAAGTCAGAATTGAGTGATATAAAGTCAGAATTGTGTGATATAAAGTCAGAATTGCGAGATATAAAGTCAGAATTGAGTGATATAAAGTCAGAATTGAGCGATATAAAGTCAGAATTGAGTGATATAAAGTCAGAATTGAGAGATATAAAGTCAGAATTGAGTGATATAAAGTCAGAATTGAGCGATATAAAGTCAGAATTGAGTGATATAAAGTCAGAATTGCGAGATATAAAGTCAGAATTGAGTGACATAAAGTCAGAATTGTGTGATATAAAGTCAGAATTGCGAGATATAAAGTCAGAATTGCGAGATATAAAGTCAGAATTGAGTGATATAAAGTCAGAATTGAGTGATATAAAGTCAGAATTGAGTGATATAAAGTCAGAATTGAGTGATATAAAGTCAGAATTAAGTGATATAAAGTCAGAATTGAGTGATATAAAGTCAGAATTGAGAGATATAAAGTCAGAATTGAGTGATATAAAGTCAGAATTGCGAGATATAAAGTCAGAATTGAGTGATATAAAGTCAGAATTGCGATATAAACTCGCATTTGCGGAAAGTCAGAATTGTAAAATATAAACTTGTAATTACGAGGAAAAGTCAGAATTGTAGGTTATAAAGTAAGAATTATGAGATATAAATTCGTAATTGCAAAAAAAAGTCAGAATTGCGAGGAAAAAAGTCACTATCTATTGTGAGATAGTCGCAATTATCTTTTAAATTGTTTTATTCTGTGGCGGAAAAAAAGCTTCCATCATAATTTTTACTGAGATTGTGTAAGAAAAAAAACAACAGACGTGCTTGATTTCGAAAGGATTGAAATAACAAAGTAAGTCTGAGAAACACAAGTTTACCTAACCTCCTCAAAGAAAACTAGTCTTTTCTTAACAAGACTAGAGTTGATAATCAAGTTGACCTTTTAAGATGACCTCTCTGGCAATCTGCTTCAGCACGGTCTAGACAAAAGTGGGAAAAAAAACCAATTCAGTGCATTAACCAGCGGATTAGAGAGTCACACATACTCTGAAAGACCTTCACACATCCCAGAACCTGGCAGTTAAGCGTTCCTGAATGGGATGAAGAGAATCACACACAAAGCTTCAGCATCACTTTTGGATCGGTGCAGGCATTGTTTAATGTAACTGAAAACAAATCTGTAAAGAACTGTATAATGAACCATATAAATCTTTTACAATGCCTATTCAAGACTTTCACACAGCCGTAAATGATTGGATATCATATAAGTATTGCCTTGACACAACATTATTAAGATTATTGTGCAGTAACACTGTTTTAAAGTCACACAAACCAATCAATACAGCAAAACATCACATAATTCATCAAATGCATTGTTAATGCTTCTAACCAAAAATGTGATGTCACTTCCTGGAAGATGATGTCATTAAGGAAGACGCCATTTCAAAAGACTAAAAAAGATGGAAAGTGAAAAACTAATTACTTAAAACAAAACTGAGAGAAACATTTAAACATTTAAGTGCACTTCAGCATACTTTTAAAATAAGTATTTAGTACGGAAATATTATACTTGTTGATGTACGCCGTTGCGTACATCAACCGTCAGGGTGGTCTACACTCCCGTTGCATGCTCCGGCTCGCCCGCCATCTCCTCCTGTGGAGTCAGAAGTGTCTGAGGTCACTTCGAGCCATTCACATCCCAGGTGTGCTGAACCAGACAGCCAACGAGCTCTCTCGTCAGCCGACACCGCCGGGAGAGTGGCGACTCCACCCCCGGAGCGTCCAGCTGATATGGGACCTCTTCGGAGCCGCGCAGGTAGACCTGTTCGCCTCTCCGGACTCGACCCATTGCCAGTTGTATTACTCCCTGTCCGGGGGCACCCTCGGTACAGATGCACTGGCGCACAGCTGGCCCCGGGACCTACGCAAGTATGCGTTTCCCCCAGTGAGCCTTCTCGCACAGACTCTGTGCAAGGTCAGGGAGGACGAGGAGCAGGTCTTGCTAGTTGCGCCCTACTGGCCCAACCGGACCTGGTTCTCCGAACTCTCACTCCTCGCGACAGCCCCTCCCTGGCCGATCCCTGCTTTCTCAGGGGCGGGGCACTCTATGACTTTCACACAGCCGTAAATGATTGGATATCATATAAGTATTGCCTTGACACAACATTATTAAGATTATTGTGCAGTAACACTGTTTTAAAGTCACACAAACCAATCAATACAGCAAAACATCACATAATTCATCAAATGCATTGTTAATGCTTCTAACCAAAAATGTGATGTCACTTCCTGGAAGATGATGTCATTAAGGAAGACGCCATTTCAAAAGACTAAAAAAGATGGAAAGTGAAAAACTAATTACTTAAAACAAAACTGAGAGAAACATTTAAACATTTAAGTGCACTTCAGCATACTTTTAAAATAAGTATTTAGTACGGAAATATTATACTTTAGACCGCTACTGGCTGGCGGGGAAATCCGCGCCTCCCCTCCCGAGCATGTAAGTTCTCGTCCGGTCTAACCGGCAAGGCTTACACAGCCTGTGAAGAAGCCACGTCATCCCTGCATGCCATGGCGCTCCTGCAGGTCTACCAGGCCAAAGCGCTCATGGAATTGCATGAGGGTAGTTCCGACCCAGGCGTTATGCAGGAACTGCGTACCGCGACGGACCGCGACGGACCTCGCCCTCCAGGCGACGAAAGTCACCGCACGCTCCCTGGGTCAGGCGATGTCCACACTTGTGGTCCAGGAACGCCACCTGTGGCTGAATCTGGCGGATATGCGTGAGACCGACAAAGTGCGGTTCCTCAACGGCCCTGTCTGCCAGGCCGGCCTCTTCGGCCACGCAATCAAGAACTCCGGGCCTCCCGAGTCGGGTCTGCGTACTCCACCTCACTGCCTCACCCCGGGCATGTCTGTGGTGCCGTTGGTCCCGCTTGCTCGGTCTCTGGCAGCCTGGCTAGGTCTCCCCAGGCCGTCTCGCTGGCTCATCCGTACCATCAGACTCGGCTATGCGATTCAGTTCGCCCGCCGGCCTCCCAAGTTCACGGGCATCCTCTTCACCTCCGTGCGGAGCAGCGATGCCCATGTCTTGCGGTCCGAGATCGATGTCCTGCTGGCGAAGGATGCGATCGAGCCGGTTCCTCCAGCCGATATGAGGTCGGGGTTCTACAACCCCTACTTCATTGTGCCCAAGAAAGGGGGTGGGTTAAGACCGATCTTGGACCTGCGTGTCCTGAATCGGGCCCTGCACAAGCTCCCATTCAGAATGCTAACTCAGAAACGCATTTTCAAATGCATCCGTCCCCAGGATTGGTTCACAGCGATCGACCTGAAGGACGCGTACTTTCATGTCTCCATTCTCCCTCGACACAGACCGTTCCTACGCTTTGCATTCGAGGGAAGGGCATTTCAGTACAAAGTCCTGCCCTTCGGGCTGTCCCTGTCGCCTCGCGTCTTCACGAAAGTCGCAGAGGCAGCCATTGTTCTGCTCAGAGAACGCGGCGTTCAGATTCTCAACTATCTCGACGACTGGCTCATACTGGCCCAGTCCCGGGAGCAGTTGTGCGAACACAGGGACCTGGTGCTACGTCACCTCAGCCTGTTGGGCCTTCGGGTCAACCGAGAGAAGAGCAAACTCTGTCCCACGCAGAGGATCTCTTATCTCGGTATGGAGCTGGACTCGGTCAACCGGACTGCGTGCCTCACAGAGGAGCAAGTCCGGTTAGTGTTGAACTGCTTGAATACGTTCAAAGGCAGGACAGCGGTCCCACTGAAATTCTTTCAGAGGCTCCTGGGGCATATGGCATCTGCAGCCGTGGTAACGCCGCTCGGATTGCTTCATATGAGACCGCTTCAACGCTGGCTTCACGACCGAGTCCCGAGATGGGCGTGGCAGTGCGGCAAGTACCGGGTCTCAGTTACTCCTTACTGTCGCCAAACCTTCAACCCGTGGGCGGACCCTGCCTTTCTACGGGCCGGAGTGTCCCTAGAACAGGTGTCCAGGCATGCTGTGGTCTTCATGGATGCCTCTTCCATGGGTTGGGGGGCCATGTACAATGGGCACTCAGTTGCGGGTCTGTGGACGGGGCCCCAACTGCGTTGGCATATCAATTGCCTAGAGCTTCTGGCAGTACGTCTCGCCCTGGGCCGCTTCAAAAAGCCGTTACAGGGAAAACACGTACTGGTCCGCAAAGACAGCACTGCGGCCGTTGCGTACATCAACCGTCAGGGTGGTCTACACTCCCGTTGCATGCTCCGGCTCGCCCGCCATCTCCTCCTGTGGAGTCAGAAGTGTCTGAGGTCACTTCGAGCCATTCACATCCCAGGTGTGCTGAACCAGACAGCCAACGAGCTCTCTCGTCAGCCGACACCGCCGGGAGAGTGGCGACTCCACCCCCGGAGCGTCCAGCTGATATGGGACCTCTTCGGAGCCGCGCAGGTAGACCTGTTCGCCTCTCCGGACTCGACCCATTGCCAGTTGTATTACTCCCTGTCCGGGGGCACCCTCGGTACAGATGCACTGGCGCACAGCTGGCCCCGGGACCTACGCAAGTATGCGTTTCCCCCAGTGAGCCTTCTCGCACAGACTGCCCCTCCCTGGCCGATCCCTGCTTTCTCAGGGGCGGGGCACTCTATGGCACCCGCGGACGCGGAGGTTCTAGGTGGCCTAAGGCTGTCTCCCTCCACCCTCAAAGTGTACGTCGCCGCAATAGCTGCGTATCACGATGTAGTAGAAGGTAAATCCTTAGGTAAGCACGGCTTAATCGTCAGGTTCCTCAGAGGTGCGAGGTCCTGAATAAAAACAGTAAAATTCATAATATTGTACAAACATGCAATGATTAAATGTGTTAAATTACACAAGTATACTTTATGTATTTAATCTCACTATATACTTTGCTGCTGATCTTCAATGATCCAATTCAACCATACTAATAAGCAAAAATTACTTTAGATAAACATCACATTTGTGTTTCTTTTTTTGTTGTTGTTGTTTTATTGCTGAAGAGAACTTTCTTCAGCAGCACAGCTGAAAGGTTTATTTGAGCGGTGCCCTCTACTGTACAGTGAGGTTTCCTTCAGCCTGAGGCTTATTCATTTCACTTTTGGGGCCCTATTTTAACGATCTGAGCATATGGTCTAAAGCACATGGCGCAGGTGCACTTAGGGCGTGTCCGAATCCACTTTTGCTAGTTTAACAACGGAAAAACGGTCAGCGCGCCAGGTGCATGGTCTAAAAGGGTTGCACCTAGTCTCTTAATGAGTCATGAGTGTGTTTTGGGCATAATGTGCAATAAACCAATCAGAGTCTCATCTCTCATTCCCTTTAAAAGCCAGTTGCCCTTGCACCATGGCGGATTTGCTATTTACATGGCGTAAATTGCGAGCGGAATCCTTTTATTTTTAATATTTAAAATGTTTGTGTGCTGCTGCGCGTCCCTGTGTGTGTAATAAGCAGAGTGTACACGCGTTGTGCATCCACCTATAGACGCATATTACTAACACGCCCTTTAAATAACACAAAAAATACTGTGCTATTGACTTTAGACCAAGTTTGTGTCGGACAACGGTGCAGTCGTTTTCAGTTTCCTTAAAATAGCAATGCGCCAACAATGCGCCTGAAACACCTGGTTTTCAGACCAGCACACCCAATTAGTTACTTTTTAGGAATTAACACAATATTGTAACATTACTTTTAAAAGTTAACTTTCCCCAACACAATTATTACAAAGTGCATACTTTTTTAGTTGTCATGAAGTAATTACTACTCAAAATGAGTACCTACTCAAGAGAGTATGCGATTTCAGATGCAGCCAATGTGCACTTAAGTGGCCTTTTATTTTATTCATAACCTATTATATAAACTGCAAGTTATGCAAACCGCATAAATATACTTTAAGATTTGAAGTACACGACAAGTGAACATTAAAGAGCAGCAAAAATGAAGAAACAACTTGAATATTTATTCATAAATATTCTTTATCTAAAGCAGCTTTTCATGTTTAAATAACAAAAAAAGTACTTAACATTCACCAGATAATATAAGTGTGATATGGTCATAAATGAAAATGTTATATAGAAAAAGAAGAAAGTAGTGTTTTATCCAACATATAAACACACTAACAGTATCCCAAAACACAAGAACAGAATGTGATGCATCAGAAACTCTCATATATAAATAGTATATATATATATATATATATATATATATATATATATATACGTACAGAATGTGTCATGCTGAGCCATGCATTTCTCTGCATGGGTGGCCTCGTTTGGTCAAGAGAGACACCACTGTCAGCTTAAGGCGTTTGTTTCCATGGCAAAGAGTAGGACTTGGGAAGCTATCTGGCTTACTGGAAGCGTGGTTTATTGTTGACTTTCAGGAAGGGGGTGGAGGAGATGCGGTGCGGCTGCAGTGGCAGTGTTTTGGTTTGTGAGGTGTCTGTCTCAGGTGCCTGAGATGTGTGACCATTCAGGTCAAACAAAAGAGAGCTGGATGTGTGATACGGACAAACACACGTCACCCTTCACACCTTTCACCTGATACCTCTGACAACAGAGCCAGTGCACTTCATCAAAGAGTCAAACACTAGACATATATAAGAACAGACCAACAAAAATCAAATGATTAAATAGTTCACCTAGAAATGTGTTCATCCTCATGTTGCATCCTTGTGCTATTCTTTTTATTGTGGACCATACAAAGAGAGCTGTTTTCCACAAAAAGTTATTCTGTTAAGATCCTAAAAGCTTCCTGTTTTTCATCACAGTGCTATTGAATGTAATGCACTAGTTGTATACACTTCAGTATACTTCAGTACACTTCAAAAACTTTTTTTAAAAAAGGTTTTGAATGTTCAGAGAACATTCAGAAATAATGGTTTTATAACACAATGTGAAAGCTAGCAAAACGTTCTTAGAACATATTTTTGTAAGCTGGGTTTTTGACTCATTTAAAAGCACAATATGTAATTTTTCACCACTAGAGGTCGCTTATACAAAACAATGGTGTAGCTTGATTTCGCGGAATCATATGAGTTGTTGTCTTCACCTCTACAGCTGGTGGAAAAGAATCCGGGCAGAAATCATTTTCATGGATGAGCTAATGTATTAAATATTTATTAAAGTTACTGTAGTATGAAGCAGGTTGGGAGCAGAATGAGGCCACTGGAGCGATTGCTAATGAGAGACAAGCGCGACACACAACTCGAGAGCAGTGGAGCTTTTATTATGCCACAGTCGCCGCTTCTTCTGCTCGTGTGTGTGTGGTAACGCAGCGCTGTTTTATCATATTAGACACATTTGAGTGTGTTGAAAGTTATGTTATAATGCTTCTCTGTGCGTTCGCTACTATGAGACACTTGTTGCACACTGCAGTGAGCTAGATCGATATCAGACATGGTAAAACATGGTACTCACGGTAAATCAAGAAAACTTGAGACTAACTGTGTTGAGCTATAGCAAATAGTTTTGAATGTATTGAACGTATCCAAAAAGTTGCTCACCACGGAAATCGAGGGTAACGTGGGTATGATGTCACTGATAGGCAACGCATGTTCCATGTCCTAGTTAAAATGACTTATTTCTCTGGATTTAAACATTCTTTGATACATTTGGGATAATGTAAGTACACAAGTCAACAAAATATATAACATTGCTCTAGTGGTTTTTGGATTTTTCTTCTTACATATTGTGGCTTTAACGGTGCAGTGTGTGAATTTTAGCGCCATCTCGAGGTGAGGTTGTAAATTGCATCCCCCAACACTCACCCCTCCCTTTCGGAACACATAGAGAAGCTACAGAGGCGGACACAGGACAAAGATGTCGTCGTCTGAGACAGCAGAGAGTAGCTAGCACTCTGTAGAGCAGTTTGTCCGTTTAGGGCTACTATAGAAACATGGCGGCGCAAAATGGTGACTTTACTGTAAGGGGACCTGCAGTGGCTGAAGATAGAAATGCCTCGTTCTACGGTAATAAAAACATAACGGTTCATTATGTAAGGTCTTTATACACCACTGAAAACATAGTTATGTATATTATATTGCATTTCTGTCAATAGATCCTCATAAATACTACACACTGCACCTTTAAGTAGTCTACATCTTTATATGTAGGCCTAATTATTACATAATTCTATTGTCTGTTGAAATATGGTGAACGTTACTGCTGAATGTACTGACAACAATCATTTATGATAACCTAAAACCCAATAGTTTTTTTCCCCATTGGCTTTTGGATTATTGCAAAAAGTTTCAGATTCTCACGTTTTGTCCATCATAATCTTCACACATGAATACAACTTGTTAAGCCTAAATTCAGTCGTAGCTAAACGTAGGCTATAAATGACTTCAACGTCACCACCATTAAGCTTCAGACAACACTTTCAGTCTTTATTTTAAAAAAGAACATTACCCTTGAGAGTTGAGTTAGAATACTGTGATTATGATCACAACGCAGATGTAAAAGCGACTAGAGAGTAGATGAGTTTACACCGTATGTGCTGTGCTGCCATCTGTTGGAAAAGGCGCGCAATCGCATGCATCTACATTGCGTCCTTTGCGCACTTGGACCCCGAAACGCACAGGCAGCAGTAAATATGGCAGACAGAGGCACATCTACAGATGCTCACAAACTCAGTGTTTATGAGGAGTTGCTCAGGTAACTGTCATCGTTTATTAACTGTAATAAAGCCGTTGTTTATTGTTTGTGTCGTTATAGATATTGATCTGTTCGTGGTGTGCTGAAACACAAAACATGCGCAAGCTAGACAGCAAACGCTAGTGCTTGAAGGGCTCTTTCAAAACACGCTTCGAATCATTTGCGAATCATTTGTTTCGGATCAGTGATTCGGAGCGCACAAGTCACGTGTTTTCACTAAACGAGGCTTATTTTCATCATAACTGTTTTTAAATGTTGTGGCTTTGCCGGTGGCTCTCCATAAAACAAACAGAACAAGCCATACAATTTAATAAAATTACACATAGGGTCTATTATAAGGTTTTTATATTTAATGTTGTTACATGATGAATTGATTATTAATTGAATAATAGGTAACACCTTCAAAAAAACATTTGCAATCGGTTTGTAAGAGGTGTTTTATGCATAGTTTCGTCGCATTTACACTGTTCTGACCAGCAGAGGTCACGAGCGTGTGGCGTTTCGAATCATTTTGCGAAGCAATCGATTCAATTGATTCAAAGTTTGAAAAGCTTCGTTTCTAGCAAACACGGAAAAGTTAGATCATGTGACACATGGCTATGACAGAAGATTTTTATTATGACTCTCTGAATATGTGACGATCTATATTAGTTTTCATTCTATCACTGATACACACAGTTACAGGAGTCATTTGTGTCGCTCATATTCATGGGTGAACACTCCCTTTAAACACACATTACACATTGTACACTATTTATGTCAACACATTTCCAATAGTGGATATACACTCACCTAAAGGATTATTAGGAACACCATACTGATACTGTGTTTGACCCCCTTTCGCCTTCAGAACTGCCTTAATTCTACGTGGCATTGATTCAACAAGGTGCTGAAAGCATTCTTTAGAAATGTTGGCCCATATTGATAGGATAGCATCTTGCAGTTGATGGAGATTTGTGGGATGCACATCCAGGGCACGAAGCTACCGTTCCACCACATCCCAAAGATGCTCTATTGGGTTGAGATCTGGTGACTGTGGGGGCCATTTTAGTGCAGTGAACTCATTGTCATGTTCAAGAAACCAATTTGAAATGATTCGAGCTTTGTGACATGGTGCATTATCCTGCTGGAAGTAGCCATCAGAGGATGGGTACATGGTGGTCATAAAGGGATGGACATGGTCAGAAACAATGCTCAGGTAGGGCGTGGCATTTAAACGATGCCCAATTGGCACTAAGGGGCCTAAAGTGTGACAAGAAAACATCCCCCACACCATTACACCACCACCACCAGCCTGCACAGTGGTAACAAGGCATGATGGATCCATGTTCTCATTCTGTTTACGCCAAATTCTGACTCTACCATCTGAATGTCTCAACAGAAATCGAGACTCATCAGACCAGACATTTTTCCAGTCTTCAACTGTCAAATTTTGGTGAGCTCGTGCAAATTGTAGCCTCTTTTTCCTATTTGTAGTGGAGATGAGTGGTACCCGGTGGGGTCTTCTGCTGTTGTAGCCCATCCGCCTCAAGGTTGTGCGTGTTGTGGCTTCACAAATGCTTTGCTGCATACCTCGGTTGTAACGAGTGGTTATTTCAGTCAAAGTTGCTCTTCTATCAGCTTGACTCAGTCGGCCCATTCTCCTCTGACCTCTAGCATCAACAAGGCATTTTCGCCCACAGGACTGCCGCATACTGGATGTTTTTCCCTTTTCACACCATTCTTTGTAAACTCTAGAAATGGTTGTGCGTGAAAATCCCAGTAACTGAGCAGATTGTGAAATACTCAGACCGGCCCGTCTGGCACCAACAACCATGCCACGCTCAAAATTGCTTAAATCACCTTTCTTTCCCATTCTGACATTCAGTTTGGAGTTCAGGAGATTGTCTTGACCAGGACCACACCCCCAAATGCATTGAAGCAACTGCCATGTGATTGGTTGATTAGATAATTGCATTAATGAGAAATTGAACAGGTGTTCCTAATAATCCTTTAGGTGAGTGTATGCGTCACAGTAAAAGGCTGTCTTTCTTCTGAACCACAACAAACAAACGTCATTTCCACCACGCCTTATGTATTTAATAGCATTCTGTGGTGGAAATGACATTGCTAACATTTAGGAATGAAGGGAATAAAAGGACTCTTTAGTCTTGTTAAGGCTAATTTCAGTGCTATAATAGGTTTATGTCTCAAATGCACACAAATAATATAATCACACTTTTTTTTGTGCATAATTTGACAATTAGCTACTGCTTGATTGAAAATGATGCACAATAAAATATTTTGATCTAAAATATTCTAAATCAATATTATCCTTATTTTCCCACACGTCACTGTCTCATTTCATTTTAAGCATGTGCTGGTGGAAATGACAGACATGGACTCTCAACATTTATATGCTATCGGTATTGAAGCGTTTTTATTGTTTCAGTTTCAGTCTTTACTGTTTTGTTTTAATGAAGTAAATGCAAGATTAACATTTATATCGTTAGTAATATTTCAAGATGAACACTTGATTGATTATCCATACAATATTTTGTAGAAAAATCATGTTCAGATGTGAGTATCCAATATGATTTGATGAGCCTTTGCCTGTTCATCTCTTAGTCATTGTTGTATTGCATTGCATTATGTTTTAAAACTACAGAGCTTTGATCATAAAACTAAGCATTTGAATATCATCTCACTAAGACATATTATTGAGAGATATAGAGTGACAACTGATATTTATATCCAATTTATCTAAGTCTTACTTTTATATAAATATCTTTTCTTAGTTTGGGCCTCTTGGGTGTTTTTTCCTCCTCGAGTTTAAGATTCAAATTCTCACTATGTCATAATATATGAGCCATAAAAGCCTGATGTATCAAATTCAAAACACTAAACACTTGTAACACAGGGTTACGATTGTTAAGTCTGGATTTAAGCTTAGTTTGTCAGTATGAGAATATGTTAGTTATGTTCTGTTACACATACTTCGTTATATTTGTATGTTACATTTCTTTATAATTCTGTTGGCTTTGCATGCAGTCCATCAGAGCTGTTTGAGGCGAGGTCCCGGAGCCATAAGATACCAGTGAAGGGTCAGAAAGACTTCCTGCCCGATGGGTCCGAGAAGCAGACGGCCCGTCTGCAGCAGAGTCTGGACGAGCACTGGACACTTCTGGCCGAGGAGAGAGTCGAGAGACTGTGAGTGATGTCATAAAAACACTTGTTCACTTACCGCACAGCACCATAAAGCTAGGACTACAGAAGGAAATGTCCTGATGCGTTTGTGTTTCCGCACAGAGGGAATCTAGTGAAAGCTGTCTGGACCCCTGAGGAAAGACTAGTGGAATTGCAGTCACCAGCAGTGAGTCCATATCAAACATCAAATGAAACATCTGTTCATAGTCAACTCCTAATAATTATCATGCTTTTTTTGCAGGGGAAGTTTTGGCAGACAATGGGTTTTTCAGAGAGAAGCAAGCAGTACCTGCGTCCTGAAGAGGCTCTCTACCTCATGGAATGTGTGAGTGGACATTTCCATTCTCATATTTATCTCATGCTAATCTTATATACTTATATTATGGTAACTGTATACAGTATGTATGCAGTGAGGCAGTCTTCAGTGTCACATGATCCTTCGGAAATCCTTTTAATATGCTGATTTGCTGCTCAAGAAACATTTCTGATTATTACCATTGTTGAAAACAGCTTAATATTTTTGTGTAAACCATATCTTTGTTATGTCTTCTTCCTAAATCAGGGCAATGTGCAGGTGTTTTACCGGGACCTTCCGTTGTCCATTCAGGAGGGATATGAGCGCTTTCTCTCTAGTGAGACTGTGACTCTTTATCAGTATAAGGTTTGTCTCCTATGGAAACGTGTTTAAAATAAAAAAGGTAATTGCGACTTTTTATCTCACAAATCAGACTTTTTTCTTGCAATTGAGAGTTTATATCTGGCAATTCTGACATTTTCTCAGATTTGCATGATATAAACTTGCAATTGTGAGTTATAAAGTCAGAATTGAGTGATATAAAGTCAGAAACGCAAGATATAAAGTCAGAATGGCGAGATATAAAGTCGGAATTGCGAGATATAAAGTCGGAATTGCGAGATATAACACCTCCAGCAGCAACCTAGTTTTCCCAGTTGGTCTCCCATCCAGGTACTGACCAGGCTCAGCCCTGCTTAGCTTCAGTGGGAAACCAGAATTGAGAGTTATAAAGTCAAAATTGCAAGTTGTAAAGTCAGAATTGTGAGATATAAAGTTAGAATTGTGAGATATGAAGTCAGAATGGCGAGTTGTAAAGTCAGAATTTTGAGTTATAAAGTCAGAATTGCGAGATATAAAGTCAGAATTTCGAATTATAAAGTCAGAATTGCGAGATATAAAGTCAAAATTGCGAGTTATAAAGTCAGAATTTAGAATTATAAAGTCAGGATTGCGAGATGTAAAGTCAGAATTGCGAGATATAAAGTCAGAATTGAGAATTATAAAGTCAGAATTGAGAATTATAAAGTCAGGATTGCGACTTATAAAGTCAGAGTTGTGAGATATAAAGTCAGAATTGAGAGATATAAAGTCAGAATTGAGAGATATAAAGTCAGAATTGAGTAATATAAAGTCAGAATTGAGTAATATAAAGTCAGAATTGCGAGATATAAAGTCAGAATTGAGCGATATAAAGTCAGAATTGAGTGATATAAAGTCAGAATTGTGTGATATAAAGTCAGAATTGCGAGATATAAAGTCAGAATTGAGAATTATAAAGTCAGGATTGCGAGATGAATTGCGAGAATTGCGAGTTATAAAGCCAGAATTTTGAGTTATAAAGTCAGAATTGAGAGTTATAAAGTCAGAATTGCGACTTATAAAGTCAGAGTTGTGAGATATAAAGTCAGAATTGAGAGTTATAAAGTCAGAATTGGGAGATATAAAGTCAGGATTGCGAGATATAAAGTCAGAATTGCGAGATATAAAGTCAGGATTGCGAGTTATAAAGTCAGAATTTCGAGTTATAAAGTCAGAATTGAGAGATATAAAGTCAGAATTGAGAGTTGTAAAGTCAGAATTGAGAGATATAAAGTCAGAATTGAGAGATGTAAAGTCAGAATTGAGTGATATAAAGTCAGGATTGCGAGATGTAAAGTCAGAATTGTGAGTTATAAAGTCAGAATTGTGAGTTTTAAAGTCAGAATTTCGAGTTATAATGTCAGAATTGAGAGATATAAAGTCAGAATTGAGTGATATAAAGTCAGGATTGCGAGATATAAAGTCAGGATTGCGAGATATAAAGTCAGAATTTCGAGTTATAATGTCAGAATTTTGAGTTGTAAAGTCAGGATTGCGAGATGTAAAGTCAAAATTGTGAATTATAAAGTCAGAATTGAGAGTTATAAAGTCAGAATTGCGATTTCTAATGTCAGAATTGAGATATAAACTCACAATTCTGACTTTTCTCTAAATTCTTTTTTTTTCTTGCAATTGTGAGTTTAGATTTTTATCTTGCAATTCTGACTTTTTCTCGCAGTTGCAAGTTTTTATCACGCAGTTCTGAGAAAAAAAAGTCAGAATTGTGAGATAATTGACTCGTAATTGACCATTCGCACAGTTAATGCCACACATCATGTTCTCATGCAGTGAAATATACATCACAGAGCAAAGAGGACACTGACAACGCACCGACAGACAGGACAGAGCAGGTTACTTTTAATATGAAACAAAGTCTTAACTTTCTCATTTTGTAATATTTTTTTTGAAATTTAAACAATAAATATCATTTTGTGTCTCTTTAATGTGTCGTGACAGGTCGCTGTAGTGCCTCAGTTAAAGCTGCTTATGAACGATCATCTCTTTCTTCTAGTTTTATAGAATCAAATAAACATGAATGAACATCAGAAAGAATGTTGTTTCAACTGCGAAAAGACGTTAGTAAACACTGTTTTTCAAGTTCAAGTCCACCGAAGTTAATCTACGAACTCTCCTGACTGCTTTGTCAGACAAAATGGTGGATTTGGAGAATTGCAAGAGAAAAAAAAGTCAAAATTGTGAGATAAAAAGTCACAAAAAGTTTTTTATTCCATAGTCTCCAGTGTCACCTGATGAGAAAACACTCTTCTTAAATATTTTACGCTTTTGACAAATGTTTAAGATTATATATATGTACACTGTCAGAACAAAGTTCCAAACCACTGGAACAAAGAAGAGCGAAACAAATATACTGAGTGTACCATCATAAGTGTGATTTGTCTTTCTTCATTTAGGTTTTTGGACATTTGAAAAGGCTTGGGTATGTTGTGAACAGATTTGACCCCAGGTAACTAATCATGAACTTATCCTCAGTACAATCAAATGCATTTGCGTATCGAAATTATATTATCAGGTATTTCACTAGTGTCCAATAAAAGTCGTCTTTCACACAGTTCAGTCCCATCCACATATGAGAGACAGCTGAATCTGCCGGCATCATCATGGGACAAGCAGAGAAAACAGCTGAAGAGGAAACGCTCTCAAAGTCCTGTATCCAGGTACACGTCATATTTCCCACCACAGTCAATGCATTACCTGATGTTAACTAATGGGATCTTATTGTAAAGTGTTGACAGGGCTTAAAGGGGTGATGAATTGAGAAATCAACTTTCCCTTGAGCTTTTGATATATAAAAGTTCATGATAATATAAAAATATCCTGTAAATTTCAGAGCTGAAAACTTCCTTGTTAGTCAAAGAAAAGCTTTTATAGACACTAGGCCCCGCCCAACGATTTGCGCATGTAACATAGACCTAGTGTTAAACCATCGAGCTACAAAGCAATAAACATGCTGTTGAGGATTACAAAATATTGTGCAGTGACTGGGTTCAACAGTAATGCAACATGTAAGTAACTGTGTTCATTCTGATCTGAAATGTGATGATTCATGTAGTCAGATGTTCTTTGTCTGTGTCAGTAAATCAGACCAGTGACTAAACATCAACTTGCATTGTTTCTCTTAGTAGGATGAAAATAATCTGTTATTTAACAGTGATTAAATTCTATAAAGAAAGCGATCAAAGAAAGCTCCCTTTGCAATCGTTTGAGCAGCACGCACTGCAGCTGTCAATCAAACAGAGAGTTTATCAGTGACGCGTTTATCAGTGACTCCCGTTTTATACAACGAATCTCTTAACTATATCACGTTTGCACTGTTAGTGAAGATGAAAGCATTCGTTAGTGTACAGAAACTGAGTTGCAATGACGAGATCGCTGCTTTCATGCGCTCAGCATGTGTGTGATCGGCTACAATGCTCATCACTGCAACCTTTCTTGCCCTAATCTTAATATAATGCCATAGATCTAAATATAATGCCATAGATCTAAATATAATGCCATAGATCTAAATGTAATGCAACACTTTTCACGATTAGTTAACCATGAGAGCTGTAATTGTAAAATTTTTTTAAAAAATACTATTTCAAATGCAAAGACGTTAGCCAATCACAGCAGTGGGTGTTTACGTTGAAGTTTCCCAGCGGACACGCCCCTTAAAACAGAGCGTTCAGAGCAGAGGGCTGAAATCAGGGTAGGAAAAATGCCTTTTATTTATAAATGATGACAATTTTTGATGTAAAAAATATTCTAACATTATAAGTGCACCCCAGGAAACATCATAAAACAATAAAAAAAATGCAGTTCATGACCCCTTTAAAAGATCCATGATTTATGGACCAAACTAGCAGGTTTCCTCTTTTGTAATGTATATTCTCTGATTGTAATCTGGCCTAATTTTCCTTCAGATATTACAAGAGATGGCTTAAATTAAGATGAAAGCAAAACAATCTATTAAGAATATTATTTTTATTTTTATTTAGCCCAATGGAAGTGTTAACATGATAAATTGAATTTGTTGCATCTTAATTCTTTTTTTTTTAGCAACTGCCCTTTTTAGTTCTTAAGAAGAAACCTTTTATATTTAGTGAACTTTCTCAACTAAGCAGCTGTAGCCAGTTGAGATGTTTGGCTTTGCATAATTCAAATGTGTGTATTATAATCCCTATACAAAACAGTAAATTGGTCTGCAAGCGGTGGAAGCAAGTCAGATGATTCAAGATGAGGTAAAAGGAGGGAAGAAATAGACTGAAACATTATTAAATATTTTTTGGTGGGCTGAATTTTCATCTGGATGGTTGCTTAATTGTCCATCCTAATCTTATACCCTCTATATATAATCATTATGTACAATCATGTATCCGATTTCCTTATGCAATCATACACTATTTTGCCAAAAGTATTGAGACACCCCTCCAAATCATTGAATTCAGGTGTTCCAATCACTTCCGTGGCCACAGGTGTATAAAATCAAGCACTAGGCAGGGAGACGCTTATACAAACATTTGTGTAAGAATGGGTCGCTCTCAGGAGCTCACGCGTGGTACCGTGATAGGTTGCTACCTGTGCAATAAGTCCATTCGTGAAATTTCCTCACTACTAAATATTCCACGCTCAACTGTTAGTGGTATTATAACAAAGTGGAGGCAATTGGGAACAACAGCAACTCAGCCACAAAGTGGTAGGCCACGTAAAATCACAGAGTGGGGTCAGTGTATGCTGAGGTGCACAGTGTGTAGAAGTCGCCAACTTTCTGCAGAGTCAGTAGCTACAGACCTCCAAACTTCGTGTGGCTTTCAGAATAGCTCAAGAACAGTGCATAGAGCGCTTCATGGAATGGGTTTCCATGGCTGAGCAGCTCATTCAAGCCTTACATCACCAAGTGCAATGCAAAGCGTCGGATGCAGTGGTGTAAAGCACCCCGCCACTGGACTCTAGAGCAGTGAAGACGTGTTCTCTGGAGTGACCAATCACGCTTCTCTGTCTGCCAATCCCATGGACGAGTCTGGGTTCGGTGGTTTCCAGGAGAACGGTACTTGCCTGACTGCATTGTGCCAAGTGTTAAGTTTGGTGAAGGGGGGATTATGGTGTGGGGTTGTTTTTCAGGGGTTGGGCTTGGCCCCTTAGTTCCAGTGAAAGTAACTCTTAATACTTCAGCATACCAAGAAATTTCATTTCATGCTCCCAACTTTGTGGGAACAGTTTGGGGATGGCCCCTTCCTGTTCCAACATGACTGCGCACCAGTGCAAAAAGCAAGGTCCATAAAGACATGGATGAGCGAGTTTGGTGTGGAGGACCTTGACTGGCCTGCACAGAGTCCTGACCTCAACCCGACAGAACACCTTTGGGATGAATTAGAGCAGAGACTGCGAGCCAGGCCTTCTCGTCCAACATCAGTGCCTGACCTCACAAATGTGCTTCTAGAAGAATGGTCAAAAATGTCCATAAACACACTCCTAAACCTTGTAAAAAGCCTTCCCAGAAGAGTTGAAGCTGTTATAGCTGCAAAACTCCATATTAAACCCTTCGGATTAAGAATGGGATGTCATTAAAGTTCATGTGCATGTAGAGGCAGGCGTCCCAAAACCTTTGGCAATATAGTGTGTTTCTTCATAGTGTTTTGCCTATAAATTAATCTAATGTCTTGGAATGAATATTTTAGCCTTACTTACTTAACTATTTCTCCGCCACTGCGTCCCGCAGTACTACAAACCACACCCCTACTAATTATGCCTCCTACCTCAAGTTAAGCCTCCTACAATGAGTAGCAAAAATGGGCATTTGTAAATTTGTGGGTGTTTTCAAACTGGTGGTGTTTATAAATCAAATGATGCCCTTCACCCAACCCCACCCCTAAAACTTACCCTCACTGTGACGTGGGCAAACCAGGAAATGGGGTACCTACCTGAGGCAACAATTTAAACATGGTCCATTTTGGTAATGCAGGTTGCAATAAACAATTTTCATTGATGTTCACATTTTGCTTTAATCGTGACGTCATAATAGATTCAGTTTATTTGTGTTTTAGAATTTGAGGGGCATTTTTGTTCATTTTGGTGGAATTCTTGCCCACCCTGGCTCTACTTAAATTTAATTCTTACTCTATATTTACTTCTCTGTTTTAATCGGCTTCAGTGACACACAGAACACGTCACCAGTGGGGAAAACGACAACTGAAGACCAAAGTGACGAGCTAGTTAAGAGCAGAGAATCGTCGGCGGCTCCAGATCCGCCTCCACATGAACCCATGCAGGCCGCTGGTGCCTCTGATAGGACGTGGTGGATGGAAGGGGATGTCCAGCCTCCACCTGCTCAAGCCCAAAGCCCAGCTCCTCGCTGGGACTTCGGCAGCATCTCTTTCCCAGACCTGGGCTCTCGTAGGAGCCGCTCTGTCTGCCTGGCGTCTCCAGACCGCAGCCTGCTGCCCGGCGCCTTGGAGGTGGGCGACTGTGATGTGGCTCCATGGCTCAGCAGACTCAACATGAAGCAGGAGAAGCTGTCGCGCCGCGATAGGGAGCGCCAGAGAGAGCGGGATCGCTACCGCAGGGATGTTAATAGTGACCGAGAGGTGCGACGCTGCAGGAACTGGGCAGAGTATTTACAGCTGCTGGAGAAGAGGAGGAGACGGCGGCAGAAAGACAGACCCGCGCATCTGTGGGAGAGGGAGGTGACGCCGCTCACTCAGCCCGGCCAGTGCGCCTCACACCGTAAGATTACACTCTTTCATTAGACATTTAATAAATGGATTCCTAAATGACAGTGTCAGTACAAACCTTGTCCTCTATTGTTAGGTCAAACAGATATCCTGTCCCAAACTCTCAATACCTGATCGGGCCACTCAAACTAACAGATTGCAGTTATGTTTGGTGCAGAAAATACACTCACCTAAATGATTATTAGGAACACCTGTTCAATTTCTCATTAATGCAATTATCTAATCAACCAATCACATGGCAGTTGCTTCAATGCATTTAGGGGTGTGGTCCTGGTCAAGACAATCTCCTGAACTCCAAACTGAATGTCAGAATGGGAAAGAAAGGTGATTTAAGCAATTTTGAGCGTGGCATGGTTGTTGGTGCCAGACGGACCGGTCGGAGTATTTCACAATCTGCTCAGTTACTGGGATTTTCACGCACAACCATTTCTAGAGTTTACAAAGAATAGTGTGAAAAGGGAAAAACATCCAGTATGCGGCAGTCCTGTGGGCGAAAATGCCTTGTTGATGCTAGAGGTCAGAGGAGAATGGGCCGACTGATTCAAGCTGATAGAAGAGCAACTTTGACTGAAATAACCACTCGTTACAACCGAGGTATGCAGCAAAGCATTTGTGAAGCCACAACACGCACAACCTTGAGGCGGATGGGCTACAACAGCAGAAGACCCCACCGGGTACCACTCATCTCCACTACAAATAGGAAAAAGAGGCTACAATTTGCACGAGCTCACCAAAATTGGACAGTTGAAGACTGGAAAAATGTTGCCTGTTCTGATGAGTCTCGATTTCTGTTGAGACATTCAGATGGTAGAGTCAGAATTTGGCGTAAACAGAATGAGAACATGGATCCGTCATGCCTTGTTAACACTGTGCAGGCTGGTGGTGGTGGTGTAATGGTGTGGGGGATGTTTTCTTGGCACACTTTTGGCCCCTTTGTGCCAATTGGGGATCGTTTAAATGCCACGGCCTACCTGAGCATTGTTTCTGACCATGTCCATCCCTTTATGACCACCATGTACCCATCCTCTGATGGCTACTTCCAGCAGGATAATGCACCATGTCACAAAGCTCGAATCATTTCAAATTGGTTTCTTGAACATGACAATGAGTTCACTGTACTAAAATGGCCCCCGCAGTCACCAGATCTCAACCCAATAGAGCATCTTTGGGATGTGGTGGAACGGGTGCTTCGTGCCCTGGATGTGCATCCCACAAATCTCCATCAACTGCAAGATGCTATCCTATCAATATGGGCCAACATTTCTAAAGAATGCTTTCAGCACCTTGTTGAATCAATGCCACGTAGAATTAAGGCAGTTCTGAAGGCGAAAGGGGGTCAAACACAGTATTAGTATGGTGTTCCTAATAATCCTTTAGGTGAGTGTACGTCACTTTAATATTTTTTTTTCTCAAAGCATCACCAGTCTGTGCATATTATCTGGTGAGACTAACTTAAGAATAAAGAAGCGTTTGGTTATTCTTTTTAATAAGGTTTATTACATGTCTGTATCAAAATATAAAAAAAAGATTTAATTTGTTTTTAGTGAATATCATGATTTCACAATAAACAATAATTGTCTTTAGCATTTATTAATCTAGTTTAATAATAAATATATTGTTCTAAATCAAAGAAAATGAAATGTATTTTTAGTATTGTTTATATACTATCATAGTATTTATACCTCGAATTAGCTTTTATTTTCATTTACACTGTACTATTGTAATTTTCATATTTCTATATTTTCTTAATTTCTTTTTCTTTCAGTTTTAGTCATTTTTTTACTTAAGTTAGTTGCCAAGGAAATATTTCTTATTTTCATTTAAGTTTATTTAAACCTTTATTTTATTTCAGCTTTATTTCAATTACTGATTTTTAATAGCTGTAGTTTTAAATAACAACAACAACAATGCTGGTAATAAATAATATGAAGAAATTACAAAATATAATAATAATAATGATAATATCATGTTAATCCATGTTTGTTAATAATACATTGAATAATATTAATTGGTTCCACTTTATTTTAAGGTGTCATTGTTACAATGTAATTATATATTTAAGTACTTATTAATATTAATTAACTACATGTACTTACTATAGGGTTAGGGTAGGATTAGCTTTTGGTTGAGAGTTAGTTGCATTTAATTATGCATAATTTACTGTTACTACTATGGTAAGTACATGTAACAATTGTAACAAGGACACTGTAAAATAAAGTGTTACCTAGTAATTTATAGTTTAAATGTTAAAAATGTATTTGTATATAAATGAACCAAGATTAATATTAATTGTTCATGATATCTAATGCATTAAGTAATGTTTGACAATTTTATTGTTAATGTTATTTAAAGGGTTATTTTCAATATAATTATTTTATACTATGTACAAATGATAATTTTTAGATAATTGTGTAATAGGAAATGTGTGAATAATACATTTTTAGTAGTTCAAATAGGTTCATAATGACTTCATAATAAAATAAAATTATACAGTGAAGTAGCAGTGCCAAACAGATAAAAACTAGATGTTTAGGTTTGTCTGATATATGATCTTGGTTTTTGTGCTTTTAATTTAACGGGGCACCTGTTTGTGGAAGATGTCTGTTTTTGTCTCCCATGTGACATTCATATTTTTTGTATTTTTATGGTGCAGGTGAACTGCTGGACCAGATCAGCATTGTTAAGTCTTCAAGCCTGTCTGAGGGGGTTTCCAGGTGTATAAACCAACCTTTACTGTCCTGTACTATCCTGTAACCATGTCATATTGAGGGATGTAATTAAACACTGTCAGAGTAAACCATGCTAGCTTTCTCTCCAAATTGACAGCGAAGTCACATAAGCTTTTGAGATGACTGAACTGCTGTTTTAAACAATCTATTTTCTCAGATTGTCCCCGTCAGACCAGTGGAAGATTAGTTTTGATGTTTACCAACCAGACACGGTGGCGGAGTTTAAAAAGAGCCACCCCGGAAAGCCTTACAGCCGCATGTGTGTCTGCAGGTAAACACACTGACACAATACACTGAAATTAGTCCAGTCATTCATTACGTGCTTTATGATTGTCTTTTTCCTGCTGTATTGGTTTTGTCATTGTGCCTTATTTATACAGTGGTTGGATCGCACTGACTGCTGATTCATGCTGGAAATTCCGTTTTTTCAGAATTTAGCAATGACATGGAATATTCATAAAGTCATAATGTGTAAAATATGCTATATTTGGCCTCGTAATATGACCCGTCTGTGATGTTTTTAGCCTTTAACATGTTTTTAGGAACAGATATAACAAATGTACTAATAACTAGAGATACTGAACATAAAACATTTTACAGAGCTTAAATAAATACAAAAGATTTAATTGCAATTGCAATTTTGCTGTTAATCAATCATTGATTTATTAGGGGCCAAACACCAAAGGTGATGTAGCCCTTATTGTTGGTTGTTTATCTGTTGTTTTTTTTTATCTTTATTATTATTACTCCCGAATGGGAGTCTATGGCAGTCCTATGAACCACAAGCAGGAAAATGATGAAATTTGGCACACTTATAGTGGTGGTCTGAATAGTAATCTGACCAACTTTGGGGTCTCCAAGACCAATTCTATAGCTCCACCACCAGTTCAAAAATTAACTTTTGAAATGGCTATAAATTTAAAACCCTTTGTCATAGAAATAAAATTCTTAGTATACCCGATTCCTCTCGTCATGCTGATCACATTCAATATCTTATATTAGGACAACGTCATTACAGTAGTGGCGTTTTGAAATGTTTTGTATGCAGTTTTTTCACTACTCCACGTTTAAATGTGGTCCAATTCTTACCAAAGTTACCAAAATAACAAAATTTTGATACACCCTTTTCTTCAAAAGGTATGATTATAGTTAACAATGTTGACCCAATATCAGATTAGATGCTAGGTCTTGGCCAAACTTTGTCAATCAATCAAAATGAAACTCGGTACACTTTGTTAGCACCCAGATCTGAATGTACATGCGTAAATTGGGAACAGCACCACTTATAGGTCATGAGATAATTCATAACTTTTGAATGTTTATCAGAAAATCAAGATCTTGGTATCTGCGGATTCTTCATGACAATTCCCTTGATACCAATTTTGCCAAGATCAGACAAGATTTGCCAAGATCAGACAAATTGCCTGTCCACCATTTTGAAATTCATAAATTGCGATATCTTTTAAACATTTTGACATATTGGCACAAAATTAGGTAGGGATCATCGACAGCATGTCCTGAAGGTACCGGAGAAGTTTAAACACAGTGCCACCTATTGTTCTAAAGATATAAGGATTTTTACAGAAATGCTTATAACTTATAACATTGTCCACATTTTGTTTTCTGAAGCTTGACAAAAAAAAAGTGTGAGGGTTGAAAGTGTGTCTTCCATGTGGTGCACAGTGATAAGCGTCAAGCACCAAGTACATTTTTTTTTTTCAAACCATGCAAACCATGGTGTATGAGTGGTGTGCTGTATAAAGCAACAGGCTAGAGGTTTGAAGATTGTTTGATCAAATCTAGTCTATGGCAAGTGTTTAGCAATGAATTTTGCAAAGTTCATAAAGTTCCTTAAATAAAGTCTATGTCCATAAATGTCAATAATGGCCATATAAAGTGCTTGGCCCCGTAAGTGCTGCTTTCAGCTATATTTATTGTTATTATCGGAATACTGAATAATGCAGTAATGTATAATGAACTGTGCACAGTTTTTGCCATGTGACCACATCTAGAAAGGGCCAGTTCTGCCTGTGACTGAGTGAAACACATTTCTATGCTGAAATTTTGGTTTTTAAATTTGCTACAGGCAGGTAAAAGGAATTTTATGAGCTTGCATATATCTGGTTATGATAGAGCTCCTGATAAAAGCTCAAATGATCAGGATCTGTGTCATGTGACATCTGAAAAAGTCCTGATCTGAGCATGCCAACTGATTTATGTCTTTGTACATTGACAGTTTTGATGGGCCCGTGCCTGATCTGCATGCCATGAAGCAGCTGTCCTTCCAAAGTGGAGATGTCCCAGTGACGTTTGCAGTGGTGGATCATGGTGACATCTCGTTTTACTGCTTCAAGGATTTCAAACTTCCAACCGATGTGTATTAAAGGAACATTTCTAAAACTGTAAAAAATGTGGATCTCAGGGTATTAAAGTTTAATTCACCCAAAAATGAAAACTCTGTCATCTTTTGCTCACCCTCACGTCTTTCCAAGAATGTTGGTAACCAAACGCTTCCACTGTATTATTTGATTTTCATTGTAAAATGAAAGTCAATGGGAACCGAAACTGTTTGGTTACCAACAATTTTTTTAAATATCTTCTTTTGTGTTTCACAGAAGAAAGAAAGTCATACAGGTTTGGAATGACATGAGGGTGAGTACATGATAGCATTTTGGGGTGCACTAATCCTTTCATTTGATTTTGATAGAAAACTGTTAAGAATTTTGTCATGTGCAAGTTATGCCAAAACCACTTACACCAGCATTTCTATCATAAAAAATGTCTATTGTTTGGACATAGAAAACATCAAAGCCTACTTTGGTCAGCGAATTATATATTATTTTCAGGACCGTCGCTACTGGTTGGATGAACATTTCATTTCAACTAGTTAATAAACTTTCAGGGTATCAGGTTTAAGTTTTGTTTCTTGCTCTATCTGTGTACTCCATATTGGAAGTACTGTATGGATACCTTGGTTTACATATATTGGTGATGATGGTTCTTTATTATTTTGTGCTTATTCATTACTACTACTATGCACAATACAAATATTCTGCTGAGAATGGGAAAGCTAGATGAGCATTTCAAGTGGTCAATGTTTGGTATTGGAATTAAAGGAATAACTCAATAAAACAATACATTTTGTCTGGGTGCTATGTTTGTGAATTAACACACTTCCACATCTCTGCATCTACATTCTTGCATGAGTTTTCAAGTTAAAACTTCTATTATATTTTGAGTTTGATCTTTTTATTTGGTTAAAGCTATCAATATAAATATGGGTACCACTTCATATTAAGAGTCTTTAACTACGTAATACTTGCTAAACTACTCATTTAAAATACAATGCGCTTGTTTTGTACATATGTTTTTACACTGTTCTTATAATTTCTGTAATCACATCTATAATTAAGCTGTTGACCTTTCCTTACACTTTAACCGATACTTAAACCTACCCATACAGCCAAACCTGTCCCTAACCTTACCTGTATCCCACCTCAATAGCAGCAAGTGTTTTGCAATACAACATCAACACAATAAGCACATTGTATCTAACAATTATTAATATGTTAGTACATAGTAGTTAAAGACACCTAATATAAATTGAGACCAAAAATGATCAATTTAATTCCGTTATATAGTATTTAATTAAATTACCCACATATACACTATATTGCCAACAGTTTTGGGATGTCTGCCTTTACATGCACACAAACTTTAATGACATCCCATTCTTAATCCGGAGGGTTTAATATGGAGTTGGCCCACCCTTTGCAGCTATAACAGCTTCAACTCTTCTGGGAAGGCTTTCTACAAGGTTTAGGGGTGTGTTTGTGGGAATTTTTGACCATTCTTCTAGAAGCGCATTTGTGAGATCAGGCACTGATGTTGGAAGAGAAGGCCTGGCTCGCAGTCTCTGCTCTAATTCATCCCAAAGGTGTTCTATCGGGTTAAGGTCAGGACTCTGTGCAGGCCAGTCAAGTTCCTCCACACCAAACTCACTCATCCATGTCTTTATGGACCTTGCTTTGTGCACTGGTGCGCAGTCATGTTGGAACAGGAAGGAGCCATCTCCAAAATGTTCCCACAAAGTTGGGAGCATGAAATTGTCCAAAGTGTCTTGGTATGTTGAAGCATTAAGAGTTCCTTTCACTAGAACTAAGGGGCCAAGCCCAACCTCTGAAAAACAACCCTACACCATAATCCTCCCTCCACCAAACTTTATACTCGGCACGATGCAATCAGGCAACCACTGAACCCAGACTCGTCCATCGGATTGCCAGACAGAGAAGCGTGATTGGTCACTCCAGAGAACACGTCTCCACTGCTCTAGAGTCCAGTGGCGGCGTGCTTTACACCACTGCATCCGACGCTTTGCTTTGTACTTGGTGATGTAAGGCTTGGATGCAGCTGCTCGGCCATGGAAACCCATTCCATACCCTAGTCATTTGCTCCATCCGCTCTCATATATATGTATATATACAGTTTATCACATATATTGACTATACTCAGTCAATAAAGCATTAGCGACTACATCAACAGTGTTGAAGTGGTGATATATGATAGAATTAAATTACAGTTGTGTACATTTAACTTGATGTCACTGCATGGACAGAGTCATACAGGTACATATGAATCATGGTAGATACATCATAATTTTATATTCATGGTTGATTAAGTTGTGCAAGCAAACTTCTCATTTTACATTCATCTGTCAGTGTAATGAACTGCTGTTTTTCAGAGAGGGCAGGCATTAGATTAGAGTCACCTTTACGCTCATAATACTCATAAACGCTGGCAAAATAGACTGACCATACGAGCATGTGTCAGTGACTCTCATGTCACATAATGCATAATGTTAAGATTTTAAAAATCATTTGTATTTTGCTGTTTCTTAATAACAACAAAAGTCTTTGTTTTTTTCTTAACAGCACTGATATATTAGTATCATTAATATACTATTTAATTTTTTTCTATTATAGTATACTATTATACTGTCAATTAGCTGAAATAAAATAAGTTTATGTTTCTTTATATTTTATTTTAATTCATGAAAATTAATTTTTATGGTTTTAGTTAATGATAATAACCCTGCTAATGCTTAAATGTATATTCAGAGGTTCCGTTCAAGTTAATGTCAAGTCAAGTCAAGTCAACTTTATATATATAGCGCTTTTTACAATGCAGATTGTTTCAAAGCAGCTTCACAGTGTTAAACAGGAAAATAATGCAACCGAATTTGATTCTGCTGTACAGTCGCTCTGGAGAAAACAGTGATGTCATCTAGCTCATTTCATTTAGTTTAGTAATTAAATTCATTTGGATATTTATTTGAAAATTTTGTGTCCCTAACTGCCCATTAAACTTAATCAACAACATTTATATTTAACATAATGTTGATTACCACGAATATAAGAAATATTATTACAATTTAAAGGAACTGTTTTCTATGTGAATATATTGTAAAATGTAATTTATTCCTGTGATCAAAGCTGAATTTTCAGCATCATTATTCCAGTCTTCAGTGGCACATGATCCTTCAGAAATCATTCTAATATGATGATTTGATGCTCAGAAACATTTCTTATTATTAATAATGTTGAAAGCAGTTGTAAAGCGTGATACACTGTCATTTAAATATTTGGGGTTAGAAAGTTTTTTAAAAAAACAGAAATTAATACTTTTATTCAACAAGCATTAAAGTGATTCTAGTAATAAAAACGTTCTATTCATTAAAGAATCCTGAAAAAAATGTATCCACAGTTGATAATAATAAGAACCATTATTAATAATTGAGCACCAATGATAATGGCTGCTGATAATTTAGCTTTGATCATCATTTACATTTAAACATTTAGCAGACGCTTTCATCCAAAGTGACATACACATGAGGAGAGCAATAGAAGCAATCAAACTAACAATAGGGCAAAAATTACATTATTAAATATTCAAATTGAAAATGTCCCTGAAGGAGGGAACAGAGAAGTTGCGTAAAAACTACTGACGAATTGTGATCTCACCTGAGAGCCCAATCACCTTAGAGTGTAAACTAAACGAGCCAATGCACATTAGTGTGTAAGATGTATGTCACGCACCCTGCCCAGCACATTCAAGTTTGTGCTGAGGAGCCATTCAGTGGTGGTACTGCAATTGTGGCAACGGGATGTAACATCTCTGTTCCCACCCTCAGGGAACGGGGGTTACATTAGTAACCCAGATGTTCCTTATCAGTCAGTCATGTTTAACGTTACGTCAGAACGACTGACGAATTAGGATCCCTACCAAAACACCACAATTGTTGCCCCTTCCAGCGCCTTGTGTAAGCCACCTAATCCCCCTGCACCTACCGGGTGGAGAAAGGATAGGGCTTCAGCACAGAGAAGTATCAATCACTGATGTTCCTCTTAACCCATACAGTGATAGTATTGGATAACACTGGGAAAGCGTACCTATGGGAGTGACTCTACAGAGACCACATCCTGCCCGTAGGGAGGTAACTGTGGGAATTACACATATGTCCTGGCCAACAGGGCAGTGCTACATATGGAAGGTCTCTGTGGTAGATTCAGCCTAGTTAGGGTGAAGTCATTACCAAGCAGAGACGGCAGAGCGGCCTCTGCCAGGGAAAGACACGGGCTCACAGACAGAAAAGCTGTACCGTGGAAGAATACACAAGTGGTAGCACCTGCAGAGGGATCACAACACATGGGCACCTAGTCTAGAACAGGGGCTGACCTTCTGGGCATACACATAAGTGCTAGTCCTATCATCTGACGCCTCCACCAAGTCTGACTGCCAAGGGTGCTGGAGGAACTCCATGCAGGGTTCACCAGGTGGGGAACTCACCCTTGGAGCAGTTAAGCGCACATATCCAGTCCTAGGAGGGGAATGGCGCTGCAAGCGAGACACGAGTGGGTCCTCAGAGTCTTCGGGCTACTTGTGGCGAGTACACAGGAGGACACAGGCTCTACATGGAAGCTTGACACCCAGCCCGCAGCTCTATAAATGTCTGCTAGCAAGGCATCATGCAACAATGCCCAGAAGGAAGCAACACTAAGAGTGGAATAGGCCCTCACCCCAAGGAGCATGGCTGATCTTGGGCTTGGTATGCAAAAACTATAGCATCCACTATCCAGTGGGCCAACCTCTGCTTGGAGACAGCCTTTCCCTTCTGCTGTCCTCCATAACAAAGCTATTCTGAGGTCCTGAAGCTCTGCATTCGGTCCATGTACAGATGCAAAGAGTGGACAAGACAGAGCAGAGCAAGGGCTGGGACTGCCTCCTCCAGGGGCAGTGCTTGCAGGTTCACCATGTGATCCTTATAGGGTGTGGTGGAAACCTTGGGCATGTATCCGTGCCGGGGTCTCAGGATTATGTGAGAGTTTGCCGGTCCGAATTCCAGACACGATTTATTGACCAAAAATACTTGTAGGTCCCCTGCCCTCTTAACAGAAGCCAATGCAGTAAGAAGCGGCGTTTTAAGAGACAGGATTTTGAGCTGTACTGACTGCAATGGTTCGAATGGCACTCTCTGCAAGGCTGTTAATGCTAATGAGAGGTTCCAAGAGGGTACAAGGTGAGGGCGAGGAGGATTTAACCTTTTCGCGCCCCTCAGGAACCTGATGATCAGGTCGTGCTTTCTCACAGACTAACCATCTACTGCATTGTGATATGCAGTGGCATACACTTTCAGGGTGGAGGGAGACAGCCTTTGCTCCAGCTCTTCTTGCAGGAAGGAAAGCACATCTCTGATCAGGCATCTCCGGGGGGTTTCTCTGTGAGAAGAGCACCATTCAATAAACAGGTTCCACTTCAGAGCGTAAGTGTGGCTCATAGAGGGCCCTCTCACCGAAGTGATGATGTCTACCATCGCTGGGGGTAGATCACCTAAGTCCTCAACATCCCATCCAGAGACCACATGTGAAGGTTCCAGAGGTCTGGACAAGGGTGCCATAGGGTGCCCCATCTCAGAGAAAGGAGGTCCTTCCTCAGAGGAATTTGCCAGGGAGGGGCTGTCGCGAGAATCAGTTCCAGGAACCAGGTCTGGTTGGGCTAGTAGGGTGTAACTAACAATACCTGCTCTTGGTCCCCTCGGTCAGGGAATAAAACAACTACCAATGGGATGTGTCTGGATCAGCAAACAGGTCTACTTGTGCAGCCCCGAAGCATCTCCTGCACGATTGAGCTCGCCCGGTGCGTGTTGTGTTGGCATACCCATCTCGGGACTCAGCCATGAAGCCAGTGCTGAAGCGGTCTCATATGAAACAATCTGCGGCTGTGGATGCCATATGCCCCAGGAAAATTCCTCTGGTATGCCTCTGAAATTTCTTCAGTGGAACCTCTCTCCTGCCTTTAAACAAATTCAGGCAGTTCAGCACCGACTGAGCACGTGCTGTCAGGTTGACCGAGTCTAGCTTTATACTGAAAAAAGAGATCCTCTGCACGTGGGAGAGTTTGCTCTTTTCCAAGTTGATCCGAAACCCCAGATGGCTGAGATGCTGGAGCATCAGGTCCCTGTGTTCGCACAACTACATTCGCGAGTGGGTCAGCATGAGCCAGTCATCAAGGTACAGGTGCTGGTCATATAATTAGAATATCATCAAAAAGTTGATTTATTGCACTAATTCCATTCAAAAAGTGAAACTTGTATATTATATTCATTCATTACACACAGACTGATATATTTCAAATGTTTATTTCTTTTAATTTTGATGATTATAACTGACAACTAAGGAAAATCCCAAATTCAGTATCTCAGAAAATCAGAATATTGTGAAAAGGTTCAATATTGAAGACACCTGAAGCCACACTCTAATCAGCTAATTAACTCAAAACACCTGCAAAGCCCTTTAAATGGTCTCTCAGTCTAGTTCTGTTGGCTACACAATCATGGGGAAGACTGCTGACTTGACAGTTGTCCAAAAGATGACCATTGACACCTTGCACAAGGAGGGCAAGACACAAAAGGTCATTGCAAAAGAAGCTGGCTGTTCACAGAGCTCTGTGTCCAAGCACATTAATAGAGAGGCGAAGGGAAGGAAAAGATGTGGTAGAAAAAAGTGTACAAGCAATAGGGATAACCGCACCCTGGAGAGGATTGTGAAACAAAACCCATTCAAAAATGTGGGGGAGATTCACAAAGAGTGGACTGCAGCTGGAGTCAGTGCTTCAAGAACCACTACGCACAGACGTATGCAAGACATGGGTTTCAGCTGTCGCATTCCTTGTGTCAAGCCACTCTTGAACAACAGACAGCGTCAGAAGCGCCTCGCCTGGGCTAAAGACAAAAAGGACTGGACTGCTGCTGAGTGGTCCAAAGTTATGTTCTCTGATGAAAGTAAATTTTGCATTTCCTTTGGAAATCAGGGTCCCAGAGTCTGGAGGAAAAGAGGAGAGGCGCACAATCCACGTTGCTTGAGGTCCAGTGTAAAGTTTCCGCAGTCAGTGATGGTTTGGGGTGCTATGTCATCTGCTGGTGTTGGTCCACTGTGTTTTCTGAGATCCAAGGTCAACGCAGCTGTATACCAGGAAGTTTTAGAGCACTTCCTGCTACTGACCAACTTTATGAAGATGCAGATTTCATTTTCCAACAGGACTTGGCACCTGCACACAGTGCCAAAGCAACCAGTACCTGGTTTAAGGACCATGGTATCCCTGTTCTTAATTGGCCAGCAAACTCGCCTGACCTTAACCCCATAGAAAATCTATGGGGTATTGTGAAGAGGAAGATGCGATATGCCAGACCCAACATCCATGCCACGCCGCATTGCTGCAGTAATTCAGGCAAAAGGAGCCCCAACTAAGTATTGAGTGCTGTACATGCTCATACTTTTCATGTTCATACTTTTCAGTTGGCCAAGATTTCTAAAAATCCTTTCTTTGTATTGGTCTTAAGTAATATTCTAATTTTCTGAGATACTGAATTTGGGATTTTCCTTAGTTGTCAGTTATAATCATCAAAATTAAAAGAAATAAACATTTGAAATATATCAGTCTGTGTGTAATGAATGAATATAATATACAAGTTTCACTTTTTGAATGGAATTAGTGAAATAAATCAACTTTTTGATGATATTCTAATTATATGACCAGCACCTGTAGTTGAAAATGCAAACACCATGCTCCCACAGAGGAGCAAGGGTCGCCTCTGGAACTTTCGTAAAGACTTGATGCAACAGGGACAGCCCAAAAAGGGGGACTTGGTACTGATAAGCTCAACCCTCAAACGCAAAGTACCGGAACGGTCTGTGTTAAGGGAGAATCGAGACATGAAAGTCTGCATCCTTAAAGACTCTTGGGATTGAATGCATCGGAACATTTTGAACGGGAGCTTATGTAGGGCTTGTTAAAATATGCAGGTCCAAGATTGGTCGTAACCCACATGCCTTTATTGGGTACAATGAAGTACAGGCTGTTGCGTCCTTCTCCAGTAGGACTGCTATCTCTGCATACAAGACAGGAGCATCCTTGTCCAGCACTGAAGTGAACTGAATCTATACTTGGGGAGGACGCTGGGCAAACTGAATAGCCGAGTCTGATGGTACAAATGAGCCAGCGAGACAGGGAAGAGATAGCCAGGCCTCCAGAGACAGTGCAAGCGGGGTTAGAGGAACCACAGACATACCCGCAGTGGGGCAGCGAGGTGAAGCACAGGCCAAGTGGCATCCAGAGGCACAGTGTCCCATGAGAAGGAATTGCGCCCTCGAACCGCACGCCACTGCCTGTTGGCAATAGAAAAAGGGGATGAGAGTGGCAAGGCATTGTGTCACACACTGCCATCCGTGCCCTCTTGGGACCCAGAGATAGAGGAAATTGCTCTTTTTTGAGAATTTGGGTATGAATGTAAACGCATCAAAAGATTCTCTGCCCGGACCTCCTCCAGGGAAAGGAGTGGTGCAGTCACCACCTCCCGAAGAGCTATCTCCTCCATCACTGGGTTGCCCGTCTCAGGAGTGCCGTTTGGCCTGATACTTGGAGGCTCTGGCAGGGGCTGGGATGGGCTGCACCGCTTTCCTGCAGCCAGATCCACACTGTGGCCTAGGTGGGGGCTGCTGCTGTGGCTGTAGGGGAGTGGAGGTGGAAGCTGCAGGGCGGCGCCCTCTGTAATGAAAAGGCTGGGCAACTGCAGCTGGTGGTGGGGTAGAGACAGCAGCAGGCCGCCGGGGCAGGATGTGCTTGCTTTTGTGGCCTAGGAGATATGGGGAGTTTAGAAATCTGTATTTGTCGGTCTCCCTCATATCTGCAAGGTTCAGCCATAGATGGCATTCCTGGACCACAAGAGTGGACATCGTCTGACCCAGGGACCATGCAGTGACTTTCGTTGCATGTAGGGTGAGGTCTGTCACTGTGTGCAGCTCCTGCATTAAGTCAGAACTACCCCGTGCAGATCTTTGAGTGCCTTGGCCTGGCCATGGCCTGTCAGGTGGAGTCCTCTGTCCAGCGGCCTGTCCAGCGGCTCTGTAAGCCTTGGCTGTAAACACGGTTTTTAAGTTCCCGAGTCTTCATCCCCAGAGGACTCTAGCCCACCATCTGATGCAGCGATAGACATCTGGTCTTTCGGCAGAGCCCCAAATGAAATGCTTGGTCACCCACGGGAAGGACCAGCAATCTCAGAGGAAGCCCCACAGCACAAGGTGACTCATCTAAGAAAGCCACCTCAGCGTGCTTTAAGCCCAGACACGTGAGGCAGCGATCGTGACTTTCAGACTGAGAAAGGAAACAACCCCATACAGAAACACATGGGTGGAATGACATTTTTAAAAAGACGAGCCGTCACACCAACACTTGATTGAAGAGCTTCTTTGAACTCGTAGCACACTCGTTGATGATTGTAGAGCAGAACAGCAGTAACCGCTCGGCTCCGAAGTGAAAGCTTGAATGTGCGATTGCATGTGCTCGCATCGCGGGGCAGGTATATATTTATTTATTTAGTTGGTAAATTTGTTCTAGTCATTTTTATGATTTTTCAATTGAAAGAGTGCCACTGTAGGCCAGGTAAAAATAAAAATAATTTTTATGATAATCAGCATTATCCTTGACAAGTGCTCTCAGGCTTAACTTGTACTGAACCCAGAACATTCCCTTTAAAGAAGTGCTAAACACTGGCTATTATGCATGGATAAGGTGCAGGTTTTTTCCACAATCTATGCTGATTTAGTCCGGTAAAGGTATAATTGATGATGTCATCTCTTTGAGATAAATCGCTTGTTGTATTTCTCAATTTTAAGTCCCTTTTGATAAAAGCATCTGCTAAATGTAAATAACACTATACTGTACAAATGATCCTTGTATGAAGTGTTGAACAAAGGTCTTGACTCACTCACTGCACAAGGTTTGTTTGCATTTGCACCAGTGGGTTTTGTGGCATCTCTTATTCATATGTTTGATGTTACATGGACAGGTAAATCATATAGCATATAAATCATGGTAGACATAACTTTTTAAGACTTAAAGCTGATTAAGTTCTGTTCAAGCAGACTTTGGAAAAGAATACAATCAAAATGTTTCTGTTTAGAACAAAGATCTCTTATAAATCCACCACAACATGAAGTGTTTAGGGAGGTGTTTTTAATTAATCGATTCATTACAAAAAAAATTGTGCATGTTATGATATATTTAAGAATTAATAATCTGAGAAATAATTAATTATGACCATAAAGTCATACAGCACACACAAGCTGATTATATGTAGTCATTTCATTTTTGTAGCAAATACATTGTTTTGTTTTATCAGCCCATTAGGACATTTAAACACTTCATACTGTGTAACAAACAAGATGTGAAACAACACATCAGATAAAGCATATAGGCCATATAGGTATGACATCAGATGTTTGTGTAGTTTTTTTTATTTTTTGCTGCACACAAGAGGAGGTTGGACATGCTTCTCATTTACACTATATAAATGTGACCAGGTGACAGTCAGCTGTTCAATGCTGCTTCTCTGTTTGACATGGATCTATGGTGGGTAATATTGTATCTTGCCTCAGCCGGTAAGTCTCAGTTTTTAAATGTCTAACTGTATCTGTTGTTGTGTTGTGCAGTTTTGCTCAACGGTGTTTAGGGATGAGAGTCTGTCATGCATGCTGCTCACACTCACATGATAACTGACACGATAGTGACAGATGAATTTGCACCAAAACACTACAATTTGTGAAAAAGAAAAAGAAGTGCGCCTTATTGCGTTCACTGTGTATGTCATATCTAAAAACACTGTACTTGCATATAATATTGATGAAATAAAAGGGCACTTATTTGACATTTGTAATAATGTAAAATTAAAAGTTTTACTTTAAAGTACATTTTAAATTATGTTTTAATAATAGTTTTTTCTGCTTTAAAGAAGTGCACTTATTTTGATGTTGACTAACTCATGTAAAGTGCTTGATTATTTGACTTCATTTAAACTGAAGTGTTATTACTGAAGTGTTTATATATGTTAAGTATAATAAATAATAAATAAATTTCATCATTGCAAATGTGTAATTACAAATATATTTAAATACATGACATTCAATAGAAATTACATTATTTCAGCTTATAAATGCTTGTCAGTACATTCAGCAGTAACTTTAATCCTATTTCAAAGACAGTAGAAGTAATTATAAAATTACATTAAAAAAATACTTAAAGTCCTACTTAAATGGGTCAAAAACAGCTAATTGTATTTAATATAATAATTTGAAGTATGTAATAATTTGAATTATAATGCGTTTTCATTTAATTTCACTTAACATGTATTTAAGGTTTCAAAAAACAGCTTCAGTTTGTACTTAATTTTATATTTTTAAAGTATTATTTCTGTAATAAATATTCTTTTAAAAGCATGCTAAAGTGTATACCTCTATTTTACAAGGGTGACATATGAACAGTTAAGAACAGTTATGATCACTATGATTTTGCTGAGTAAAACATGTTCCTGTGTCAACATATTTTGTTGATCCTGCAACAACATTCCTGTCTGAAAATGTAGTTCTATCCCTAAACCTAATATATCCCTAAAATCTGTACAGGGTGGGTGTCTGCTGCTGGAAACTGCAGTTATATGGCACTTATCGAACATCTCGGCTTGGACAACAGTGACGTTCAGATGACGTCCCTACGGCCCGTGCATAACTGGACAACTCCTACCACTGTTTATATGAACCTGCTTGTGACCTCCATCACAGAAGTGGTATAAATCCAACATGATTTGCCCAAATGCAAATGACACAGGACGGCGTTGTATTATCATCACTCAACACTTCTTTCTTTCTACAGAATGAAAAAGCCCAGAGCATTTCAACACAAATCACAGTTATACTTGTAAGTGTTTTCAGAACCTTTTTCACACACAGTTTTACTCAACTTATAAAACCATGTATAATCATATGTTTTATTTGGAAAAGATAATGATGATAATGATATTTATTGATACGCTGCCAAGCTAATTAACAGGCCAACTGAAAATAATTGTTGGCATTGCCCAGTAACTATTTGACTGATGAACCAAAGCAAGACATTGGAAGGTCTCTTTTATTTTAAGTCAGATATTATAAATGTAGATATTGAAAAAAATTAAAACAAAGTAAAAAAAAAGAATATGTTTGTATACATTATTTGTATAAAGAAAAATTATTATGATTCTGCACTATTTGCTGTCGGTTGACCACTAGTTATAATCACTGTTAACGTTATGACCATAACTTTGCAGGGTTGGTACAATGAGTTCACAGTATGGAATCCTGATGACTTTTGTGGGATCTCTCTTTCTTCAATTAAAAAAGATATGATTTGGACTCCAGACATCATCATAGTTGAAAGGTCTGAAAAAATGTTGTGTTATTCAGTTTGCTAAAACTTGAGTGAGTGAGTGAGTGAGTGTGTGTGTGTGTGTGTGTGTGTGTGTGTGTGTGAGCATAGATATGTATACGTAGGTTCCTCATTCGACTGCTCCAGGCACTTCGACGCGCCGCCATTTTAGAACGGTCAACACACTTCAGATTCTGTCATCACTTGCATTGAAAAAAAAAAACACTGCAGCCTCTGTAAAACCCAACGCGATTTAAATTCCCGAAGAAATGGGATAACCTTTCACAGGTGAGAACGTGTTGGTTTGTGTTTTTATAGCCTATATTTTTAAACTCAATATTACAGGTTTTGGTAACACTTTACAATACGGGTGCACTAATATACATTAATTAATTCTTAACTTTACTTGTTGTGGCACAGGACTATTAACTTATTGTTAAGTAATATGTCATTGTGGTTATGAGTTTTGAATTAGTTAATAGTCCTGTGCCTCAACAAGTAAAGTCATAACATAATGATATCTTTGCAAATCATTAGATAATGATTAATTAAAGCAGACAACTGAAAGTTGAAATGCATGGCTTCAACCTGTTGTGGTAGTTAACAAATTAATTTACATTATTAGTTAATATAATATGTTATTAGAGATTAATACAATATGACACATTTAACTAATAACAATTTAATGATTACTTAATCTATTAATCATATATAATCTTCATTAGTTGCTGATGCAGGAATCATTAATAAATGGTTTAGTTCTTCATGAGTCATACATTAACTCATGATTATCTGTGCATTAGTTAAGCATGAATTAATGCATATTAGTGCACCCGTATTGTAAAGTTTTACCCAGGTTTTTAACTACAGTTACTTTTTAATGTCATGTTAGCTAACGATTTCTTTATGTATTCATGTTAGTTTAGCAATTATAATGTTTGGATCTACACAAAAACATGTAACGTGTTAGTTATTAACAGGCTTCATGGTTCTTGAATTTCAGACACAGTATTCAAGGACTGGAAATTATGTGAAAACAAATAAATTTAACTAAATTCAAGAGTAGTTAAAGAAGAGAACCTGACATATTTCTGCTGTTCCATAAGCGCACCCTACTGTCAGAGAGTGAAAGTGCATTTTCATTCAGCGAGTCTGTTGCTGTTCAGACCAATGCAAAAGAAAAACCCCTGTTTTTACACAGCTTACACGCAGTGTTGTTAATGTTAACTGTTGGATCGATAAGCTATGTGCATTCAAATAATGTAGAATAATAATGTATCTAGAATATTCTATATAATCATATTTTAAATAAATGTATACTAATTTATAATTTTGACTCCTAATTTAAATATGTTCTTAAAAATTGTTTAAATTCAGTTATGTGATGTTGATAATTTTATAAAGCTTTTATATAAAACGAGTGCAAAACAGGATAATTTTTGAGAATTTAAGCTTTCAAATAATACCTATGATGATTACTTAAAACATGGTTTGAATAAATAGGCTATATTGATGTTTATTAAACACATTACAAGCTAATTTATTACTATTTTTTATAATTTATTTATTTTGATGGCTGATTGGTTGATGGTTTATGATTTCTTTCCAATTAACTTGTTTATAACGAGTTCACTGCTTTCATTAAAAGCTGAGCAATGTGTCTGTAGGGTTCTCTGATGATCAATAATATTAATGATGTTAATATAATGTTAAGATCTTTAACCAATATTTTTAGCATATGCAGAATTATCTACCATTAATGATAAACTAAATCCTATAAAATCATCTGCTTCAGTCTATTGCAGAGATAGATATTCATTTCATACATGCATGCGTAATAACTACGGCTGCAGACGCACAGGCAACATTTGAATGTTCACAAAGCGCGTTCACGACCGGCTTTGACCGTTCGAAAATGGCGGATGGCTAACGTATAGTGGCCCATAGAAACAGTCGCTAATGAGGCATCTATGTATATATATGTGTGTGAGTGTGTGTGTGAGTGAGTGAGTGACCAGTCCAAAAACAGCATTTAGTGAAATCATGCACTTTCTGGCTTTGTGTATCATCTACTCCTCTGCTGATCCCAATGTTAGGAAAGACAAACTTCATTATATAACATTATAAGTGAACAGAAAACATGTACACCCACCTAAAGGATTATTAGGAACACCATACTAATACTGTGTTTGACCCCCTTTCGCCTTCAGAACTGCCTTAATTCTACGTGGCATTGATTCAACAAGGTGCTGAAAGCATTCTTTAGAAATGTTGGCCCATATTGATAGGATAGCATCTTGCAGTTGATGGAGATTTGTGGAATGCACATCCAGGGCACGAAGCTCCCGTTCCACCACATCCCAAAGATGCTCTATTGGGTTGAGATCTGGTGACTGTGGGGGCCATTTTAGTACAGTGAACTCATTGTCATTGTTCAAGAAACCAATTTGAAATGATTCGAGCTTTGTGACATGGTGCATTATCCTGCTGGAAGTAGCCATCAGAGGATGGGTACATGGTGGTCATAAAGGGATAGACATGGTCAGAAACAATGCTCAGGTAGGCCGTGGCATTTAAACGATGCCCAATTGGCACTAAGGGGCCTAAAGTGTGCCAAGAAAACATCCCTCACACCATTACACCACCACCACCAGCCTGCACAGTGGTAACAAGGCATGATGGATCCATGTTCTCATTCTGTTTACGCCAAATTCTGACTCTACCATCTGAATGTCTCAACAGAAATCGAGACTCATCAGACCAGGCAACATTTTTCCAGTCTTCAACTGTCCAATTTTGGTGAGCTCGTGCAAATTGTAGCCTCTTTTTCCTATTTGTAGTGGAGATGAGTGGTACCCGGTGGGGTCTTCTGCTGTTGTAGCCCATCCGCCTCAAGGTTGTGCGTGTTGTGGCTTCACAAATGCTTTGCTGCATACCTCGGTTGTAACGAGTGGTTATTTCAGTCAAAGTTGCTCTTCTATCAGCTTGAATCAGTCGGCCCATTCTCCTCTGACCTCTAGCATCAACAAGGCATTTTCGCCCACAGGACTGCCGCATACTGGATGTTTTTCCCTTTTCACACCATTCTTTGTAAACTCTAGAAATGGTTGTGCGTGAAAATCCCAGTAACTGAGCAGATTGTGAAATACTCAGACCGGCCCGTCTGGCACCAACAACCATGGCACGCTCAAAATTGCTTAAATCACCTTTCTTTCCCATTCTGACATTCAGTTTGGAGTTCAGGAGATTGTCTTGACCAGGACCACACCCCTAAATGCATTGAAGCAACTGCCATGTGATTGGTTGATTAGATAATTGCATTAATGAGAAATTGAACAGGTGTTCCTAATAATCCTTTAGGTGAGTGTATAATATGACTCCTATAAATAAAGTTGTTCACCTTTTTTGTATAAAGCATTATAAAATGTTTGTTAGTTCATCTAAAAATGAAAATTCTGGCATCATTTACTCAGCCTCATGTTGTCTTAAACCTGAAAAAAGATGTAAAAGACTTTAATTCATCTTCGAGTGAATAAATGTGAATTAATAAATTAAACCTGCTTATTATATACACCGATCAGGCATAACATTATGACCACCTACATAACGGCCCTGCCAAAATGGCCCTGATCCGTCGAGGCATGGACTCCACTAGACCCCTGAAGGTGTGCTGTGGTATGTGGCACCAATATGTTAGCAGCAGATCCTTTAAGTCCTGTAAGTTGCGAGGGGCCTCCATGGATCGAACTTGTTTGTTCAGCACATCCCACAGATGCTCGATTGGATTGACATCTGGGAAATTTGGAGGCCAAGTCAACACCTCAAATTCGTTGTTGTGCTCCTCAAACCATTCCTGAACCATTTTTGCTTTGTGGCAGGGTGTGTTATCCTGCTGAAAGAGCCACAGCCACCAGGGGATACCGTTTCCATGAAAGTGTGTACATGGTCTGCAAAAATGCTTAGGTAGGTGGTATGTGTCAAAGTAACATCCACATGGATGGCAGGACCCAAGGTTCCCTTTCAGTCAGTCACATTCAACGTACGTCGGACGTCACCGACGAATTGGGATCACTTCTGGGAGCCCCTATCAGCTGCATATCGCGCTCCGCCCCGTACTGCGGGTATAAACAGGAAGCGGATGCAGCGCACATTTGTCATTCACTTCGGAGCCGAACGGTGTTGATGAAGCAAGAGAGACTACTCAGCAAGAGAGTTTTTTTGTCAGAGAACGAGAGAGAGAAGAGGGACGTTTGTGCTGGGGAAAAGGCACGATCAGCGCGACCGCGATCTCACCGCTGCTTAAAAAAAGAGCTGTTGATTGGAAAGGGTGTTTGTGTATAGTGAGTGCACACACAGGCTGCACTATCCCCTGTGTGTTGCCGCGGTCTTCCCCTGGGTGCTACAGCACTTCTGAAAAGAGAGTTTCCTCACAAAAGAGCAACACAGGTGTGACACTGCGTCTTTTTCAGGATGTCATTCCACCCATGCGTTTCTGGATGCGGTCATTTCCTGTCGCCATTGTATCACGTGTCTGGGCATTCAGCACACTGAGGCAGCTTTTGTGGATAGTTCATGTTCCCACTGCGGGAACATGACTATCTCTGCGCTTAGGTCGAGACTCGCCTACATTCGTGAAGGCGGAGTCCCCCTACCCATAACTTGATCTAGTGCTATTCCTGCCCAGCAGAATAGACCTACTTCGATGGATGGCCGGGATGACCTGAGGATCACATTTAGGGCAAACCCGCCGAGCCAGCCTCCGCAGGCCCCTAATCCCTCACAAGCGCCACAGCCGGTAGAGCTTCCGGAGGAAAACGCTGACCCCTCTCGGGGGCGTCCAGTGGTGACCTTTGGGGCTCCACCAGACGAACAGATGTCGATCGCTGCATCGGAGGGGGAGTTCCGGTCCTTGGAGGATGAAGACCCAGTGGCTCCTCCCTCCTCACTACCCTTGACGGTGGGCAAGCCAGAGGGTACGTGGGAATCCCGCCAGTGTAGCAGGCCGTTGCGATGCAACTGTGTTCGGCGACCGCCTCCAACTGCCGCGGTGATCCACGTCTCCCGTCCAAGGCCCGTAATTTCTCTTCCAGTCTTCCAGTCTGTTTGACCGCACCACACGGGCCAACCTTCGCTCCCCACGTGCATCAATAAGCCTTGGCCACCCATGACCCGGTCGCAGGTGCCGTGATGAAGAGATAATCAATAGTCATAATGTTATGCCCGATCTGTGTAATGTCATTGTATCACTTCAGAAGACTTGGATTAAACCATTCAAATCATATAGATTACTTTTATGATGTCTTTATGAACTTAATGCAGCTTCCAGAATGGACTTTTAATGGAGGGACAGAAAGATTTTATTAAAAATATCCTATTTATGTTTCGAAGTTTAATAATAGCCTTTGGAACAACATAAGGTTGAGTAATGGTTGACAGAATTATTATTTTTTTGGTTGATCTAAACATTTAAGTTTGGCATTTGATTTTGTAGAACTACTTATTGTCTCCAGTCCTCACAGTATTTTTTTCTCTTTTTTATTTCTATTTAGCATCAAGGCAGAGTTTGCAACAACAGAGAATCAATATGTGCAGTTGCGTAATCAAGGCATTGTTATCACATCTAGCACTTTATCTCTGACAATGGCCTGCAAGATGTACCTCCACCAGTTTCCCTTTGATGTCCAAAGCTGCAAATTTACCATTCGGTCTCCAATCCTTTCAAGTACATCTGATACTCAAAAATCAATGATGATCAGGGTTGGGCAAAATTCAAAAATGAAGAATTCAGTTCATGAATGTGAAATTGAATTGGCCACACCTAAAGAATGTTGAATTGGCATTTGAATTGAAACGAGAAAAATATTAAATTACAATTCAGAGAAATTAAACAATCAAAAACATCATACATTTTTGACAAAATATGCATATTGATGCACAACCCTGATTTGGCAAACATGATTTTAATCCTAGAATGCATGAACCAGAAAACTTACATAAAGGGGGTCATAAAGGGGGTCAAAATGACCCTTATTGGAATGAATGGTTTGCTTAAAAAAAATAGGTGTCCTATTATGAAATAATTAAATGGGGTCGGGGGATGAGGTCTTCTGCTGTCCTTTCCTGTAGCCTTTCTACTCATATACTGTCTGAGTAGGTTCTACATTTGATGAAGAACTTCATGACTGTTACAAAAGTATGCATGTGTATAGTATGAATATTATCAAGTATACATGTGTGTAGCATGAATGCAGTCTGAATGTACTACATCTGCCACCATGTTAGCATTGTCATGTGAGCTACAGAGTGGGTTTTTCCATGTCATTCACAACTCCTCTCCCTTGGTCCATGGATAGTAAAGTGTCCATTGGATGTGAATCATGGCAGAAATAGTAGGTCGTGCAGATACTTTTTTTGCCTACTGTTTTATGAATACTGCATTTTGCGTATTCAGACACAGAGGCGGCATCTGAAGCACATTCTTGGCTCAGACAACAACAACAACAACAAAAAAGTCACAACAGACTTAAGTAATCCATAAAGTTAAGAAAATTTATATCATTATTGACAAAAGTGCTGGGATACATTTGGGTCAATTTGATCCCCTTTATGCATTCTTGGGGTAGTGAAACAAAGTGTATTTTTTCTCTCACCCTATGCATATTTGATATTAAAATCATTGTAATGTCTGTTGATTTTCTCTCAGGCAAGGAGCTCATGATCGTCCCATTCTCTGACGCATCATTCCTGACCCTCAGCTCCAAGGCGGCCTTTCAGACTCAGGGAGAGTGGGAACTGCTCAATATAAATATTTCTAAAGGCATTACCTTTCCTCTAGAAGAAGAACAAGATCAGCTGATATATACGGTACAGAGCAGAACAATAAAAATGAGATAATTATAGATTTATTATTAATGTGATTTGTGCACTTCCCTGTAAGTCACTTCAGTAAGAATAAGACTCATGCTGTCACAATACTGTATATGGGTCAAGTTGTCACACCATAAACCTGTCATTAAACAGCCTATAGGGTTTTCAGCTAAATCTCAACAGTAAAACAATTATGTAACTGTCACGATTAGGCTTGGACACAATGATGACAGCAGAGATTGAGGAACAGCAAACGGTAAGTTTGGGGTAGACAAGACGAGGAGATGATTTTGGTGAATGGGAGATGGCTTCAATGACAAGGAGATGACTTTGGATCAACTTGGAGCAAGGATACAGAATTGCAGAAGGTCACAGAAGCTTACGGTAGATTATTCCCATGTAAGAGAGTCTGTGTTCTCTTGACGAGGCCAGACAACTTGTGATGGTGTGCTGGTGATAAGGGCTGATGAGTGGCAGGTGTGCATCACTAGTATTCTGGTAACTGTGATGTGAGTCTGGTGTGCTCGTCACTGTTACAAAAAGAAATTCATAAAACGACAAAAATTATTATTTTTTTCAGCATATAAAACAAAAATGTGACAACTTGCCCTGACCTGACATGAGAAATACCCTTGTGAAAAAGAAATGCACTTAATTCGAATGTGCACTTTTAGTATACTTCTAGTCTTAAAAGTATATTACAAAAAAAAACATACTAGCAGATCATATAATATTAATCAAAAAGGCCACTTAAGTGCACTTAAAGAGAGTTCACTTTCATCACTATACCAACACTTTTTAAAAGTGCATTTGGTAATAATGTCAAATTAAAAGTTTACTTTAAAGTACACTTTAAATCATTTAGGAATCATTTAGGGGAGGAATCAGAGGGTCAGTGAATGGTTTAAGAAGGGATACATGAAATGAAGGTGCAATACGGTAGTGAGGAGGAATGTTGAGCCTGTAGGTGACTTCATTGATCTGCCTCTGGATGGTGAAAGGACCGACATAGCGGGGACTCAGCTTTACACAATGTCCCTGGTCGACAGCCAGACTGTAACAGTGTTCGTGTATGTACAAGGAAGAAGACAAGGGGGTCGGCTGGCTAGAGACTCGAAACAGGTATTTATTGCTATTAACTCAGGTCATATAAACAATGTGCACATGGCACAACATAAATCAAACTCAGTCTATCTGTATCACCAGTTTCTTCTTGCAGTTCCTCTCTGCATGTTTTTTCCCACACTGTATCCGAGTCTCTGCGTGTCCAGCTCCTCTCTCTCCAGTCCTCATTTCCTGCGTGGCTTATATCCTGTCTCTCCATGCCAATCACTGAAACAAGAGACAGGTGTTTCTACTTTGGCCTTGATTCACTTACGCCCCCCTCGCCACACAGACCTTCTACTCAGGATGGTATTGGGGTGTTGCTGTTCTTCTGGCATTAGCCTGGCTCTTTTGTCTTCAAACTGTGCTTTGAAGATGGATATGAGCTGAGTTCCAGACCCTCTCGCTCTCTTGAAAACAGTGGTGGACAGCTGGTATGTTGGAAGGCTCACCTTACCAGGGAAACAAGGGTGGTTGGTAGTTGAGTATGCATTGGAAATGTGTGAGCCCTGTGGTAGCTTGATCAAGAGAGTTCTGTGCATACTCTGCCCATGGTAGAAAACAGTTCCAGCTGTCTTGATGATCGTGACAGTATGACCACAGGTATCTCCCGATCTCCTGTATCTTCCACTCAGTCTGGCCGCTGGACTGTAAGTGGTATCTAGACAATAAACTGACAGTGACTCCTAGGAGTTGGAAGAAGGCATGCCAAACAAGAGATAAAATTGGGGACCTCAATCGGAGACGACATCTTCGGGGGTGCTGAAATGACAGAAGAGTTGTTGGAAAAGGGTCTCTGCTGTTTCTAGAGCGGTAGGTAATCCTTTCAGCTGAATGAGCTTTGCAGGCCTTTGAGAAACAGTCAATGATGACGAGGACACAAGGTGGCAGATCTGTCAAGAAATCAATCCCTATGTGGGACCAGGGTCGATTTGGGACTGGTAGTGATAGAGTTTGCCTTCTAGAAGATGACAAGGGACCTTTGAGATGGCACAGACTGAGCAGCCACGAACATCTTGGGAGACCTCCTGGACCAACCACGTGGCTTCGGCAATCTATTTGTTGAGTGACCATTGGATGGGACTGACCATTAAGGCTGGAGGGAGAAAAGGTTCTGGTGGTGAGGTGATGACTCCCGGATGAAGGCACGATAAGGCATCAGCTCGCTTGTTCATGTCGCCAGGTCGGTCTGTAATGGTGAAATTGAATTGAGTGAGGAAAAGGGCCCAGTGAGCTTGGCGTATGTTCAGTCTTTTTGCTTCATGAAGATATTCAAGGTTTCTATAATCAGTGATCACTTTAAAAGGGTGTTTAGCTCCCTCCAGCCAGTGTCGCCTCTCTTCTAAAGGCAGTTCCACTCCGCAGGGGACCGTGTCTTTGAGTAGAAGGCGAATGGATGGAGTTTGGGAGGCTCACCCTGCCACTGTGAGAGTACAGCTCTTACCCTGGTGATGGAGGCATCTACCTCGACGATGAAGGGTAGTTCTGGATTGGGATGTGTTAGGATAGGAGCTGTACAGAAGGCGGTCCTCAGTTGGTTGAACTCTGAGGTAGCTTTCGGATTCCAGGACAGCAACTTGGGCCCATTACACAGCAGTGAGGTGAGTGGAGCACTGATCTTGCTGAAGTTCTGGATAAAACTCCTGTAGAATTTCGCAAAGCCCAGGAAGTGTTGGCGCTCCTTTATGGAGGATGGTTGTGGCCAGTTCTCAATGGCTGTTACGTAGACAAAGGTGAACTGAAGACTGCAGTCTTATATGGTGACTGTGATTATGTTTGGGTGCAGATGGTGCTGATTAGTAATCGGGTGATTGGGAATGCGTGTAGGATTCTGGTGCTGAGGGCGTTGCTGATTTTGTGACAGATGTGTTGACTAATATACTAAATCACATGTAAAGTACTTGATTATGATTTTAACTGTAGTGTATTATTCAATATAAAATTTAAAGTTAATATATTTTAAATTTACTAAATTGCATCACATCATTAAAAATATGTAATTAGTTACAACTACTGCAATGCGCTTCTGGCTGGACTTCCATTGTGTGCAATCAAAACACTTCAATTGATTCAGAACGCAGCGGCACGTCTTGTCTTCAACGAGCCCAAAAGGGCCCATGTCACACCTCTCTTCATCTCTCTGCACTGGCTACCACTCGCTGCCCGCATTAAGTTCAAGGCTTTGACGCTTGCTTATGGATCCACCACAAGCTCAGCACCCGCATACTTCGACTCGATCCTACGAGTCTACACCCCTACCAGAAGCCTCCACTCAGCTAAAGAGCGGCGGCTGGTGTTACCATCCCAGAGAGGCATGAAATCCCTCTCCAGAACTTTTTCATTCACTGTTCCCAGCTGGTGGAACGATCTTCCCACCTCCATCCGGATGGCAGAATCACTAACTTCATTCAAAAAACAGCTAAAAACCCATCTCTTAAGCGAGCACTTAATCTCATCATAAAAAATAAAAAAAATTGTTCTTTTTTCCTCTATCTTTCTCTACACCCTCCCTATTCTAGCTTACGCTACTCTGAGCAATGCCCGAAACGTAGTATTTAAGGCACTTCTTGCGTTTCTACGCCTCTTCATAACGGATCGCTTCCTGTACTCCTCAGTTGTAAGTTGCTTTGGATAAAAGCGTCTGCTAAATGCATAAATGTAAATGTAAATATAATTCATTCATTGGGACTTTTGGGAGTCACTTATTTTATGGCTGAGCAAATGAATTGTCTAGCACTCAATTGAACAGGCCGTAACTATCAGTTCTGTAGATATTAATATCCAAACAATGGTGAAAACACTATTTATTAGCAAGGTAACAATATCAGCAGTTTAAGACATTAGATTGGTAAGCAATACAAATACAAACAAACTTTCAGTACAAACAAGACTTTATTGAATATGCTAACACATGAAACTAATATCTAACAAACACGCACCCACACATTTACACAAGTTGCAGATGGGAAGAATGTGAGGAAAGAATGAGTTTTAAGAGAGTGAAATTATGAAATCCCAAGTTTGTAGCAATATATGCAGATGCTATAAGACCTGACCTGGAAGACCTGACTATCATTTCTTAGGCAGGGTTATTTTATTTTATATCAATGCACGAGTTTGGAAGGCATTACTTGTGTTTGTTGCGGCTCTTTGAATGGGGATCCCAGAAGGCGTGGTTCGCTGCAAAGGGGTTTTCCAGGTCCGCCATCTTGGGAAGCCAATCACGTTCATGTGTTGGCAGATGAATGGAAGTCTCTACAGTAGGAAGTGGAAGTTTGAGGCATGCAAAGACTATGGAGTCATTTATTGAAACTTTGCGGCAAAACTTAAAGGAAACAAGACTCTCAACAGAAAAGAAACTAAGTAAAAGAAAGAAAATGAAGTGAGATGAGAGTAGTTAAATGGCTTGCCGTAGTCTTAACCCATTTTACGGGTCTCCCAAAATCTGATCTGATCTTTGTCATCTTAAACTGAGATGTTATCCAACCCCCTTGGAGGAGTTTCTCCTCTCACATAAATGTTATCTGATGAGTCACATGGTCTATTAACTTTCCCGCTCTAGCAAAGTACAATTTAGACATGATTTCTATTCAGTTTTCAAAGATTTGATTCATACAATAATTCAAGAAATGAGAAATCATTCACACTGATAGTAAACAAGACACACTTCTAATAAACCATTCAATAGATATAACAATTGCATGAATTATGTGTGATCTAAGCATAATAGTCTATAGACATGATATGGAATTATGCAGTTGAACGATGTTTGATAATATGTTTGTCTAGCATTGTTTTAAAATTATCTGATCTACTTTGATATGTAAGAGATTTCAGCTTCTTTTGGATGTCGGTTTTGGGGTCAAACAACCTTTGGCGTTAACTCATGGTTTTCCTCATGAGACTCAAGATGTCATCTTCAAACCAGTCTGTCTTTTTACAACTGCCTATTGTTGACATCTCAAGGGTTCATTCTCTAGACCATAACTTACATGCATTCTTTGTCTTCTATGTGGAAGAGTCAGTTATTTTCCAGATTTAATGGCGTCCCAAATGACAGATCATCTGATTTCGGGTCCTGAGAGTTGATTTTGAATTTGGCTCTTTTTCACAGTTTGAAGGAGTCATTTCTGTCTGATTAGCTCTCAGTTCCTACAGTACTTTTTTTTTTTTTGAAGTATGCGAAAGTGTACTTCTTTTTCACCTTTCAGATCAAATTTTACTTCATTATTTAACTCATGTATTCTGTGTAATTTCATGCAACGGCTATTACGAAACATTGCTAGAGAAAACAAGTCTTTCAGTAATTAAACTTTTGACTTAAAACCTTACAGATGAGATACAGATCTTGTAACAACTAGCCCCGGTCTCTGATGGTAATGTAAAGCAGCTCTGATAAAGCATTTAAAGAAGTTTGTGTTCCTGCAGATCACCATGAAGAGGAGACCTTTATTGTATGTCATTAACTTTCTGATGCCAGTATTTTACTTCCTTGTGCTGGATTTGGCCTCCTTCTTCCTCGATTCAAGTGGAGGAGAGAAGCTAAGTTTTAAAGTAACTTTGCTTCTGGCTATTTCTGTGTTAATGCTGCTTCTTAAAGACATGCTGCCCTCTACTGCCAGTGATATCCCACTGATTGGTGAGTTCATTTACTTTACTGTTACTGTATGTGTAGCAAATCAGCATATTCTTATGATTTCTGAAGGATCTTCTGAAGGTAGACTGGAGTGATGATGTTGAAAATTCAGTATATCTATATCAGAATAAAATACATTTTAAAATATAATAAAATAGAAAACAGTTCTTTTAAATTTTAATATTTCACAATGTTGCTGCTTTTTACTGTATAAATGTGAGGATAATATACTGCTTTCAAAAACATAAGACAAATTACCAAACTTTTGACAAGTAGTGTATATTTTTTTAATTTATTATTATTATTTGCTGTTTTCACAGGAACTTATTGTGTTGTCATTTTCACTCTCATGGCCATCAGTGTTCTGGAGACTATTTTTGTGAATTTTCTGATGGTTAAAGGAAATCAGACAGTTTCAGTAGCACCAGTGGAAAGCACATCTGCTCTTTCCGGTAAATATTTACCCAACATTTAATAATGAGGCACATTTCCCATAATTCATTTCAATGGCAGTCAATGGATGTATGTGAGTTGGATGTTGGCATCTTTGCTTCATGCAAGCTTATTATTCATGAGCTGTAAGTGCTATCTGAGATATTTCACTCTTTTTCACTCCTTCAAAAGGAATTGGTCCTTAGTAAAACATCTACTATAATATCTTATGTTTATATACATACGTGTATAATTCCTCTCACAGATGCCGTAAAGGATACAAAGGGCCCTTCAGACTCAGTTTCAGACAGCAATGAAGAGCAGCCGAGCACTCTTAACGTTCTGAAGCAGATTCTCGTAGAGTTTCAGGCTGCCGCTCATCAAAACCAACAAGAGAGGAAACCCCTGTGCTGGACCAGAGTGGCAACAATAATAGATATTATTTTCTTTCTTCTGTATATAACCACTGTTATTGTGTTTCTCGTGTTACTGTTCAAGGCTTGGTTCCCATGAGTAAATATCCTCTTATAAGCCTGTACATGAGATGATCAGGCTTTTATAACATCTGCATGACTCATTAGAAATATTAGAAAATATAGATAAGCCAGTAATGGTTTTCTTTTTTAGTTCATGTTCTGTACATTCTACTGAATACACTCTTAAAAAATAAAGACTCCAAAAGGGGATTTTTGTAGCGATGCCATTTTCTTAGTGTGAAGAACCCTAAACCTATAAAGATCTTGGAATGGTAAGATTCCATGGATGTTAAAGGTTCTTCATAGAACCACAGGTGCCAATAAAGAACCTTTATTTTTAAGAGTGTAAGACTGTGATGTGTAATTTGTGAAAAGATTTCAAATAAAACATATCTTGCAATCCATTGCTAAATGCAAAATTTATGTACATGTAAAAAAATACAAAGTTATGTCATGAAACTCTAGATGGCGCAGGCTAATAGCAGGTAGTCCTTTAAATACCTGCTTGTAATCACATCGTCATCTTTAGGGCACAGCTGATTGGTTCTTGCTGTATCAGTAGCCAATGAGCTTGCATGCTCAACCTTCAAATACTTGGGTAGCATTTGCTTAGCAGTGCAGCGCACTTTCAAAAACCCTCCACCTTCCCCAGCTCCACCTGTATAGATCTGCTATGGGTTATTCATGTGTGCTCTATCGTACAGCAGCAGCATGTCTTTTATTCATTTATTTTTTATTTATTTATTTAACCAGGAAGGTCCCGTCGAGATACACTATATCTTCTGCCAGGGAGTCCTGGTCAAGATAATCAGCACAAGACATACAGTAAATTACAATAAATAAATGTACATGACACCACACAATAAACAAGCAAAACACATTTAAATCTAAAAAACACTACAAAACCTAATCAGCTATTAAAACATTTACACTGTTTCATGAAAACAGACGTTAGAATTTTTTTAAACAAGGCAAGAGATGGTACATATTTCATGTGTAGAATACCTTGAAGCTCATTCCATGCATATGGAGCATAATTAGAAAAAGAAGATCTAGAAAAAGCATAGTTGTATATATACACTCACCTAAAGGATTATTAGGAACACCTGTTCAATTTCTCATTAATGCAATTATCTAATCAACCAATCACATGGCAGTTGCTTCAATGCATTTAGGGGTGTGGTCCTGGTCAAGACAAACTCCTGAACTCCAAACTGAATGTCAGAATGGGAAAGAAAGGTGACTTAAGCAATTTTGAGCGTGGCATGGTTGTTGGTGCCAGACGGGCCGGTCTGAGTATTTCACAATCTGCTCAGTTACTGGGATTTTCACGCACAACCATTTCTAGAGTTTACAAAGAATGGTGTGAAAAGGGAAAAACATCCAGTATGCGGCAGTCCTGTGGGTGAAAATGCTTTGTTGATGCTAGAGGTCAGAGGAGAATGGGCCGACTGATTCAAGCTGATAGAAGAGCAACTTTGACTGAAATAACCACTCGTTACAACCGAGGTATGCAGCAAAGCATTTGTGAAGCCACAACACGCACAACCTTGAGGCGGATGGGCTACAACAGCAGAAGACCCCACCGGGTACCACTCATCTCCACTACAAATAGGAAAAAGAGGCTACAATTTGCACGAGCTCGCCAAAATTGGACAGTTGAAGACTGAAAAAATGTTGCAGAGTCTCGATTTCTGTTGAGACATTCAGATGGTAGAGTCAGAATTTGGCGTAAACAGAATGAGAACATGGATCCATCATGCCTTGTTACCACTGTGCAGGCTGGTGGTGGTGGTGTAATGGTGTGGGGGATGTTTTCTTGGCACACTTTAGGCCCCTTTGTGCCAATTGGGCATTGTTTAAATGCCACGGCCTACCTGAGCATTGTTTCTGACCATGTCCATCCCTTTATGACCACCATGTACCCATCCTCTGATGGCTACTTCCAGCAGGATAATGCACCATGTCACAAAGCTCGAAACATTTCAAATTGGTTTCTTGAACATGACAATGAGTTCACTGTACTAAAATGGCCCCCACAGTCACCAGATCTCAACCCAATAGAGCATCTTTGGGATGTGGTGGAACGGGAGCTTCGTGAAACACAGACAAACAAAACTAAATCAAAACACAATGAAACTAAACCTAAACATCATGTTCTTCCTGGAGAAGGTGAAAGAAATCATGATAAGAGTTTTATAATTGATCATGTAAATGATGAGACACTGATTATACATTGAGCCATGAAGAGTTCAGATACATAAAAAAATCTGACAGATTCATAATTCCTAAATCTGATGTGTTTTCTCTCCATCAGATTCCCATCCGCTCACTCTGGATCTGAACACAGTGTATAAATTCCTCAATCTGTCTAAGAGAAACAGAGTGATTACTGGCACTGGCACAGAGCAGCCGTATCCTGATCATGCAGAAAGATTTGATCAGAGTCAGGTGTTGTGTATAGAGAGTGTGTGTGGATGCTGTTACTGGGAGATTGAGTGGACTGGGAATATTGTGGATATATCAGTGTCATATAAGAGCATCAGCAGGAAGGGAGGTCTTGAGTGTGCGTTTAGATATAATGATCAGTCCTGGAATTTGTTCTGCTCTTCCTCCAGATACACATTTAGACACAATAACACACAGACTGATCTCCCTGTCGTGTTCACCAGTCGTAGAATAGGAATGTATGTGGATCAGAGTGCAGGAACTCTGTCCTTCTACAGCGTCTCTGACACAATGAGCCTCATCCACACAGTCCAGACCACATTCACTCAGACGCTCTATCCTGGGTTTTATATTCATTCTGGATCATCAGTGAAACTGTGTTGATGTATCAGAGCAGATTGTAGGAAATTTTACCCATAATACTTTAAGCTGCATGATAAAACAATGAGATTTGTTATTTTTTCTTTATTGCATTAATACTACAGATGAATTTCTGTCAATAAAATAATGTGTGTGTGTGACGGAGTGTGTGTATGTAACGGAGTGATCCACTGGAGGCAAATTGATGTGATGAACCCAAGTGCAGTTTATTTACAGCATGAACAGATACAACACAAACAATGACTTGAACCATGACAGACACTCACCAACAGCAGATTACATCAAACAATACCCGACAAAGACACATGGCAAACATGAGGGCTTAAATACACAAAGACTAATGACTTAAGAAGAAACACCTGTTAACAATCAAGACAATGAACCAATGACGGGACTGAACTGAGAACACATGACTAAATCAACCAATGACAACATGACACAAGAGTCAGGACATGGAACCTGGCATGACATACCTAGGCCGCGGATTGTGGGCGGACCTGGGCCGCGGAGCGTTTCAGGGAGACATTGAGGCTCAGGCAGTTCTTGGAGCCATGCATGGACAACATGACACAAGAGACTAGGGAATCACATGACAATGGAGCACATGTCAGGATCACATGACAGACAGGAACACATGACAAAACCAAGAAACATGACTGGTTAAACTCAAACAGAAAACATGAACATGAAACAGAACCAACACATCGTGACTGTGTGTGTGTGTGTGTGTGTGTGTTTCTCAAGCTTTTTGTTTTGATAGAAATCACACTCATTTAGTTTTTATTGTAGTGGCATACATAAATCATTTTATTATTACTATCAAAAGTATCTTTCAGCTGAAATGATCAAACACAGGATTCATTACAAAATGAACAGATTGAGGATTGTGTGGTTTTGAATAATAAAAATAACAGAAACAGTTGTGAACAATGTAAGGAGTTAAGATGTGGAAAATGACATTAGTAGAGAAAATAATGTTGGAAAAAATCACAGTTCAAAATGTGAAGGAAAAAAATTATGGTGCAGAAAATGATGATGAAGATGAACTTCTGAGATTTCAGATACTGAGTCACAAGTGATGGAAAACATGAACTCTTTAGAGATAAAAATGAATGACGTTCACAACGTTTAATAAAGTTGTTGATGTAAAATAGTTCTTTCCAGATATGCAGAAATGTATCAGTGCTGTTGTGAGCTCTGAAGTTCTGGTAAAACTTTATAATAACTTTAATTAATAAATCATTAACAAACATTATACATCACTTAACAGATCATTATTTCATATATAGCCTATTCACTAGAAATATGAGATAATGTGCTTGTTAATGTTTACAAATGAACTTACTCTGAAGTTCTGGATAAAAAGAAAAGATTCCCGCTGAAAAAATAGTTGAATTCCCTTCATGAAAATAGTTACATAAACTGAGCGTATTGTTCTTCACTCTTTTTCTTTTCTGTTTCTGTCACTTCTTGCTTCTCTATATGGGTGTGTTGAGATTCGGATCATTAGATATTAATAAGGGATAAATTCGTGTTGCACACTTGAATTACGAGACCGTAGACAAGCGTGATGAGGTGAAGATCAGACTCACATTTATTAAGAAAAACAAAATGACAAAACTAAACACAAACACGGCTCATCTCTCACACACTTGCTGACTCTTTAGGACACTTTTTCTAGCTGTCCAACCTGTGCCTGATAATGTGTCTATTCAAAATAACCTTGACTTAAAATTAACGAACAACTGTAAATAAAAGAACATTAAATTAAATTTAATAAAACAACAATATAACAAAACAAAACATGCACCTGTACTTTCTTTTAACAAGTTCACAAATTTTCGGTAAAGTTGCTATTAGGTGTGTGTAATTCTGTTCCTTTTGTAGTTGTCATTTAACAAATATGCCTTGTATATATAATATTTTTTATATATACTATATCTGATTATATGTAATTGTGAACACATGAAATGTGCGTTTGTTTTAAGAACGGAATGAATGTTTGGGAAATGCCGACTGAATCAGTTCTAGTGTGTTAGCAATCGAGAAAAACTGTAAGTAAATGAATTCACTGTAATTGTCTTCACAACAAGTTTCAGTTTTACTGCAAGTTCAACTGGTTTCATAATAAATGTTTCGATCAAACAATAAAACTCACAGATGGACTACTGAAAATATAAGGTTTGTGTTTTTCAGTCTATTATTTTAAAATGAATTCTCTAATATCTTTTGTTATTTCTGAAGCATCTTTCAGACAGCATTAGCTTTTAATTTAGCTATGTTTCAAGAATCAACAAATCATAAGTTGTTCTTTCTAAATATGCTGTTAAATGATTTGACTCTGTTGGAAAGTGAACCGTTGAAGGGTTTGTTGCTGTTATCCAACTAATATTTGTGGTTTTAGAATCTCTCTCTAGATTGCTGACCTGCTGGAGTTACAGTTCAAGATAAACTACAAGATAAAGTGCTGTATATGTGTTACAATCCACGCCTGTCCTGGACTCCATTTCCCATGATCCTCCCTGTCTCTCACCTGAAATCACTCACTCCTCATCTCTCCCACTCTCCCTGGATTCCCTGCACCTGGTCATCATCATCAGCACTCCCTTTATATTGATCTCACTTCCCTGCACTCCTTGTCCGTTCTTATGTGTTATGCCTATGTGTGTCGTGTTCTGTATCCCGTGGTAAATAAAAACCCATCTTTGTGGAAGCCCTGGATCTTCTCTTCCCTGCTGCACTACACACCGTAACAGAAGAACGGACCCAAAAACTGCCAGGACTGCCCTGAAGATGGGAATCTTCCTGACCCCGATCTCTCCCGTGTCTCCCCTTAAAGACACGACAGCGGTGGATCGCCTGTGGGGTCTCAGGCAGGGCGGTCGCCCGCTGGAGAGGTACGTGGAGGAATTCGCTGAGCTGTCGTCTTTGGTGAACTGGCCAGATGCACCACTTAACGCGTGTTTTCTGATGGGCCTGGACGAGGACACTATTCGATATATTGAACCTGCCTGTTCCTTTTCCCTAGTCGAGTCGATGAATCTGATTCTCTGTTTAAATTGTTCCAATTTCGAAATTGAAGAGGTTCAAGCGAATGAGTGTCTTCCTCGTCCGGTCCCCTCAGAGAAGCACGCGGCCTGGTCAGTTCACCCACAGCCAGTTCCCTCCACATATCTCTCCAGTGGGCCTTCCCGTGTTGTCCTGCCTGTCCACAAAACCAAATGGCAGAGAAGGAGGGCCAACGCCAAGCCCTCGTCTCCGGCCAAGATGGCCGCAGCCACGCCAGAGCCCTCGTCTCCGGCTAGGATGGCCGCCGCCACGCCAGAGCCACAGGACCTCTGGTTGATGGACTTTTGGAGCGATCCTGCCGCCTCAGTTCCCACTCCGAGTCTCCTGGATTCCGCTCCAGGCCTCCCCGTTCCCACTCCGAGTCTCCTGGATTCCGCTCCAGGCCTCCAAGTTCCCGCTCCGAGTCTCCTGGATTCCGCTCCAGGCTTCCCAGTTCCCGCTCCGAGTCTCCTGGATTCCGCTCCAGGCTTCCCAGTTCCCGCTCCGAGTCTCCTGGATTCCGCTCCAGGCTTCCCAGTTCCCGCTCCGAGTCTCCTGGATTCCGCTCCAGGCTTCCCAGTTCCCGCTCCGAGTCTCCTGGATTCCGCTCCAGGCTTCCCAGTTCCCGCTCCGAGTCTCCTGGATTCCGCTCCAGGCTTCCCAGTTCCCGCTCCGAGTCTCCTGGATTCCGCTCCAGGCTTCCCAGTTCCCGCTCCGAGTCTCCTGGATTCCGTTCCGAGTCTCCTGGATTCCGCTCCAGCTCTCCTCGAGCCCGCTCCAGCTCTCCTCGAGCCGGAGCCCGCTCCAGCTCTCCTCGAGCCGGAGCCCGCTCCAGCTCTCCTCGAGCCGGAGCCCGCTCCAGCTCTCCTCGAGCCGGAGCCCGCTCCAGCTCTCCTCGAGCCGGAGCCCGCTCCAGCTCTCCTCGAGCCGGAGCCCGCTCCAGCTCTCCTCGAGCCGGAGCCCGCTCCAGCTCTCCTCGAGCCGGAGCCCGCTCCAGCTCTCCTCGAGCCGGAGCGGGCTCCAGCTCTCCTCGAGCCGGAGCCCGCTCCAGCTCTCCTCGAGCCGGAGCCCGCTCCAGCTCTCCTCGAGCCGGAGCCCGCTCCAGCTCTCCTCGAGCCGGAGCCCGCTCCAGCTCTCCTCGAGCCGGAGCCCGCTCCAGCTCTCCTCGAGCCCGCTCCAGCTCTCCTCGAGCCCGCTCCAGCTCTCCTCGAGCCCGCTCCAGCCCAGGAGCTCATCCCATTCCGCATGCCCTCCATACTACCCCTGAATTCCCCCAAGAAAGTTTTGGGGGGGGGCTATATACCCGGGGGTGGGGAACATGTGGGTGGAGCACATGTGGGTGGGGCTCCTGATCCGCCATGGATTCCCAAGGCTCCTGATTCGCCATGGCATCCCAAGGCTCCTGATCCGCCATGGACTCCCAAGTTTCCTGATCCGCCATGGCATCCCACGGCTCCTGATCCGCCGTGGACTCCCGAGGCTCCTGATCCGCCGTGGCATCCCACGGCTCCTGATCCGCCGTGGACTCCCGAGGCTCCTGATCCGCCGTGGACTCCCGAGGCTCCTGATCCGCCGTGGCATCCCGAGGCTCCTGATCCGCCGTGGCCGCCCGAGGCTCCTGACCCGCCGTGGCCGCCCGAGACTCCTGACCCGCCATGGCCGCCTGATGTCCTAGTCCCGCCCTGGAGACCTCTGTACCTGTCTGCACCTCCCCCGCACCTGCGTGTAGGTCTCCAGGACGCCCACCCCCCCTCCCTGGTGTTTCATCTAAGGCGCGAGGACGCGCCTACCGGGAGGGGGAAGTAATGTTACAATCCACGCCTGTCCTGGACTCCATTTCCCATGATCCTCCCTGTCTCTCACCTGAAATCACTCACTCCTCATCTCTCCCACTCTCCCTGGATTCCCTGCACCTGGTCATCATCATCAGCACTCCCTTTATATTGATCTCACTTCCCTGCACTCCTTGTCCGTTCTTATGTGTTATGCCTATGTGTGTCGTGTTCTGTATCCCGTGGTAAATAAAAACCCATCTTTGTGGAAGCCCTGGATCTTCTCTTCCCTGCTGCACTACACACCGTAACAATATGTAGCCCTGAGTGTTTATTGCCCCTTTAAATGATACAAATAAATATTGCCCCTTTAAATTTTGAACTTGGTAATGGAGTTCTGATAATAAGCACTACGGTGACGGATGATAATACTGTTGCAATGTATTTTAAAAAGAGAGTTATTGTTGTGAAACTTAGCTTCACCAATAGAGGGTACCCTGAGCATTACAATAGGCTGAGGATTGGTCGCTGACGCTAGTAGAGGAAAAGAGCGCTCAGTATGTAATGATTGAGTTTGAGTGTACACGCTACAGAGAGTGCTCCTGATCTAACCTGTCATTTTCATATTTCATACAGAAATAAATGTGTTGCAGAAAGGAAGAGCACCGCCTCATTCTTAAAAAGTGTAACATATATAGTTTCTCTCCACTTTACACTGAAGTGTTCAACAGCTCATCCATATTATAAGAGAAGGAACTGTTGGGCTCTTGCAGATGTCAGCTGAACTCTTCACGATGAACGATCGTCTGTCCATCTCACAGATCAGATCCTCCTTCTCTATGATTATGAGCTACATCTGAAGATCACTGAACAGGTTAAACATTCACATCATATCAATAAAACAGGAAAGAAGACTTCCTGGAGCCAGTGTTTTCTCTCACACAACTACCTAGTCCTGAATTTAAAAGTGGACTCGTGGCTTCATTTGATTTGACTTTTAATTTTTAATTAAGTACCATTTTGACACAATATCTATCTATAAAATTTAGATTTTGTCATCATTCACTCACCTTGATGTTGCTCTGAACCTGTTTGACATTCATTCTTCTGTGCAATGATAATAATGTTTTTACAATAAAACAAAAAAATCCCAATGACTTTAGTTGTGTGTTCCTCAGAAGAAAGAAAGTCAAACAGGCTTGGAACCAACTACTACTCAACTGTAACTAACTACTGGATAAAGGTGTGTTCGACATCGGCTGTGGCTGGATGCAACCGATCGGCGAGAGTAGCCGTGTGCAGGCGGGGAGGAGCTGCAAACGGAGACTTGAAGTTGGACATTTTCTGCTTCCCGTAGTGACACTTGCGCTGTGTTTGCATACTTCATCATAGCTGAAGTTGTAAGCTCCATCCGTTAGCCCAAAAACGGAATCTAACGGCTTGGTTGAAGGATTCTGCGTGTAAGCCTTTTCAGCATTTCTGTTAAATTCACTTAATTTATTAATTATTATTATCTAATTTTAAATCTGACTCCATAAATAAAGTTATCTGACTCCAATTTTATGTGACTTCGTTCATTTTGTTACGTTTGTAATTTAACAGCTGGTGATTCGTTGTGATTTAATTTGGATCGTTGATTTTTCTTAGTATATCTTATTTTCAAATATTCATTCATCAAGGGACCCGATATAGCACAGAAAACAGATGCGTCGCGATTCGCGTGTTCACGGACACAAACTGTCCAGTTCTGATATTAGTCAGAGGATTGCAGAGTGAATATTTTACCTTTAAGTGGTCGCACCTGCTTACTCAACAAAAAGTGTAATTTGATTAATAGTCACGGAAGCTGCAACTTGCTAATACAGTAATAGTCAGATAGCAGATTATCCCGCATGCTGCGCTCCATGCTCCAGTCATTGGGTCCTCAGTTTGATCTATCCTGGCAACAGATAACAGACTCCACATTGATCCATACTAGAATAATGATTTCAGAATAATACAAGATAAATCAAGATTAACATTTATTTTGGCCAGACAGAACTTAAATAAACATAATTAAACACGAATCCATGGTACACAACTTTCAGCATAAAAATATAAAATACAATTACAAAGTAGTTTCAAAGAGTCATTATATCTGGCACAGTACACACAGTGTGTGAGTGCCTCTCGGACACTGACACAGCACTGCATGGGGGCTCTGGCTACAGAATGTTCCCCAATGGCAGCTCTGCTACCCTTCCTTAAATACCCAGACCAGAACAAAGGGTTTGTAAATATTTACAACACAGCACCTAGTTTGGGGGAGAGGATCAGATATCTGAGGAGACCACTCAAAAAGGAGAACATAATTCTCATATGTTTCTCATCCTACCAGTGACTACAGTGAAGTTGAGACCATTTTACCAATCGCACTGAGACCTTTAAAAAGATACCACACATGAAAGGGGAAAAACAATAGATTTACAAGATGCATCATCTGTGGTATATTTGCATTCTGTGACTTGAATCAGGGGAAGGGAAGGGAGGAGGGAGAGGGGGAGAAGGTTTTGGGCAGGCCGATGTCCTACACTCTTTCTGTGAGACCTCTCCAGATTAGTGAGTTTTATTGTTCTATTGCAGGGGGTTGGGTCTTCAACTTTTGTCTTAGCAGTAAAACCGATTCTTACAAAGTGAAATAAATGCATTATTTGTCAATACACAGATGTTTCAGAGACATTCTTGTCATGTAATACTTTATGCACTGCTTAATACATTGTGTTTTTGTACAAGAATAAAGTTCAACATATAAGCCTACACTATAAATGAAGTAGGTTCTATGCTTTTAATCAGTTTTATTTTGATAAACATGACAATGTAACATCGCGACTACATGAAAAGAGGTTTTACTGTTATAAAAAACTGATTTGTGAGCATTAGTGGAACTGAAGAATAGAATAGAATAAACACGAAACACGTGATCGCTGTCATGTGGTGAATCTGGCCAATCGTGGAACAGGTGTGTTTTGTTGATCTTTCAGTTGTGTTTTGATCCTTTTACGTGTTCCCGGTGCCTGTTTTGAGTTCTCTGAGAAGTTTGATTAAAGTTTATGTTTGATCATTATCTCCTGAGTCTTCAGCCTGTTCCTGTGCACACCAGCCGTTACAGATGACCTCAAAACATTGCTGCAGCAGTGCAGATGCTCTGTTTAGAGCAAAGGACTCTCTCGAGGCTCACACCCGTGTGTTCATCGGCCTGGTGTGCCTCACCAACTTCCCAGACCATTCGCTGTGCACCTTCTACTTAACCAGCTTGAATGCCTGAGGCACGCCTTCCCGGTGTGGGACCTCGAGGGGACTTTGCGGAGTTTGTTGAGTGGGTGCTGATGAACTGTAATTACCCTTACACCATCAGCCTTGCCGAGGACAAGCTCACCAGCCCCACTGCGACTCCAGCAACGCCAGAGCCAGAGATTGACGAATGGCTCATAGACATCTGGATAGAAACAGCCCCCGTTCACGTGCAGAGCCGGTGACGTCACCTGTCTCTGTCCAGAGCCCAGTGACATCCCCTGTCACTGTCCAGAGCGCAGTGACATCCCCTGTCTCCGTCCAGAATCCAGTGATGTCCCCAGAACCAGTGCGGGATCACTGGCTTATCGACTTTTGGACGGAAATGTCTCCAATTCCTGTCGAGTGTCCAGAGAGGGCTCCAGCCCATGACCAGCGTCCAGAGAGGGCTTTAGCCCGTGACCAGCGTCCAGAGAGGCCTCCAGCCCGTGACCAGCGTCCAGAGAGGCCTCCAGCCCATGACCAGCGTCCAGAGAGGGCTTTAGCCCGTGACCAGTGTCCAGAGAGGCCTCCAGCCCGTGACCAGCGTCTAGAGAGGCCTCCAGCCCGTGACCAGCGTCCAGAGACGCCGTGGCCACTTGAACTTCCAGCGCATCCATGATCCCCCGGCGCATCCATGAGCCCGAGTCCAGAGAGGGCTTTAGCCCGTGACCAGCGTCCAGAGAGGGCTCCAGCCCGTGACCAGTGTCCAGAGAGGCCTCCAGCCCATGACCAGCGTCCAGAGACGCCCTGGCCACCTGGACGGAGATGTCTCCAATTCCTGTCGAGTGTCCAGAGAGGGCTCCAGCCAATGACCAGTGTCCAGAGAGGGCTTTAGCCCGTGACCAGCGTCCAGAGTGGCCTCCAGCCCGTGACCAGCAACCAGAGAGGCCTCCAGCCCATGACCAGCGTCCAGAGAGGGCTTTAGCCCGTGACCAGCGTCCAGAGAGGCCTCCAGCCTGTGACCAGCGTCCAGAGAGGGCTTTAGCCTGTGACCAGCATCCAGAGAGGCCTCCAGCCTGTGACCAGCGTCCAGAGAGGGCTTTAGCCCGTGACCAGCATCCAGAGAGGCCTCCAGCCTGTGACCAGCGTCCAGAGAGGCCTCCAGCCCGTGACCAGCGTCCAGAGAGGCCTCCAGCCCATGACCAGCGTCCAGAGACGCTGTGGCCACCTGAACTTCCAGCGCATCCATGATCTCCTGAGCTTCCGGCGCCACTCTGGTCCCCTGAGCTTCCGGCTCCTCAGTGATCCCCTGAGCTTCCGGTGTCTGCCGTGGTCCCCTGAGCTTCCGACGCCTCCGTGGTCTCCTGAGCACTGGCACCACCCTGGAGGCTTCCCAGCCAGTCAGTACCCGGATCACCTTTCTCGGTCCAAGGACTCCAGGGTGCCCGCGCCCCCCTCCCAGGTTGGTCTTTCTACGGCACGAGGACGCACCTACCAGGAGGGGGAGTTATGTCACATTTCAGTTGTTTTGATCCTTTCACATGTTCCTTTGTCTTAGTTTCCCGCCACTTGTTTGTTACCATGGTTACCCTCATTAGTTCATTTGTCCCAGCTGTGTCTTGTTAATCATCTTGTTTTTGTTCACAAAAAAAAAAGCTTGGTACATACTCTGCAAAAACAAAGAAATTTGTTTTCTCGAGGTGGCAAGAACAAGAACAAAGTTCGTTCAGACCAGTACATTCCATATTTCACGAGAAAAGCAGGTGCCGAACATCTCCGTTTTTCCGCATTAACCCCGTCCACTTTACATTTCTGACCAATCACACAATAGTTCTCGGACACCCACAAGAAAAAAGTTCTGCTCAGATGATGTGTCGAGAATAAGCTGCAAGAACTCCCAAACCAGGGCTGCAAGAACAAAATGACGTAATTTTGTTCTCGCAGCCCAGCGGATTATGTAATGGCCTTACATTACACCCTCACTTTAAGTCTTTGTCTAGTCACTGTTATGTTACCCTGCTATGTTGGAGAGTTTCCCTGCGTTTCTGTTTGTTCCTGATTTTTCCTGAGCATTATTAAAGTTTAAGTTTATATTTGGATCTTCTGAGTCTTCAGCCTGTTCCTGTGCACACCTCCACCATTACAGCATGTATATACTGTATATATTTATATATTATATATAAATATATGGGATTAATTTTGGATGGGATTAATTGTTAAAGGTGCACTATGTAACTTTTCCGTCCGCTAGAGGTCACCTATTCAAAACAAAGGCGTGGTTTGATGACGCCAAGTTTGAGCGCAGAATCTTGGGACATGTGGTCTTCACCTCTACAGCCGGTGGAAAAGAATCGGGATAGGACTCAGGCAGACATCATGTTCATGGATGTGATTATTAACGTTACTGTAGTATGAAGCAGAGCAGGACCGAGTGTTGTGGGAGCTGAGCAAGGCCGCTGGAGCGATTGCGCAACACGCCGACTTTTTGGGACCTTAGCTTATTCACTGTATCCCCCAGAGTTAGATAAGTCCATACATACCATTTTTATCTCTGTGCGTACCATAACTGTCTGATGTACCCACCGCTAGCCTAGCTTAGCACAAAGACTGGAGGTAAACAGCTCAATAAATGACAAAATAACACCAACATTTTCCTATATATGTTGTGATGTGTATAGTTACATTGTGTACTAAGACAGACGGAAAATTAAAAGTTGCAATTTTCTAGACCGATATGGCTAGGGACTATACTCTCATTCCTGCGTAATAATCCAGGAACTTTGCTCCCGTACCATGGGTGCAGCGGCGCAATGATATTACCTAGTAGGCTAGCTGGAGCCTACTTTTACCTCCAGTCTTTGTGCTAAGCTAGGCTAGCGGTGGGTGCGTCAGACAGAGTTATGGCACGCACGGAGATGAGAATGGTATGTATGGACTTATCTAACTCTGGGGGAAACGGTGAATAAGCTGAAGTCCCAAAAAGTTGGCGTGTTCCTTTAAACAGCCCTTATATTTTGAACTCTTTCCAGCAGTGACTGTATGATTTTGAGATCAACTTTTGAACAGGATGAAGATGTAAATTTTTATTATTTTGTATAAATCTTTTTTTTTTTTTCATTTTTTTTTTTCATTTATTACTGCCCTTCAGAAGCAATAGAAGATACATGTTTCGCGGAAGACAAATTAAGTACAATTTACAAGTTTTCACCCCCTGGCTCTTAATGCGTCGTGTTGCCTTCTGGAGCATCAGTGAATGTTTTTTAATAGTTGTGTTTGAGTCCCTCAGTTGTCCTCAGTGTGAAAAGATGGATCTCAAAATCATACAGTCACTGCTGGAAAGGGTTCAAATATGCAGTAGATGCTGGAAAACTGAAGAATCTGCAGGGCCTGGAGAATTTTTCTGAAGAACATTGGACAGTTTAACTGCTCAGGACAAACAAAGGACTCAAGAACAACCATCATAAAACACACAAACACTTGTGTATCATCCAGAGAAAGACAGTATTAAGAATCAAGGGTTCATAAACTTTTGAACGGGGTCATTTTAATAAATTCAGCTATTTTTTTTGTCTTGTGGACTATATGTAAAAAAAGTAAAACCTTAATCTTATTCAGGACAGTACTAAATAAAAAATAACATGCATTTTGTATGATCTTTCTAATTTAGTAAAAATTATTCAGCAAGCAGTTCACATACTTTTTCTTGCAACTGTAGATAGATAAATTTGTGTATCATTCGTTCAGTCGTTTTTTTATTTAAAGGAACACACCTACTTTTTGGGACTTCAGCTTATTCACCGTATCCCCCAGAGTTAGATAAGTCCATACATACCATTCTCATCTCCGTGCGTGCCATAACTCTGTCTGACGCACCCACCGCTAGCCTAGCTTAGCACAAAGACTGGAGGTAAATGGCTCCATCTAGCCTTCTGCTCAATACGTGATAAAATAACGCCAACATTTTGTCTATTCACATGTTGTGATGTGTATAGTTACACCGTGTACTAAGACTGACGGAAAATTAAAAGTTGCAATTTTCTAGACCGATATGGCTAGGGACTATACTCTCATTCCTGCGTAATAATCCAGGAACTTTGCTGCCGTACCATGGGTGCAGCGGCGCAATGATATTACTCACAAACCGATTGTTTTGTGTCTTAAGACATCAATGTGTCGTCACAAGCCGCAGGGTTTAATATGGATTCGTATGTGTATGTTTTTTTTTACTCTCATAGCTCTCATACTCTCAACTGTTACTATTGACATGCATTATACAACTGGCAGACCACAACGGTTGGAGTTAAAAATCTTCATTTGTGTTCTACTGAAGAAACAAAGACACCTACATCTTGGATGCCCTGGGGGTAAGCAGATAAACATCAAATTTCCATTTTTGGGTGAACTATCCCTTTAAGAATTTGTCATACAGTGAGGGGAAGTAAAATACGCATAGCCTACATAATAATAGTGTTTATAATGTTAATGTTGTATTTTATTTACCAGTGTTTTACACTACTTCTTAATATAAGCTAATAATAAAATGCAGTTTTTACAACAATGTAACATTCACGTGTTTCTCTCTCAACATGATCCGTCTCATGTGACTTACACTCACGTGCGACTATATGAAAATAAACTCAAAGTAATAACTGCTGCATATTTTCTGAACACTTTAATACTGGTCTGCACCTGACTGGTGCGTTTATCTGCTTATTTAGTTTATTACGTTTACTTAACCCATGGTAATTTATTGGAACTGTGTGAACTAGGGTAACTACCTTGGTGTTTTTATGCTTATTGCCTTCTTTTTTCGGAACACACACACAAATGTCCTGCTCGCATTTTTTTCCTTTTTTTTTACTTAAGCGGATGTAAATATGTCGTAACAATCCACATATGCAACTCGTGCCATATATTCCAAGCGCTCTGAAGGTATACTGTAGGGTTTGGTGAGAAACAAACCGAAATGTCAAGTCACATTAGGCTTTAATGAAAATCTTGTGTTGCAGTCCTGTGTGCCAGTGTGCAGCAGCTTGCGCTGCGCACAAGCATCCTTTTGAGATATCAATTATAATAAAACACAAGGCACAAATCATAAAATAAAAGAGTATGTATTTTAATATCACTGTTGTTCTTCAGTTGTCTGGTTGCAACGCATTATTCTTTCCTTTTTGTATTAGTGAAATTAAAATATTTATATTTTATTTATTTATTTTATTTAGGCTACTTAACCAAGGTAGGCTATGACAGCTGTCATATATCCTGCCAGCTGATGCAAAGAGGTGAATTTATATCTACACAGAAGAAAGCCCTGCCTAGGCTCTGCCCCGTTACGGGTTGTGTCGAGCCATTTGTTAGTCTGGTTGTTTGATAAGAAAAGGATGAAATGTAGCTGCAATAAACCATACAGCTGTAGCAGCACAGGACTTTTATTCTGTTGTGCGGAATTGAGGAAGAACTGATGACGGATTAGTTTGATCTTTGGCTGACCAATCAGCAGAAAGGGGCGTATAATTCCCACCCACGTGTAGAAATCGAATATTCAAACTGTTTGTTAATTTTTCTACCTTTGAACGAAAAACAAAAAATCAAGCCGTAATAAATTTTTTTTTAAATGGGCAAAGAGGCGGGGCGTGGGTGGAGCTGAGGTGACGCGATGAGTAACAGACAGCAGACAAACGGCAATCCACCTGTCACTCAAAATGACCACGCCCTTAATTATGCAGAACTTTAAGGCTTTATATAATGTAAATGAATGAGTTATAAAAAATTCACCCCCTTGTGAAGGGCAAAATTAGCTGTATAGACCAACACCACAATTTGTACCAGGCTGTAAACATTTTTTTTTCTGCTGTAAAGTTGGGCATTTTAACATGAGGCTCAATGAGATTCTGCTCCCCTCTGGAGCCTGTCCCTAGCGGCCAGTCGATGAACTGCAGTTTAAGTCACTTCCGTATTGGCTTCAAGAGAAACTGGGGGAGGCTGCCGCTTGGTATAGACAAGCTGTCAGCATCTTGCCTCCTGTTGTTTGTCTCCGGGCCTCTAGAGGTCCCCTGTGCTCCCTTCTGCCTTAGTTCTTCCTCGTGTGTCCTTGTTAACGTTATCTAGGTCACCTGTGCCTTGTTTTCCCTAGAGTATTTAGCTGTGTTTTTTCACTTGTTCCTCACTCAGTTTTTGAGTCTTGAGTCCTTCCAAGCTGTCTCAAGTAAGGTGTTCTTAGTTATTTGTGTTCTCTGGTTTTGTTTTCTCCCCACGTGGAGTTTTTATTTTTCTCCTGTGATTCTTTGCGGTATCACTATTTTTATTTATACCTCAGTCTGAGAAGAACTTTTGTTGGATTATTTTTTGTAACTTGCTAAATCCCTTTTTTTTTATTAATAAATCTTCCTTGCCTGAAGTGTTGCCTGGAGTGTTTTGTTTGGGCCAGCCAGTGACACAAGCATTACAGTAAATGACACAAAGAACAACATTTCTGTCTCGTTTGTGGAAATGAGTCAGATGGGGTCATAAATTAGGTATGAAAGTGTTTGTGCAATCCAGATGCAAATTAATTTGGTAAATCTGGATTATATGCATATGTTAGCAAATAGCCTACTTTAAAACATGAAAAGGACATAGAAATGTGTACTTATTGAAAATGGACTGCAAGCAAGCCTCTGCTGCTGTGCAACACCGCAGCTTCCCTTTGGATTAATTGATTGCTTTTCAAATTAATTGACAAAGATTCGTAAGGTAAGGCTTGACTATACTGTTACTATTTGTTGCTAATTTATTTAACAACAGTTTTCTAATGGGTGATGAATTTGCGTGCTTTCAGATGCGTCACGCGCTCGCTGGCTTGGTTTAGAAATGTTTTGTGATATTCGCTGCTGCAGCACATACACTCACCTAAAGGATTATTAGGAACACCATACTAATACTGTGTTTGACCCCCTTTCGCCTTCAGAACTGCCTTAATTCTACGTGGCATTGATTCAACAAGGTGCTGAAAGCATTCTTTAGAAATGTTGGCCCATATTGATAGGATAGCATCTTGCAGTTGATGGAGATTTGTGGGATGCACATCCAGGGCACGAAGCTCCCGTTCCACCACATCCCAAAGATGCTCTATTGGGTTGAGATCTGGTGACTGTGGGGGCCTTTTTAGTACAGTGAACTCATTGTCATGTTCAAGAAACCAATTTAAAATGATTCGAGCTTTGTGACATGGTGCATTATCCTGCTGGAAGTAGCCATCAGAGGATGGGTACATGGTGGTCATAAAGCGATGGACATGGTCAGAAATAATGCTCAGGTAGGCCGTGGCATTTAAACGATGCCCAATTGGCACTAAGGGGCCTTAAGTGTGCCAAGAAAACATCCCCCACACCATTACACCACCACCACCAGCCTGCACAGTGGTATCAAGGCATGATGGATCCATGTTCTCATTCTGTTTACGCCAAATTCTGACTCTACCATCTGAATGTTTTAACAGTAATCAAGACTCATTAGACCAGGCAACATTTTTCCAGTCTTCAACTGTCCAATTTTGGTGAGCTCGTGCAAATTGTAGCCTCTTTTTCCTATTTGTAGTGGAGATGAGTGGTACCCGGTGGGGTCTTCTGCTGTTGTAGCCCATCCGCCTCAAGGTTGTGGCTTTACAAATGCTGCATACCTCGGTTGTAACGAGTGGTTATTTCAGTCAAAGTTGCTCTTCTATCAGCTTGAATCAGTTGGCCCATTCTCCTCTGACCTCTAGCATCAACAAGGCATTTTCGCCCACAGGACTGCCGCATACTGGATGTTTTTCCCTTTTCACACCATTTTTTGTAAACTCTAGAAATGGTTGTGCGTGAAAATCCCAATAACTGAGCAGATTGTGAAATACTCAGACCGGCCCGTCTGGCACCAACAACCATGCCACGCTCAAAATTGCTTAAATCACCTTTCTTTCCCATTCTGACATTCAGTTTGGAGTTCAGGAGATTGTCTTGACCAGGACCACACCCCTAAATGCATTGAAGCAACTGCCATGTGATTGGTTGATTAGATAATTGCATTAATGAGAAATTGAACAGGTGTTCCTAATAATCCTTTAGGTGAGTGTATTTGGGAATGAATGAATAGTAAAAGGTGGTGTTTCATGCTGTCGTGTGGGGTAGTAAATAGAGAACGTAATCCGGAATGCTCTGCCAAAAGACTTGCATTTTTTCCATGAGTCTCAGTCTTCAAGTCCATGTCAAGTCCATGTCAAGTCCAAGTCAAGTCCAAGTCAAGTTTTGAGTCAAGTCTCAGGTCAGTTGTTCGCGAGTCCAAGTAAAGTCGCAAGTAAAGTTTCCATCTCTAAGACAGACAAACAGACATGACAACTTTGGACAAGAATAGTTTCATATTTATTTAGAGATGTATAAGTTACTTTTATTTCAAAGATGAAAAAGCAGCAGAAATCAACATATTCTTCGAAAAATTGCTGAAGTCAAATGTTTGTTTGTGAGTTTAAACTTATTTTACTACATAAAGGACATTTTAAATGGTGTATAAATTTGTAAAATCATTGAAATCACAGAAAGTCAGCTATGAAACAACAACTACATGATGGCAAAAGAGTGTCAGCTGAGGGAAACCATAAATGTTTGTGTACAGCAGGACTGAGTGCAACACGTTATTAAAGGAAGGTGTCCTTCATAACGCCAGGCTGCTCCATTGCAGCTTTCCTGTGAGTCGACGCTTCCAGGATCTTTTTGCGTGGCCCCAGCTGGATGCGGATGCCTTTGAGATCATCATCTGAGCAGAGCATTAGGGCTTCAAGATCCAAGTGTTCACGGGTGAACACAGGACCAAAGTCCAACAGGCCAATTGACGCCAAGAACGAATCCAAGTATGAGGTCTCCTCATCCTCATCCAGACCTATCTCCTCTTCATTCCAAGGCAGTTCTGAATCCTCGTCCAAACCCTCCAGTCCTTCATCCACAGTTTCAAACAACTCTTGACGGATGAGGAACCCTAGGTCTTCTGTATTACCAATGGGGAGGTCTTCAGGGTCCATGGCCATTTCCATGGAGAAGTTCCTACGAAACACCATTTTCCCGAGACCAGGCCTTTCGAAAATAGACTTCACCTGACTGGCTCCCTCTTCATCTGAACCTCGCTCGGCATCGTCATCATCATCCTGAATTTCATCCTGCTCATTGAAGACGTCAATAAAACCAGGTTTCTCTTGCGAGCCACCGTCTTGTTTGACAAAAATGACATTGCCGTCCCCTTGTCTACTCACTGTCCCTTTATCCTTCTTCCCAAATTTACGCTGTAGGGTTCCCTTGATCGTCGAAGTGATAGATCCATTAGTGTCTGCGGCAATGATTTTGGAGAACTGATCGCCATTCACGCTGCTCAAGGTACCAGTGCTGGAATAGGAACTTCCCTCCAAGACAGAACTGCCACGGGACATCTTGTCCATCTTACTCTGATGTCTCTTCTTGACCCGTTCGCACTGCTTCACTCTGCGCTCAGCATCTTTAGTGGCCTGATCTTTCAGACGTGCCACCCTTTTGGTGTTCTGGCCTGTCTGTTGGGCGGCAGCAGTGTCCAGGAAGCGGACGCAGTCCATATGGTCTCGAGAAGCAGCCACGTCCATGGGAGTGTGGAAATCATTGTCCAGAGAGAAGAGATTGGCTCCGAAGTTCACTAAGAAGCTGACGATCTGCATGTGTCCATTTGCAGAGGCGTGATGCAAAGGCGTGTTCCCCCAGATGTCACTTTTGTTTGGATCCCCTCTGCAGGACAGATAATAATGAACAATCATTTTAGCTATTGTACAGAGCAGTCAGAAAATGTATCATTATAATTAGTGGTGCTTGCATTACTATTTCCTTTTCTCATACTTAGGGTTAAGGGGTTTTGTGCTTTTACTATGGACATGCAAATCACGCTGCTTGTAGAGCAGAGCTGGACAGTAACTAACTACATTTACTTGAGTACTGTACTTAAGTACTTTTAGAGTATCTGTACTTTACTTAAGTATTATTTTTTCTGGAAACGTATTACTTTAACTTCACTACATTTGAAAGACAAATATCGTACTTTTTACTCCACTACATTTCTATCAAGGTCCTCGAAGTCGAAAGTCGTTTCTGTAGCAGCTTTGAAAGTCAGTGGAAGATTTTTTTTCTTAATTTTTTTGCAGACAGCTTATCAATAATCACTCTTGTAAGGTCTTGAATATCCAATGTGTATCAGTGTAATGGATCCGTGCATTCGGCCTTAAACAACAATATAATAATGCGTTGACATAAAAAAGGAAATGTACTTTTGATACTTAAGTACTTTTAAAAACAAGTACTTCTGTACTTTTACTTAAGTAAAAATCTGTTTTTACAACTTTCACTTGTAACGGAGTAATATTTGACCAGTAGTACTTTTACTCAAGTAATGGAGTTGTGTACTTTGTCCACCTCTGGAAAAGAGGTGCTGTTACTTTCCTAAATGATCAGTGTGGCAGCGATAAACCAGGCAGATAATTCCCATTACAATGAAGGAGGGACTTGAGCCATATCTAGAGAATATCATTAGCCCCTTTAACACAGAGATTCAGGAAAATACCCTGATAATGTGTCCCAGGATTTGTTCTGGGATCGTTTGATTTTGCTTTATTCACACTGCCAGTGATTTTCCAGAATCTGTGCATGCGTACACACACATCCCATAAAGACGTGACATTGTTGTGACGTATAATGTCTCCAAAACATCTTAAGTTTGCTTATGATCTGCGATTTCACGAAACCACGCAATTGAGATCACGATCATAAACTAGCGCATCGCTTACAGTTCCTCTACCGGGCAAATGATCTTAGCTTCAGTGTTATCACTATGACACACCCCTTACAGCATTGATTACGGCTTTTGTTCACACAGGGCGTTACGGGACTGATCCCGGCAATCTCCCCATTCCAGGATCGATCCCGGGATCAACGCGTTGTGTGAAAGGGGCTATAGAGACTTGGGGATGGGCTCTTTTGACTTAGACTATTAAGAAACCACAGAGAACAACCTAGAAACCTACTAACAGTGGCTTTGCAACCACCCAGCAGTAATAAAGTCCTTGAAACCGGACTAGGTCCATATTCTCATGGTCTTGGTTTTGTCATGGACTCTGGAGCATTTGGACTCTGGCACTCTGTCTTGAGTCCAGTCTTGAGTACTTAAACTGAAACTGCATATGTTTTGTGGTCTATACCGACTCATGCATATGATCCAATAAAACCAGGCTTTATTCACTATAAAAAGGAAAGCATATTTATACTGATTCTGCTGAAAAATCCTGCATTGCCGGTCACCAGCATAAGGTAGCTTTTGCATGCGGACACCAGCTACACCAGCTCAGTTTTCCTTGAGAACATCAAGACTATGCTGGTCCATCAGCTAGACCAGCACTATACCAGCAATAACCAGCATGGACCAACATGGAATTCATCCTGGTTTATGCTGGATTGTTCAGCAGGGGAATTGGACTCGACCCACTTCTGGTCTCAGTCTGGCTCAATCTACTCTTGACCTGGACTCGGACTTAAATGAACTGGGGCCAGTTGCATAAACTTAGCCACTATGTTAAGACTGTGTCTTAAGAACTAGTTTGACCAACTAGCAGTTAACCAAGGGGTAATCATTCTTACTTTTCCAATTCAAATTAGACTGATCTACCTTTAAGTCCAGTCTTTAAAAAATAGATGAAAATAGATGATAAATGAATCTTCAGGATTCATCCTCAACACTCTAGAATCATGAAAATTTAGGGTGTGTAACTCAAGACAAGGGACTAAAGAACGGTTCACACCAAGGACGATAGCTATAACTATCACGTTTTTTTTAGTGTTCTAATTCTATGATAATAGGGAAGTCCACACTACAGCTATAACGATAACGACACAGAGGAACGATATAGTTGGAACGACACTCAGAGAATGATTTTTTTCTAGCTGATGAACGATAAAAATATTGACAGCCAATCAGAATCCATCCTGCTTTAAAGAGACGGCATAACTGCTGCCTGTTGGTGTGGACGCTAATACTGTATAGTTATAGTCATTGTTATTGTTCTTTGTCTGAACAGGCCTTAAAGAGCACTTATTGTGCTTTTTCCTTTTAGCGTGTAAAGATTTTGAGCATGTAAACAATCTGCAGGTACAAGGTACAAAGTCTAAAACACCCTGTTTGTAGTCCTGCCATTTCTGTGACTTAACCATGTCACCAGAACAATTGGGTAAATGATTTTGCTAAAACAAGGACATGCTCTCATTATCTACCAATTATTACCAATCACAACAGATTGGGCCAGCTGACCAATCAGAGAAGACTGGGTGTTTCGGAAGGCAAAAAATACAAAAAGGAGTTAAACAGAGTTTCAGGTAAAGAGTGAAAAGAGGTGCTGCAGCAATACACAGTATGCAAACTTTTTTTTTATTTTTTTACTTTAAATCATGTAAATGTATACATTTTCTCCAAAAAATAAATTTATTTTTTAAATGATCATTTTAAGACATCAAAATAACTACAATCTTTGGCACCTCTCAGACTCATTTGACCCCAGCAGCAATTAAAATTGCACCCTCACATATTTTCTCGTAATTCATATGATGCTTGAAGTTATAACCATCCAAAGAGTTAATATGTAACCTGCAGTAAAATTAAAGTCCAAAGGTAAACCCATAAAATCTCTGATTACAATATCTACAAGAGTTTATCTCTCTGACCATCTGTTCATCAGTGGACGAGACACGGGGCACATGTGGTGAAAAGTATCATTAAAAAGAGAGAGACGCATAACTTTTAGACGATCTTTCAATATCCATGACAAGAAACACCTCTCACTGTCTTAGCATTTATCACACAGCACATTTAGAAAGGTGGTGCTTGTACTGTTTAAGAGCCAACCATGGCAATCAGTGCTCTATGCGTGAGAACGGCCCGAATGCTGCTCTGAATAAAAAATAAACTCTACCCTGAGATAATGCTGGATAAACCGTGGATGGATGAAGAGGCCTATTGTTCCAGATTTGCATAACTAATTTGGCGTATTAAACACTTGGCGTCAACTCTGGGAATTTTACAAACAATGTGCGGAGCAGATCATACGAGAAAGAAAGTTAGAGGAGGACACAGGGCCACCCAGAGAGAAAATAAATAGTGTAATTCTAAAAAGCTTCCCTTTTTATCATGCAGAGTATTTTAATGGAAGGCTATTTTATTGATGACATCAGTTTCAAATTGTAGCCATAAGACATTCATGTGATTTGCTGTAGTAAACGCAAGAGTGATGATTGATTTACTCATAAAGCAAGAAGACTGGAACCGCCCAAAGGTCATAAAGGAATATATTGTAATGCATAATAAACCCTTATGAAATAACATACTTAAATGAATGTAATGTTTTCATACACTTGCATGTTACTTGCAATTATATTAAACCATATTATATTTTACATGTATACTAAATGCAATTATTAGTATGAGGTATTAAGTATGACTTAAGTACATCCTCATAATTAATTGTATTGTTTTTGAAATATGGTAAACATGCACTGAATGTACTGACTAGAATATACTTTAATATAATTTCTGTTGGAACTTATGTCATTTAATTAAAAGAGTACATTTAAAATGTATTAACAATCAAGTACTTTACATGTGCTTTAGCATGTTAGTTAACACATCAAAATAAGTGCACTTCTTTAAAGCTTGACAAAAGATTAATAAAACACAATTATTTTTACAGTAAAACTCTTTATATTACATTATTACAAAGTGCATTTTTTAAGAAATGTATGTTAAGAAAGTTTACTCTTTTTAAGTGCACTTAAGTGACCTTTTATTTATTATATTTTCTGCAGGTACAGTTTTTAAAAATATATACTTTTAAGATCTTAAGTACACTACAAGCTCACATCCAATACGATTAAGCGCACTTACATTTCACAAATTAATGAAAAGTCCTAGACTGCAAACAGATCAAGATCACAGTTTGCTTCTATAGTAATAGATTGTTTGATATGTAACACTGATATCTATGGCCTTCAACGATTACATTTTTTTAATTGTAAGACATACAAAGCAAGGTAACAACCACTGTAAAAAGTTTTAGCATTAACTTATTCATTAAATTATTCTTAACAATTTAACAACTATTATTCTGGATGAAAACTCAATGTATAGATTTGATTAAAAGTTTAAACCTAGCCATCGGTACACTGAACATGATCAGTATACTGTAGATAGGTTTTGTGGGTTTTCTGAGCTCACCCTCTGCTACATATCAGCTGAAGTGCTTCAATATGTCCGTGGTAAGCGGCCCAGAGAGTGGGTGTCATGCCGTCCTCATCCGGAGTGTTCAGGTCTTTTCTTGTGGCTTCTTTCAATAGCTCCAAATAGCCATCAATGGCTGCTTTGTGATATCGAGACATGTCTGTGATAACTATCTCTCTTCTTCAGCAAGCAAAAATGTATCTGATGAAGTGTTACAGGAGCATCATTGCAGACATCTCTTGCGTGTTCTGTCTCTGTGTCTGAGGGTGGAGAAACTCTGATCGCACTGCCTGGACACGACACCAATATCACTGTCATAAACTAAAGTCCGGTCTGAGCTGTAATCGTTTACCAGACGCACACCATCAGTGTTAGTTTGACAGAGATATAAATAGGGACAACTATTTGCTCTTTTTGTTAAAGTTTTCATTTGATCATTTCAAATGTCAAAATTTTTAAAGGCTATATAATTACATGATTTTAGAAGTCAGGAAAGTTATTTCTATTCTTTAACCAAAAATGTCAATGTCTTTTTTTCTGCTATTGTATTGATTCCCCCCTAGCCAACACAACATGCTTTGATTGAATATGTCTTATACAATTTACGTATAAAACCCTAAGTCAAAGTGCAATTTCCATGCTATAGGCAAGTGCATATGAGTGAGTTTACAAAATAATTGTGCACATGGGCCTATATGTGCATGGTAATACATTTTAATGTTAAGTTTTAAAGACTTAAAATTTTAAAGACCAGCCCAGTCTTCAGCCCTACATTTCCCATCATTCCTTACGTTCTTCACCTGCCCTCAGTCAACCATTATCCACAACTGATTCCCATCTTCTCTGCAATCACCAACACTATATTGCCAAAAGTTTTGGGACGCCTGCCTTTACATGTACATGAACTTTAATGACATCCCATTCTTAATCCGTAGGGTTTAATATGGAGTTGGACCACCCTTTGCAGCTTTAACTCTTCTGGGAAGGCTTTCCACAAGGTTTAGGAGTGTGTTTATGGGAATTTTTGACCATTCTTCTAGAAGCGCATTTGTGAGGTCAGACACTGATGTTGGACGAGAAGGCCTGGCTCGCAGTCTCCGCTCTAATTCATCCCAAAGGTGTTCTATCGGGTTGAGGTCAGGACTCTGTGCAGGCTAGTCAAGTTCCTCCACACCAAACTCCATGTCTTTATGGACCTTGCTGTCAAGGTGCTGAACAAAGAAAAGGTGCGAGGACTCATTTGCAGGAAGGGGATACATTTATTGTAAAAATAAAAGAATACAAAAACAAAACCCATGGGGGGGGAGAACAAAACTAGAAATACTTTAAACATCTGGAACAGAACATGTAATACAACGGGGAAAAACGGATGACAGCGACCCAACACAGGACTGCATACACGAGGAGACTATAAAGGGTACAAATCAGGAGGGAAACAGGTGGGCCAATTAAACAACAATCAGATAACAAGGGGGGTGGGGTCAAGACAGATGACAAGAGCACATGGCCCAGAAATAACCCAAAACACCACATGTGTTAAACAAGACAAGACAGACATGTGATATTTGCTTTGTGCACTGGAACAGGAATGGGCCATCCCCAAACTGTTCCCACAAAGTTAGGAGCATGAAATTGTCCAAAATGTCTTGGTATGCTAAAGCATTAAGAGTTCCTTTCACTGGAACTAAGGGGCCAAGCCCAACCCCTGAAAAACAAAATGCAGCTGCTCGACCATGGAAACTCATGTCTTGAAGCTCTCTACGCACTGTTCTTGAGCTAATCTGAAGGCCACGAGAAGTTTGAAGGTCTGTAGCTATTGACTCTGCAGAAAGTTGGTGACTTCTGTGCACTGTACACCTCAGCATGCGCTGACCCCGTTCTGTGATTTTACGTGGCTGTAAGAAGTTGAACATGCCTTTTGTCTATAATATGACAAATCGGACTAATTGGAATCAATTGGAAACATCACATGCATATAATTTTGAGAACCAATGAGAAGCTCCAATTTGTCTGGGCAAGTCTGGAGAATCATGACTGTTAATGAAGAGGGAGGGATTATCGTTAATTAGCCAAAATCTGTAGAATACAAAAAGACCAAAGGGCAGCGTCTCAACAGTGTGACTAGCTGTTGAACAACGGCAGGAAGTTGGTGTACTGTTCAATTGCTGGCACTTTGTGTGTGGTTTTGTGCTTTTTGTCATGCTGTTCCACAGTGGAGTAATCTGAGTCCTCAAACTCTGATGTTGCAGCAAACTGACCAGTGGGTTCAACAAGCTAGTCAACGGTTTCCTCCGCAGGTTCAATGGCAAGCTAGTCAACCATTTCCTCAGCAGGTTCAGCCTAAGCAGCCAGTGGTTCATACAGAGCCCCTTGACAAATGTGCTGTAGCTGATTATGAGCAGATCCAATGATCCCAGGTGGGCCACCTGGTATCAGTGGTGCTGAGTGTCAAGCTACAAACTGCTGCTTTAATGGACCACATTGTTACTATGGGAAGGCAGGTAAGTGTTGAGTCAGTGTAAAGGTGTTCATGTTAAACTGCTCCGCAGTAACCTGCTCTTGTACCTTGTTCCAGTGACTGTCCAGTGTATAAGAGATGGTCAGTTTGTGGTAGTGGTGGCTAGAGATGTTATGCTACCTCGCTTGAGCCTGGATTCAGTCCATCTCCTGGGTGGAAATGACCAGTGGGACCAGTGCAGTCCTGTGGGATCCACACCTTCCTTTGCTAGATACCAGTTCCCTGCCACTGCATGTGGCACAAGCATGATGGTGAGTAGCTGCTTGTGGTTCTGCATGGCTTCTAAATGGACTGGATGCCAACAGTTACTATTTGCAAGAGGGCAGTGGATATGTGGTGTATGAAAACCGAATGACCTTGTATGAAGTGGGTGTTGGACCATTTGGTTCCATCACAAGGGACAGTCATTTTGAGTTTTTTTTTTATTTTATTTTTTTTAAATGCTTTAGCGCATGTTAATCCTTGACAAATGCTACGAGCTCACTGTTTGTCCAGGCTTCTCTTCCAGTGTAGGTACTCTGCTACTTCTGTGGAAGCTCTGGTTGTGGAGGTTCCTGCACCTCCACCAGTAGCTGCTCCTGGACCCCTCAGGGTGGAGCTTAGACTGGCAAATGGTCAATGTGTCACCAAAGGCTGTGCAGAAGGTAAGTGTCTGTCCCAAGTATGCTTAAGTATTTTCTAAAACTCCAGGTTACAGCTGTTTCTGGTTAAACACTGGTTCTTCCTCAGGGGATGAGGCGCACACGTCCTACTACGGTGGTGCTGATTATCCAGTCACAAAAGTCCTGCGGGAGCCTGTGTATGTTGAGGTGCGCATTTTGGACCGATGTTGAGGACCGATCCCAACATTGTATTAATGCTGGGACATCAACCCCCAGTCTACCCCAGTGGGACCTTATGGTCGACGGGTGAGTAAGGCCAGTCTTTATCCCTCTTGTGTTCTGTAAGGCAATAGACTGTCTCTTTGCCTTTCAGATGCCCTTACCAGGATGACCGTTACCTGACCACATTGGTTCCGGTGACTGGATCTTCTGGTCTTCAGTTCCCAACCCACTAACGCTTTGTGAAGATGTTCACATTTGTGGATCCAGCATCACTGGCTCCTCTGCAGGAAACTGTATGCCTCGCAGCCTTGCCGAAACCATATATATATTTCTTTCTTCCCTCTGTTAGATCTTCATCCACTGTAGTACAGCAGTGTGCCATCCCTCTTCTGGCTCCTGTGAGCAAACCTGCGCTAGGAAAAGTGAGTGCTGGCTGTAAACTGAGTTCAGGAACCATGATAATTTTACCGTTAGGACCACCAGGGGTTGTTGTACACCTATGCACATGATTATGGTTTTGATACAGCTAAAATGTTTTATGCCAGTCTTGACAAAGTAATGTCTAGAGTCATGAAATTCTTTAGTTATCAACTTTTATGCTAGTTTAAGCAGGCTAAACAAATCACGTTTTGGTGAAAATGTAGGCTAAATCAGCCTACAATGACAAGAATTAGAAGGAAATGCATTTTTGGATGGTGTAATTATAATGGTGTCATTAATCAAAGATTACCCATGTTTAAATTACTGAAACCCTAAATGGACAACAAGCAATAATTCACCACACTGCATGGGGTGTTTGTCGCAATGGCAAATTCAAGCGCACCACTTCACCTTTTAACTTGTTATAATCTATCATTTGAATAAGAGCACAACACCAATGAACTGGGGGTTATGAATTGTTTTGACTACAGCCTTTTTAAAAAAAAATTTTTTTAAATCTGGTTTTATGTAAACAATTTAACAGTGGGTTGTAAATGAGACAATTTTATTAAGTCAAGTCCCCCCCCCCCCCCCCTTTTTTTAAATTTTTTTTTTATTGAATGTACTCTTGAAAAACAGCCATAGTTAAATTTTTGCCCTCTGGCAATTCTAGTTAAATGCCCCTCATGATTCTACCCCGAAGAGATTCTAACGTCAGGACCATCTCTAGTGGGCAAACTGTGGTGTCTAGTTAAGTTAACCTGGTCATGTGACTCTAGTGGCTAATAAACTTCTTGAAACTCAAGTGTTTCTTTGGTATTTATTTCTGCTGGAGTTTTTTTTTGTTTTTGTCTCCAATAAAATCAGTACCAACCTGCATTGTCCTTTTTAATCCGGATGTTGTGACCAGACTTAAGGCTACACTGTAAATTCAAATAGCTTTTCTGACTCGCACAGTAACTTTACTCCATAATGTAAAATCCTGCAAGTAGCATGTATTTTGTTGAGCTAGTCAATTGCAAGTTTAAAATAACTATTTACTCCATTGTTTGAGTGACGCTTACTTGAAACAAGTAGCAACAAAGGATGCAATGATGTTACTGCAGCAGTGCATTAAAGCGTGCCTAATGTACAGAAACTAAGAAGTGACGCTTGAGCATATGTACTGTAAATTCTAACAAGTTCAGTTAAAGTTTGGAAACCGACTGCCTTATTTTTGCTAAGCAAACTTAAAGGGAAAGACGAATTTAATAATCAGCTACAAGTAAAGAGCTAACACCTCCCAAGTAAATTAATATCAAGTTAGTTTAATGTCAATTCTAGTTCACATGCCCTATAATATTTACTAACAGTAAGATTACTTTAATTCCATAGAACTAACAGTGTTTGCAAACATCTTAAATATTCTTAACAGTTTTAATGTAATTTTCAGCTATGGCAACCTGAACTGTGCAATTGGTTTCCACATTTTCAAGTGAACCTATTTTTAGTAGTTCAACTAGCATTGAATGTACTTAACACTCATAAGCTCAATTGCATCAAGTTGTTCTTAAACCATTTAAGTTTATATTAAATTTAATTATATCTGTGATCTGAGGAAGTGTACTCCCAGAATGCATTGCAGCATAAATTAATTGCTTTGTTTTACTATTTTTGGCTTTATTTTACTATTGTATTTGTTCTACTTTGTCAGTATAACCCCAATAAAGACCGCAAATTAAACTAATTTTCTTAAGTAAAAAAAACTAAAAACATTTGTTTTGCATGCTGAATGTTGAAGTCTGTGTGTGATTCAAGCATGGTCAGTTGCAAGATATTGTCACAAATATAGAGGGATTATATCAACCCAATTAAAAGTTTGTCATAAGATCATTATTTGACATTAAATAGTTACGTTATATATCATTAATTCATTTATATATAATAACAGTATATGACAGTAAAACTATGTAAAAAAAATTAAATAGGCAACTCAAAGGGTAGACACAACTACAAGCCAATGTATACTTAGAATACTAATTATACTTTAATTAGTACAAGTAGGCTTTTTTGTCAGTATAAGTCAAGTATACTTAAAGGTGCAGTGTGTAAATTTTAGCGACATCTAGTGGTGAGGTAGCGAATTGCAATCGCTCAGCACATAGAGAAGCTACAGTAACCGACAAAAGATGTTGTCTAAGACAGCAGAGAGTAGCTAGCGCTCTGTAGAGAAGTTTGTCCGTTTAGGGCTACTGTAGAAACATGGCGCCGCAAAATGGCGACTTCACTGTAAGGAGACTCGTGGTGTGTGTAGATAGAAATGCCTCATTCCAAGGTAATACAAACATAAAGGTCCATTGTGTATGTTCAGTTATGTATATTATATTGCATTTCTGTCAATAGATCCTCATATATTACACACTGCACCTTTAAGTGTGCTTCTGAGAAGTACATACAAAGTAGACTGAAAGTATACTTTCTTATTTTTAGTTTAAAGGAAGTATACTAATAGCACACTTGAATAAACTTCTTTTTTGTAAGGGTTGTAACTTTTAAATGGTAGTATCATGATTTCCATATAGTTCTTAGTGAGCATAATAAGAGACCAAAAACATCAACTGTGCTTCCAATGATTTCTGAAATAATAATAGGACTAATAATAATATTCATGGCTCAAAGGAAGATTGTGATTTCCGAGCCACAAGCTCCCTCCCTCCGCCAGTCTTCAGTCGTGTGACTGCAGTGCATCATCCCGCCGCTCGGGGCGGTGAAGAGCAGCGGGATCGAGATGGAGCAGCACACAGAATCCGCCAAAGAAGCGAGTGTTCTCAATACGGAAGTTGAACGTGATTCTGTTGTCGGCAACTTACAATGAATACGAATTAAGACGGGAGTTATTAGTTATGACTGTCAGTTTATTTACATAAATCCAAGACGCATCAATCAGGTTATTGGACTAAAAGCGAGATGTCAGACAGCAGCAGATCAGTCGGCCTGCTGTCATATGAGACGCTTGTGCATGCGGTTGCAGGTGCAATGGTGAGCAAACACCAGCCGACAGAACTGCTTATATTTCATCAGTGACTTCTCCATTGATGTTATGATATTCTGAGTGTGGGATGTGTGTTCAACTGTGTTTTATTGCCTTGAAGGGCAGTGTGACAGCAATGACAGTGTTTTTCCCTCTGGACACAGCCAGGATCAGACTTCAGGGTCAGTTATTCTTCTCATGCATCATTTGCTTTGTGTCATTATTTTATATTTAAATGTAGTAAAAGTAGTCTGGAACTCAAAACAGAAAATGTAATTAAATAATAATGTCATGGGCACTGTTGTAGTAAATAAACACTTTCTAGTTATGCTGTGCTTTAAACTATTTAATCAGCTAGAAATGTGTGTGCAGTCTCTATAAATTAATCTTCACAAATAGAAAGCTTTTCATATTTGTTACGTCAATTCCAAGGCCTTTAAATGATCATCATGATCCAAACTTGCTGAAAAACCCTTTTGTACATGACCTACCACATGCCTTCTGTCGTCTAATTGATAGTTTTTACATTTTTAACAAGTAAAAAAACCTTTTAGTGTAATTGTAAAAATGTCCAACTTCAGCTCATGGTTCACGTGTCTTTCTGCTGTGAAATCTTTACAGATTTTTATAAAGTAAACATCAGAATTGCTTTTATATTGTTAATAATATTTCAAGATAAACACTTACTGGACTGAAACAACATAGCTTTACTTGCTTATCCATATACATTTTTTTGAAAAAATCATATTCAGGTGCGAGTATCAAATCCTCAGGCTTCTGATGAGCGTTTATCAGTTCATCTCAGTCATTGTTGTATTGCATTTTATCATATGTTTTAAAACTACAGAGTTTTGTTTCATAAAACTAAGCATTTACATATCTCACTATGATTGAGAGATATTAGAGTGACAGCTGATATTTATATGCATTTTATGTAAGTATCTGTTATACTGTTATAAAGATCTCAATGATTTACGTTACAAGCTATCAGATTTTCATCTTATATTTTGGCCATATAAGCCAAAATAATCAAATTTAATTCGAGTTTGAGCTCCATATTCTCACTGTGTCATACTATATCAGCTATAAAACACATGTCTCATTTTGTCAGTAATGATAATAGGCATGTACAGTCATTAAATATTTCACATTTGTCATTGGTTTCAGTGGATGAGAACCGGAAGTCCCAGTCCACCCCCATCATTCTGGCGGAGATCGCGAAGGAGGAAGGCATGTGAGTTACTGTGTGCTCATCAATGTTCGTGACAGATCATGACCTCTTGACACCATGCTGAGAGAGAATATAAGGGACATCTAAGGGCGTTTTCACACCTGTAGATCGTTTGTTTTGTTCTGAAACAGGGACTTGGTTCGGTTCGCTTTCAGAAGGCAACATTTCCAAGCTTACCAAAATGTGTTTATGAAGTCACTTTCAACTACAACTGGCCTCTTATTGGTCAGAGTTTCCTATGTGTCATCCATCAAGATGATTGACAGTTTTGTTCCATGAGCCTATTGTGGCTTTATTTGTAACTGTTGACACACACGCAAACACTATACGAATGTAGCAGCCATTCCTGCTGTTAAATTATGTACTACATTCGTATTAATACTGCAGCAAATTCAAACACACTCTCTCTGGATCTCCCAGCGTTGCTTAGAGGTTAACTGTGTCAAGACATTATATGAATGTTATAATGCAGCTAGAGCAGGAATCAAGGCTTCATCGGGACGGCATTCTCGCACGGAGAAGCGCAATTACACAACATTTTAAGATGAAGATGTGCTGTTTTGGTTTTCAACTGTGATAACTAATGTTCTCACTCACAGAATCAGACACTACTGCTTTTTATATAGCACATTTCTCGTTATGAATTCTAATAACATTTGGTTCGTTGGTCCGGATTGCTTTCACACCTCAAGCAAACCATCCCAGAGTTCGTTTGCAATCGGGCCGAGACCACCTCGTTCAGGCGAACTCGGAGCGGCAATTTCCATGTGCACATATGCCTAAATGAACTGAACCAGGCGTAGCTTAAGTTCTGGTGACGAACGCAGAAGCGCAGAGGATAAAGCAAAACAAAACTTGGTCCTCGCGACAACTAGCATATTCTCCCCAGAGCGCCCTACGTCATACGCTGGAACGTCAGTCTCTCGTGAAAGTTTTAAATATGGATATTTTTCTTACAAAAATCCCTTGATTTGCTTCAAAAAGGCCTTTATTAACCCCCCCGAAGCCGTGTGGAGCAGTTATATGATGGATAGATGCACTTTTATGAACAGAAACAGCCAATTTACTTCCATTATAAAGCTTGGATTAGCCAGGACATTTTTTAATATAAACCCGATTGTATTCGTCTGAAAGAAGAAAGTCATATACACCTAGGAAGACCTGAGGGTGAGTAAATCATGAGGTAATTTTCATTTTTGGGTGAACAATTCCTTTAAGGCCTTAAAAATGTCTTAAATTAGAGCAGTAAGTCTAAAAATTCAATATCATAGCATTAAATTAGGGCCTTATAGTTTCTGTGATGCAGAAAACATGGACAGAATCGCAGAATCCATTCATAAAAATCGAATTCACTGTATAATGCAGAATGTCACGGAATTTGTCAAATTTTGGATGAATAAATCAAAAGTATGTCTGTACACTTAAGGGTAAGTTCACCCAAAAATTTACTCACCCTCATGTCATCCCAAACCCGTAAGACATTCATTCCTCATATAAAGCGATTGTGTCCCTTTAGAACATTTGGACTGGACCGCTTGATTCATATGGATTAGTTTTACGATATCTTTATGAACTTTTTGAAGCATCAAAGTGGTAGTTGCATAGACTGTCAGTGGAGGGACAGAAATCTCTCAGATTTCATCAAAAATATTTGTGTTCTGAAGATGAACAAAGGTCTTATGGGTTTGAAACGACATGAGGGCCAGTAATTAAAGACAGAATTCACATTTTTGGGAACTATCCCTTTAAATATGAATCCTTCATGTTCTGCATGAATAAATGGCACAGACACACGGTTTCGTCTGATACATGCATACTCACTTCAAGAGCATTTTACTGTTAACTATATCGTCATACATTCACCTAAAGCATTATTAGGAACACCTGTTTGGCGTAAACAGAATGAGAACATAGATCCATCATGCCTTGTTACCACTGTGCAGGCTGGTGGTGGTGGTGTAATGGTGTGGGGGATGTTTTCTTGGCATACTTTAGGCCCCTTAGTGCCAATTGGGCATCGTTTAAATGCCACGGCCTACCTGAGCATTGTTTCTGACCATGTCCATCCCTTTATGACCACCATGTACCCATCCTCTGATGGCTACTTCCAGCAGGATAATGCACCATATCACAAAGCTCGAATCATTTCAAATTGGTTTCTTGAACATGACAATGAGTTCACTGTACTAAAATGGCCCCCACAGTCACCAGATCTCAACCCAATAGAGCATCTTTGGGATGTGGTGGAACGGGAGCTTCGTGCCCTGGATGTGCATCCCACAAATCTCCATCAACTGCAAGATGCTATCCTATCAATATGGGCCAACATTTCTAAAGAATGCTTTCAGCACCTTGTTGAATCAATGCCACGTAGAATTAAGGCAGTTCTGAAGGCGAAAGGGGGTCAAACACAGTATTAGTATGGTGTTCCTAATAATCCTTTAGGTGAGTGTATATCATATCAGAAAGTTGAAGGTCTTCACAGCAACCCTTCAAAGCAAAAGTTCAGGTTAACTAAGAAATTGTGAATGTAGAATGTAAGCATTAATGTAATACTACTACTACTACTAATAATAATATAATACAATTATTATTATTTTTCAAACTTTATTTGTTTAGGGAATAATCATGCAATCATGCAATTTTCTTCCATGTTTTAATTTGAACAGTAAACCTCTGTTGTGCAGCACTTTTATTTGCAGCACTTTAAAATAAATTAAAGGGGTTATTTAAAATTTAAACCATTAAAACGGAATCAAGAAAAATCTAAACAGAAAACATTTGTTAAACATTTAATAAATTGCTGTTAAATTGTGTCTGTTTCATGATTTCAAGTAATTCGACATGCTTTTTGATTAATACAGTTTAATTTAACTATTAAAACAAAGTCCATACAAATTAAAGCATAATAAAATAAAATATGGCCCTAAATTTAATTGCAAAATTAAAGTGCATGCACTGCAAAAAAAAAAATCTTCTTCTGGATTTTTGCTTTCCAGTACAAATATCTCAAATTCTTAAATCAAGATACATGTACTTGAGATGTAAAATAAAGTTTAAGTTTATGTTTAAAGCAAGAACAAATGTCTGTCAATAGGTATGAAAATTACTTGTATTTAAATTAAGTTGACTTTTATGAACCCATTGGCAGATTCTTTAATAACTTTAAATTTACCATCATAAAACCTGCAGAAACCCTGCTGTATATTGTTAAAAAAGAGTGTGAGAGAATGAGTGAACCCATGGACAGAACTGTAGACACTTCTGCACAATTTGTTATATATGCATCATTTTTAAAGGTGCAGTTCTGAGAAATGCTGTTGATATTTGAAATCAACCCAAACAAACACACCCCTCTCTTTATTGCTCTGCCCCCAATGTGCTTGGAATTGGGTTGGTAAAAAACAAAACCATTTCATGTGGTCAGACTTTGAGTTGGATATGCCAGGCTGCTTATTTCAAGATGTCATTTCATTGTGTTGCAGATTGTCTCTGTATCGAGGCTGGTTTCCTGTCATTTCTAGCCTGTGCTGCTCTAACTTTGTCTACTTCTACACGTTCAACACACTGAAGAGAGTGATGGTCTCAGACCGGTCCAAGCCTGCCAAAGATTTGCTCATGGGCTTCATATCAGGTACTGAAATGCTGTGCTGAACCCTCAGTTTTACAGTGCCTCACTCTTGCAACCATGTTTCCTTTGGGAAAATGGGAGAAACTGCAATGCTCAATATGGCGGAATAGTCCCAATCGCTTATCGGTGAAGTCACTGCGTCACTGCAGCTGCTGTTAGAAGCTCCGGTTCCCATAGAAACCTGAGACTCGTGCTTAGGACTGCAGATGCGCATTGACTCATCTAGCCTGAAAAAAATATGCTTTTTAACGCTATTTGAGCAAAAGATAGAACATTTATGGGACAGTTCATGTTAGATTTTGTTGCTGATTTGAAATATGTTATTTAATTGTGAGTTCGGCAAGCAGTTTATCAGATTCCAGGATTCCCCCATTCAAATAGATAGCCCGAAATAGCTGCCTGGAGGTACTGCAAATATGGCCGCCGAGTGAACACACTTTCCTTGAAGGGGACTTTGGTGGGGTGTTCTGGTAGAGCTGCACGATTAATCGCAATAAAGCCGGAATCGCAATATGGCTGGTTGAGGGTTAGTTGCATGTAATGTACTTTTTTTTTTTACAGGACACTGTAAAGTAAAGTGTTACCAAATATCTATATTTTTAAACCACGTTTGTAATTTATCAGACATATCGCAATAATTTTTTTCCCTCCAAATCGTGCAGGTTGTTACGTTATCGTTACTTTTCAGTGTTATTTTGATACTGAAAATATTACTTCACCTGTTAGTAATTCACACCTAATCTGTCAGTGGGACGACAATGTCCACTTTTTTTCTTTTCTTCTTCCTGTTTTTTTATTTAATTTAGGCGCTGTCAATGTGCTCCTGACGACTCCCATGTGGGTGGTGAACACACGACTGAAGCTTCAGGGGGCAAAGTTCAGGAACGAGGAGCTCCATCAGACCCACTATAAGGGCATATTTGGTGAGAACCGCTCACACTCTTATTTATCTGATGAGGTATAAACTCCAATGTTCAGTCAAGTCATTTGTTAGTAAAGCATTTAAAATTCAGCCAAAGTGCTGTACGGCAGAAAGATGGCTGTTTACTGCATCTTCCTCCCAAATATAGAGCTTGATCTGATCATCTTTAGTGATATTCTTGCTCCACTTATTTTTGGGTTACTGTTGTATGTAAGGGCTATATGATTTCTGCAGAGTGGAAAACTCAACAAAACTGTTGACACGAAACACGTAATGTTACTGAATATGGCAATTTTAGATTAATAAATCAAAGGAAGGGCTGTGCAATAAATCAAAACGTGTGACACTCTGCCGTCTCACTATAGTAGGGCCCTGTGATTCCCAAAATGCAGAAATCGTGGACAGAATCACAGAATACAGTCATAAAAACAGAATTTACTGCATAACACGGAATGTCACGGAATTTGTCATTTTTTGATTAATAAATAAAAACGGGTCAGTACACTTCAGTACAGTGATCTAGACTAGTGTCTGAATATTAAACTGCAAAAAGACTATTTAAATGTGTGTATGAATGGCGCAGACACACCAAAAAAGCTTCACTGAAGCACGAGTGACACTCGCTGTGTTTTCAGCCTCTGGCACTCACTATATGAGGACATGAATGCATGATCTCCAGAGTCACTTCATGAGCATTTTACCATTTCATTTGAGAAAAACTATCATACCATATCATAAACACACAGAAAATCAAAGGTCTTCACGACAACCTGTCAAAATAAAAGTTTGGTTTAACTTGAAATTGCGACAAATATATTACTGTTGCACAGCAGAATTTAGATACATCTCAATGTAATAATAATACTAACACTAATAATAGTAAAAATAATAATACATTATTATTAAATCTTCATTTAAGGAATAAAAACCTTTCTTCCATGTTTTAATTTTAAGAGTAAAGCTCTGTTGTGCAGCACTTTGCTTGACAAAAAGGTACATTTAATATGATTAAAAGATGAATTAAATTAATTTATGACTTCATTTGATTGCCAGAAAAAATGTAAACAAATTCTGAGAAATAAAACATTTCATAGAAATAATTAGACATGCTTTTTGATTATTAGAATTTAATTAAACCATTAAAATGGAATCCAACTTAAAACAGAAATCACAGAATTTGGTAAAAAATAAGATCACAGGGCCCTAAAAATGTTATTTTTGTTCAACTTAATAAATTGTTACAAGGTTTCATGATTTCAATCAATTTAACCATTGGAGTACAAATAAATGAAAATGTAAACGGAATTTGGTAAAAATAAAGCAGATTTCATAGGGCCCTACATTGCGTGAATACATGGGCTGTGTCTGAAATCGCCCCCTAGACCCCTAAATAGGGCACTATTTGAAGGGGACAGCCATTTGTAGTGTTGTCCAAAACCATAGTGGAGGTTATTGAGGGCACTCATTCTATCCCAAAGTGCACCGCAATAATGTCCGTACGACCGATGTAGTTATTTAACCGTAACCGATTATGATTAGTAATGTACAGTAGAATGTACTTAATAATAATAACAGTATTAACATTTATTTATATATTCTATATTACACGATTTTTCTTCCATGGTTTAATTCAAACACTAAACCTGTTGTGCAGCACTTTTTGTCAAACAATAGATACATTTACATTTTATTACAATTTAAAAGACTAATACAATTTTAACATCTAGAAAGATTGACATTTCAAATGGCCTTATTGTTGGGAAAAAAAATGGAATTTGAAAAAATACAACAGATTTCATAACGGTCTAAAATTACATTTTTGCTAAACTTTTAATAAATTGTTGTTAAATTGTACAAGTTTCATGATTTCAATTAATTACACATGATTTTTGATTACTAACATTTAATTTAACCATTAAAACGGAATCCAGAAACATTACAATTTGGGGAAAAAATAAATCATAATTGTATAAAGTATTTAAGGAAGAAAGTAAGGAGTACAAGAAGTTTGAAAGTGTTTGCAACAATGAGGTGAACATAAATAATAAAAAATAAAAAAACCCTGATTAATTGTCAATTTTGAGATGTGTGTTAACCAATTAGAGTCAAGAATTCAAATATTCAGTGGTATAAAGCAATAATATCAGTAATAAGAAAAACAGGTCTGCATTTGTCACCAATAAATCAAATCATATAGTTGTTCTCCTCTCACAGACGCCTTCTCCCAAATAATAGCCAGCGAGGGAGTGGGAACGCTGTGGAATGGGACGCTGCCGTCTCTAGTGCTGGTGTTCAACCCCGCTGTGCAGTTCATGTTCTACGAGGCTATGAAACGAAGAGCAGGACGTGGAGGCAGGAAGGTGAGGGACAAAAAATGCCCATATTTCATGTATCGATTTGTGAAATAACTCAAATGTTTCATGTTTCTGGGCAGATATCATCACTTGAGATCTTTCTCATCGGTGCCATCGCTAAAGCTATTGCAACATCTGCAACGTATCCTCTGCAAACAGTTCAGGCCATTTTGAGGGTAATATCATCAGTATGATTGCATTAAAGTGCTTCTATTATGCTTTTCGGATATTATCTTTCATGCAGTGTGTAATATAGCTGTTTGTGAATGTAAAAGGTCTGCAACGTTTCAAAGTGCAGTGAAATTTAGTTATTGTCTCCCAAAAGAAAGAAGCGATTCTGAACTGCCTGAAACTATGCAAATCTATTACAAACCTGCATAGGATCAGCAATGTCAGCTTATGGTCTTAGTGGTTTTTGACCTTGAATGCATGCAAACCTATTGTAGGAGACAACATTAGGAACTTGTGAAATGGCATTATAGGGGCACTTTAAACCATTACATTGTATAATACACTTGACAGATGCTGGTGGACACAGTATTACTCATTTTAAAGCAGTCACTGTGTGAAATATTCTCCATTGCTTCCTCTGCAGTTTGGCCAGTATAAATCCGATGGTAAAGGGGGTCTAGTGGGCAGCCTATGGAACGTGGTTTCTTTGCTAATGGACCGGATCAAGTAAGTCAACTGTAGTTTGAGTAATACTGCTTATCAACTAGGGTTATTATAGTTAACTAAAACTAAAGCATTTCTGTTATAAAATGAAATAAAATAAACATTAGCTAAAAATAAAATATATAAAAAAAAATAGTGCTGTAAATCGATTAAAAGAAATAACTAATTTAATCGCACATTGTTCTGTACCTAACATTCAGGTTTTTAAATATTAATTTTGTAATCATTTCACATTTAATCTCCACATTAATGTAGAAACATACACAAGACAGTATATTTTAAATATTTGTTTAATGTCATCTTTCTTCATCTTTTGAATGAAGGCCAATATCACTGATACCGCTGTCTCTATAGCCCTTTCACACAGAGATTCCAGAAAATACCCTGATAATGTGTCCCATTATCAATAGATTTTGGTTCAATCACACTGCGTCATTTGCCGGAATCTGTGCGTGCGTTCACACACATCCCGTAAAGATACGTGACATGCAATGTATCTACAGCACAAGTTTACTTATGATCATTTGAGAAACCAAGCTCGTGCATTTTTTTCAGATTTGATGATAAACTAGCACATCATGTAAACTAGCGTCATCACTACGGCATAGCCCTTTCTGGCATTGATCCTGCATTTTGTTCACACAGGGGGGTCGGCAATGTTACTAGGTCCCCATCCCGGGATTGATCCCAGAATTAATCCCAGGGCGTGTTTGCGTTCACACAGAAGGCACTCAGGCAATTTTATGGTTTTCCAAGATCAACGCACTGTGTGAAAAGGGCCTTATGAAACTTAGCCATTATAGCCATTCAGCTATCAATTTTAACATTTATTATGCTTTAAAAATATAACAACTTTTAATTTAAGTGAACTTAAAACAATCTTCACATAAACCCATTATATTAAGTGTCACATGTAGCTGTGCATTTCAAAATATCAGGGTTCAGTTTGTTCTATTGGCCCAGTCAGATTTTTACTTGCCCTGTCAAAATGCACAAAGTTATTGTTTTCATTGTTTTTGACGCATGTAAACAGTGCTTTAAGATTTTCAGGTAGGTCTAACAGGTAGGATAGATACAGAAATTGAATAAAGTTATCAAACACTTCAGTCTTCACTGCATAAATTATATATTAATCCATATAAAAGCTGTGAAGTGATTCAGAAGTGATTGTCAAATGCAGTGAATTATTTCCTCTGTCTTTTATTCTTTGATTAACATTAATGACAGACGGCAGCAGGTTTATTAGGCTGCTGTCACTTTAAGACCTGATGCGGATCTAACACTCATCCCATTTTCTCACAACTCTATACGTTCATTTAAGACTTTATTTAATGCTGTGCTTGCAAGGATACTCGACAAAACTGGCATCTTGGTATAGTTTTGTGTGTTTGTCTTTTCAAGCACTGTCTGAAGTGGCTTTCGTGTGTGTCTCACAGACAGGAGATCCACAGATGCGCGCCTGTACCACACTGCTTCCTCTTTTGAGTATTATGGTTTAAAAGCATTTGCATGAGAGCTTATAATGTAACGCTACAAGGATGATGGAAAATACGGATGCTGCGTTAATTGTTAAATGTTTAGCTCGCTAAACAATTCTGACAGCACAGATAATAATATAATGATGTATAATTCTTCGCTTAAAAAAAAAATTCCCACAAAACAGTATAGAATTCTAACACCTTCAATTTTTTGGTGACCAGCTATAACATCGACATAATTACTGGTTTAGTGGCCAGAATTTTAATATCTGTCCACCCCTACACTTTTAATTTTTTTGACGTCTACAGTGTTCTAGTTTCAAGTTTATCTAAACAATTTAGCCATGCTGTTTGACAGCTAGAGTCTGACCTGTATCCTCTGTGTGACAGGAGACACGGGCTGCTGGGTTTGTATAAAGGTCTGGAGGCGAAGCTGCTGCAGACGGTGCTGACGGCGGCCCTCATGTTTGTGGTGTATGAGAAGATCACTGCTGCCACCTTCAAACTCATGGGACTCCAGAAGAAACTCAAGCACTGAGATACTGTAGCCTTCATTCACGACTACCTCTCTAACTCACAAACACACCCTTATCAGTCACTGCTCCACTAACATGGGCTCATCTGGGTAAGGTTCAGTCCTACCTTAACACAGGTCAGTTTAAAGCAGGAAAAAATGCATTTATGCACCTTTAGTTTTTAACTTTTTTTTTTTTTTAAGTTTACACAATCATGTTTCTTTTATCAGAATCTTAGAGAAAATGGGTTACGTCTTGTGCCACACAAAGTCTTTTATGACATCTTAACCCAAAGCAAATCCTGACATTTGATTTCTGAGTGGTTTCTGAACTGAAAGGTGATGGTTCAGACTAAAATTAAAGTCCTCTGATGTCTGTGGAAGCTTGATTCTGCCACAAAATAAAACATTTTAAAAGATAATTTGAGTTTATATCTCACAATTCTCAGAATTGAGTGATATAAAGTCAGAATTGAGTGATATAAAGTCAGAATTGAGTGATATAAAGTCAGAATTGTGGGATATAAAGTCAGAATTGTGGGATATAAAGTCAGAATTGTGGGATATAAAGTCAGAATTGTGGGATATAAAGTCAGAATTGTGGGATATAAAGTCAGAATTGAGTGATATAAAGTCAGAATTGAGTGATATAAAGTCAGAATTGAGTGATATAAAGTCAGAATGCCTTTTTTATTTTTCATTCTGTGGCGGAAACAAGATTCCATAGATGTCACATTTCCGGGGCTCTCAGAAGCAGAAGTTGTCATAGTTGGGTAAACGTCTATAAGCGGTGGATGGGAGATGAGTGCAAATATACAGTTTTATTCACATTTACCTATTATGACTCTCCAAAAGAGGGAAAATCTTTACTAGATGTTGATTCAATGTTGATAATCATCACAGTCTGTGAAAAGGGTCTATTAAATAGTTTTTTGTTAATGGAAATAAAATATAAAAATCAGATGAAAAACTTAAAAAGGCAGCTAATGGAAATAAAATGCTAAATGCTTAAATGACCAAAATATAGAAATAAAGCTAAATAGAAATTGAACGCACTCAAAAAAATTATTAAAACTAATATAATACTAAAGTAACGTTGTTCCAAACCTGTATGATTTTTCTCTTTTCTGTAGCTTGAAAGATGTTTCTCAGAATGTCCAAGCTTTTATAGAAACAGCCGACATTAACCTGATGAGCCAAGTGTATGGAAGAGTCTGAAATATACATCAGAATTCTTCCCCTCTGCTGCAGTTCTTAATTATGGATTGACATCAGGCCAGTTTAAATGTGTAGGCGTGAGTGAAATTTAAGAGCTACGGCAGACAGCAACATTTTAGTCTTTTCCATACACAAAACTGTTTTATGAACTCGAGACCTTGAATGTGACTTTTAGGGTGTAGTTTTAGTATAGAAAAAGCAACGTGAACATTCTTCAGAATATCTTCTATGTTTCACGGAAAGAATAGGAGTTTGTAACCACACAAGGGTGAGTAAATTATAGAATTTTTTCATTTTGTGAGTGAAATTTGTCTAACAGTGGACATTTGGGGCCAGATTTACTAACAGCAGCGTCAGCGCAAACCCTCTTTTGGCGTAAAAAAAAACAACTCAGGATTTACTAAAAACGCACAGTGAAAAAAATTGCGCCGAAAAGGCGTGGACAGGGTTATTTATGTGGCTGATCATATTGCATTTGTAGGAGTTTACCTTTCAGGCGCAAAATTTACGGGAGGAGAGTATTTAAATGAATCATTCAAGGTAATTTGCTGGTGTTTGTGCCATTATTTACCGCACAAAAAAAGCACGTCTTCATCCATACGCTAACTGGTAGATGTTGTTGGTCATTATGGAAATGATCGGCTGTTCTGTAATTTGTGTCGTCAGTAGATCACGCGCAGAACTGTCCACTCCCATCTGCGTTTTTTTGGAATTGTGCTCTAACGTTAATTTGCCCTGTTTAGTAAATCTGGCCCTTGGTTTTCAGTGGGTAACTGGAGAGCGAATGAAAGTTTGAATTCTAGACATCTGCCATGTGAATAGAGATCAATTAATAATACATTTGGCAAAAATGGTATTGTGCTTTAATAGATGCAGTAGAGCCTTATAAATAATGTGCTGCTATGTCACATGACAAACCAGGCAATGGTCTTTGAAATCAAATTTGTTTTAACATCAATGATATGGAAGGATAAAGATTTAAGTGTCCTCTCTGATCTGCCAGATCAGTGTTACGGATTCTGAAATATTCTCAAAGCCTGTTTTTGTTTACCATTTTGGCACCACTTGATGTCCAATGTAAAATCGAAGTCCTGGAGAAAAAAAGAGAGCTGTTGTCATGTACAGGTATGAAACAGCTTTCTTTTCAACAACACAGAATCAATATTTCTGTGTTAAAATAAATCAAATGATCACAGAAGCACTGGGATAAAGGTTTATAGTTTGGATATGAACTCTGATGTCTATAGTAGTGATCAAAATACAGTAAATCAGCTTTTGAAAGCAACTTGATGCTTCAAACAAAGATTGTATCAATGACATCGTTACGCCAGTAGGTGGCGACAAGTGACTGTTAAAAATGTATTTGTCATTGAATCATTCACTCAAAGCGATTAAAAGAAATTAAGTATTTTTATTGAACAATTAACATTTTGTGAGAACCTCTAGTAAATGACATGTTATTTTGTTCCTATTCGTAATCGCAGGGGAATCGTGATCTCGGTTTGAAACAAATTTATTCAGACTCAATTAATTCAGAATCGTGCAGCTCTGACTTAAAATATATTTATCACAATGTAACGTTCATGAAAGGCATTTAAAAATACACAGCTCAGCGTAAACCTGAGCTTGAGGTCAAGGTGAATTTATTCACACCATACTTGCCTTAATTATGCATCTTTGAGAGAAAAGCTTCCCGTTTACAGAAGTCTTACCTGCTGTGTGTCAAACCGTTTGTCTTGAGGACCATATACAATATATTAAACTAAAAGAGTTTACATAATGAACTTGCAACTAAGATTTTGTACTTAAGTTTCTTTATTTTAAAATTTACAGCACATATTTTGTACTTTTCATTTGTATAACCTCTGTTATTTAACTGTACTTGTACTTTATAGCATGTTTAAATGAATTGCAGACTAGAATGCTAATAAAAGCTTTGGACGAAGACCTGTCAGTAGTGATTTCTCAGAGATAATATAACAAATCTTAACATGAAAGTATGGAGACCCGCATGTCCACAAATTAAGAATTTGTCCCCATCACTTAACGTGTTCGTATACCATGGCCACAATTGAACTAAAATGAGGGAATTAATTAATAAACAGTCACAAATGATGTCTTTGGAAGGATTTGCAGCCACAATATCTAATTTTTCTCTGCATGTCCTGTGCAGAATCTCTACAGAACAATATGAAGTTGGACATTTCTAGAGTCATAGGGTAGCATTCATTGTTTAAAAAAATTCTTAAAATG